>VWZE01020335.1:26350-62867 GCA_013396675.1 Eubucco bourcierii
AAAAAAATTCCATTTAAGTTGCTAAAACAAATACCGAAGTTGCTGAACGCCTTGGTTAAAAATACTTTCAGACACTAAAGGCTGTGCATCAACTACACAAAACTAAGATTTCTTCAGACCTCTGTGTGTCATCCACAGAAGAGTGGTCTTGTGGACAATCAACAGAGAGAGAAGGCAGGGCAGGGCAGAGCAGAACAGAAAGAGAGGAAAGGAAAGAAATTATGTTCCTGATATAATGACATTAAGCACTAACTGCTGTTCCCACTGCTAGCACTATCTGTAAAGAAGACTTCTACATTGTCCACAGTTTACTTCTTTCTGAACTGCCACACTGAAGACACTGCAGGAACATATTAACAGAAACTGAGAATAAACTGGCAATTGAAATGTTGAGTCATGTTCAAAGTATAGAGAGTGAATCTACTTTTTCTTACAAGGTGTTTTATAAGATAGAAAGGCATGCTAAAATGGAGGCACTATCAGTAAGGATCAGGAATGCTGAATGTTACGTATGCTGAATTTCTGTGTTCCATACCAGTCATGGAATTGAGGTGCTGCCACTTGAATCACTGCCTGTGAAGGGCTAGAGAAATCAGAAGTGTTGTACCACATCACAACACACCTCAGTTTGGATGGAGACCAAAAAGATGCAAACTGTTCTGCTGCTTCTGAAAGAAAAGCCTAGTGTGGATAAAGATCAGCTGCTGTCACTTGTAGCCTATTCCAAACTGCACTGAGAACATGTGGAGAGTGAACAGCTGAGGTAGAAGGACTGGTGAGTTTACTCAAGATCCCTTTCAAGTAGCAGTCAGCAACAAATTGTTCCAGTTTTTTGCTTTGTGGGTACCTGAGGGCACTGGCCACTTCAAAGTGCTGAAGAGAACAGTACTAAAAGTACCATAGATGCCACTGCAACTGATCTGTATCTTGTTTCTGAGGAACTAGCAGGAAGCCAGGGTTATGTTTCAGTTACTAGATCATCACTTTTCAACAGAAATACTGCATTTTACATGCTTTGCCCTCACATGCTAGCAGCTGCACTGACAGTCAGATATAGCTCTTTTAACCCAAGGAGCTAGACAGCTGCTTAGAGGAACACGTCACCATGCCAGACTAACATTACTGACATCATTAGTAAATGGTGGCTGAGGGCTACCATGGACTGGACTGAAGTCAGCCCTGATGCAACAGCCTAAAAAGAGGAACAGCCAAGTTTATCAGGAGCTGAATGTTTCATGAGTTTTGCTGGGGGGAGAAAATTGATTAGCGTGTCCCAGTTACCCAAGCCATGTGCTTTCCCTTGCCATAGCCTGGGTGCATCATCACAGTGCTGAAAAGCGAGGGGAAGGTGCTGCGAATCACAGAGTGGTGGAAGAGACCTCTGAAGATCAGAGTCCAACTGCCCTGCTGGAGCACGGTCACCCCAATCAGACAGGAACATCTCCAAGCAGGTCTGGAGTGTGTTTAGAGGCTTCACAACCTCTCTGGGCAGCCTGCTCCAGTGCTCTGCCACCTCCAAAGTCAAGTTTTTAATTATGTTCACATTGAACCTACTGCGTTCCAGTTTGCGTTCACTGTCCCATGTCCTGTCACAGGACATGGCTGGCAAGAGCTGGCTCCATCCTCCTGGCACTTGTTCTTCAGATATGGATCAGCAGTAACGAGATCTCCCTTTCACTCGCTCTTCCCCGGGATCAAGAGCCCCGGTTCCTCCTAAGGTAGATGTTCTAGTTCTCTCAGCACCTAGTGGCTCTGCTGGACCTAGGTCACGGCTACTCCTCGGCACCTTCGTTTTACAGAATTTGGCCAGCAGCCACCAGGAGATACCACCAAGACGCGCTATGAAGAGGGACCGCGGGAGCCAAGCACTTTTCGTGAGGCAAGGCAGCGCATTTCACGCGTGAAACCGTCCCCTGCGAACCTTCGGGCTTGCCGGCCTGCCGCCCCTCTCGCCTACGCGTTGGTGCCACCCACAGCCGAAGAAGCCTGTGACGACGGACGGTACCCAGAGCCCGGGATCGGCCAGGGCCGAGACCCCAACCTGGGGGCCTGCGTGGCGCAGCAACAGGTCCTCCTCCAGTGCCTAGGGGCAGCAGGCACGGAGCAAGCCGCTCGGCTCCCCGGCGTCCCGCCGGCCTCTCGCGATGTTGTCAAGGCCCCTGCGAGACTCAGCGGCAGCGGGAGCCTCCGGTTGCTAAGGGCCAGGGCAAGGCGCGACCGCCGCTGCGGGACGGTAGCGGCCACCACAAGGTGATTCCCGCCGGCCCGGGGGCGCTCGGCTTGGGGGCAGGCAGCCGGCGAAAGCCGAGCGCGGTGACGTTGCCTTCTACAAGCCGTAGGGCCTGTGGGGGCCCAGCCGGGACTCCGCAGCCTGCGGCGCGGCCGAACTGGGAGTGAGGGGTTTCGGGGCCGGGCCGGAGCAGGCCATGTCGGGGTGCGGGACGCCTCGGCAGCGTGCTCCGGGGCCGGGGGGTGTGCTAGCCGCGTTGTTAAACCGGTGCTTGTGTGGCGAACGCGTCCGAAGTGCCTTGGCAGAGCCCGTCTTTCCTGTTTGCGGTAGCGTGAGATGAACCTGATCAGCTTTAACCGCTTGTGACGCATTCAGCTGCTTTCCTACACGAGTTGCCATTAGAAATATGGTTTCTGTCAATACTGATAAGCATTTGAATGACAGCAAACATCGAGAGGGGATGGGAACTCGCACTACGCTTGTTTCTGTGCACTGCTGTTGTCGGCTTGTTGCTCAAATTTTTTTGTTGTTCAAATCCTTAAGCAAAGGCTCGTGTAAAGGTACCTGCTGCCTACAACAGGCTGCTTCTGAACCTTCCCATGGCTTTGCATAGAAAATCTCATGTTGTTGGGGAAAAAAAGTGACAGTTTAAGGGTTTTATGCTTTTATTGGCGTCCTGAAGGGAGGAAAGCCCCTCCAAACTGCAAGGCCTTGTTATTATGTTTGCTTTTGTACAGATGTCTCACTTTACAAGTGAAGATGAAGCTCTCTTACAGTCCATGCTTAGGCAGTTGCTGCAGAGCGTGAAGGAGAAAATCACTGGAGCTCCATCAGCAGAATGTGCAGAAGAGATTCTCTTGCATTTGGAGGAAACAGATGAGAATTTTCACAAGTAAAAATTTTTTTGCTGTTTTTAATATTTTGGAGGAGGCAAAATATTTGGCATTATTTACTTCCTATTAGTGTGTGAATGTTTATATGTTTACATATGGTCGATATTCCTTTCACTGATCAACCCTCAAAAGATGTTAATTTAGAGATTAATGTTGCTTTTTTTTGCTGAACTGGTGGAAGCAATGCATACACAGCTTTCTCCCTTAGACCAGTGAAACCGTTGCAGCCATTAGTCTTTCTGGTATGTGAAAATTTTGACACTTTGTTTTCATGGGAAAAGCTTTAAGTTGTATTTAATGAAAAATCAAGTGATGCTTTAAATCCAGAATGTGAGCATTACTCTTTGGCATCGGACTATTTCTAGAGGTATTCTGGTCTTGTTCATGACCCATGGCCAAAAGCAGCTTAGTTTTCATGGAATGTCAGGAAGGTGATTTATTAGTGAGACCATCAAGAGACTTTCTGCTTTGACCCTCACCCCATCCATCCATGCTGCAGGCTTCTTTCTTAGTACTGTATGCTTTTCTGTTGTCCAGTATGCTAGGTCATTGCAGCATGTTGATCTGCACTATTTCTGCCTCCTGGTTTTTTTACCTCAGTAATTTTATCAGATTATGAGGCCTTTCTCCTTTGTTCCCACTTTGATGTAGAAAAGACTGAAACACACGATTCTCTGAAAGCTAATGGTAAGGAAAATTGAATCAAGTTCCACATTTTCATGCAGTAGTAGAAACCAGGATTTTAACTATATAAGTTGCATGTTTGCTGATGTTTTTTTTTCCTTAAGTGAATGTCCAGAGTGTTTTTTAATACTTCATTTTTTTTTTCTCCTATGGTGCTTTGTAAACCCAACCAGGTCAGTCTGACTTGATTCTGCATGAAGTTGTTTTATCCTTGCTGAGATGTTTACATGTTACAGAAGAGATTTAAGGTGGAAAAATGCTGCAGAAGATCAAGGCTAGAACATCAAGCAGACATAAATTTTGTGGCATAAATAATGATGTGGTTGCTGTCTATTTCAGAGCAAAGCAGTCCCTGCAAAACTATATACCCTGGAAATGTTAGTGGTAGAAAAGGGAGAGGAAAGTTTATGAAAACTTTCATTCAGTTGAGAGTTGTGTGTAGTTTAATTATTTCAGAAGTAAAAATCCAGCCTTGAATACAAATGAAAAAGCAAGTAAACATGTTTGTGTCTGTCTTGAAATACATTTCTGTTACTTTCATTGAGTACAGAAGTCATGGAAATAAGGTGGGGGAGATTTGTACCTGATGAAACTTGAGGTAGGTAATCTAATGAGGAAATGTGTATCATGGTATAAGAAATAATTTTCCATGCTTATTTTCTTTTTTAATGTAGTCTCTGATTTAATTTTTTAATATCCAAGAAAGGCAAAAGATGGTTTTATTTGCATTTTATAGCTTTGAACTCTATCTACATGGTGAACTGACTTTTTTCATTGAATTTTCCTCACTCTGTATTTACCCAAATTAACAGAGTGTTTGCACATCTGCAGTTAATGTATGACAATATAGTAGTGCATCTGCTGTCTGCTTATGACAGCTTCTGTTTGCCTTGCCCTGTATACAAATTCAAAGTCTACCCAAAAATGTTCATTTATTCTGAGCACTACTTTTTACAATTTCTGTAGCATATGCAGTGCCTAAGGACCCAGCAACAGTTCTAGTTGAAATCTTCCTCTGATTATTCTTTCATTTAAACAAGTTTCACTGAATATCTAACAAGAAGAGCCAAAGTGCCAGTTTCTTTCCATTTCACTTGTACATATAATGACAGGTAGTTTGTCAGTTTGAGTGAGATCGTCTGCACACTGTCATGACACACAAACATTCATAAACCTTAGACATGCTCATGTGCTAGAGTTTATAAATTATGTTTTCTGTGTTTCTTCACATTTTGTATTTATACTGCATAAATGAAATACCAGATGGATATAGCAAAAGACAGTGGTATGTGCAGGATGCTCCAAGTAGTAGATGCTTCTTAGAATTTTAATTTGAGATTTTTACTCTGTGATTTTTGTCTGCAAAACCTTCACTTTTTTTTTTTTTTTTTTTTTTTTCAGAGTAGATTTTTACATTTAGAAAAAACACAAAAGGAAATTAGAAATTAATTGGGATTGTTTCCTCCTGGAATATGCTGATAATGACCATATTGAAGAAAATGAAGCTTTAATTTTTACATCGTTGAAGTTTATTTCTCTACAGGTCATAAACCCTTACCTTAAAGTAACAGGTCTGCTGGGAGAGGAGGTAGTGAAGGTTAATACTAGGGTGAAAATGTTTGATGGTAAGCTGAAGGAAGTGTACTACCTTCTAATTTTGTCTGTTTGTTGCAGCTATGAGTTTGTGAAATACCTTAGACAATATATAAATAATAGTGTGGGATCTGTGATTGAAGAAGAAACAGAAAAATGTACTTCTGCTCAAAATCAAGGTGAAGTATCTGGCTATGACACACTTGTCCAACATATTGCTAAGAAGACCCGTGAATCTAAGGAGTGAGTATATACCTGCAGTTCAGATTTTTGTTTCTACTTAGTCTTTGTCTTCCTTTCTCATTTTTCAGAGCTTGTGCTGAAAACTTAAATTCCGAAACAATGAGCAATGCTTTGCTTTCAAAAATCAGTGCTAAGCAGTTCACTGCAATTTGTCATGTGTTGTCTCACTCTGGAATTAAGATTATGAGCTATTGCATGAAAGGACTGGTAACAGATCTATGAAGTTTATCAGGTATCTGGAGCTGGAATTGAGTTAGGAGTAAGGTGTGAGAGAAGAATTGGTACTTCATACAGTTTCTCTAGCTACAGATCAAACTCAGTTGTGATAGGGAATTTGGGCTAGAGGAAAAATTTGGTTTATCAGGAAATAAAGATTGAGAATTTCCTTAGTTACAAGTGGAAAGTATGCACGACAATACTGTTTTCTAAAAAAATTAAACCAAAAATTAGAATACATAAAGATTTCTTCCTTGGGATGTAGCCAGGTGTCCTGTGAGACTGGTGTGTTCAGTCAGATCTCCTTTCATTGACTAGTTTAAAAGTGGAAGGTTGAGCCATCTTGCTTTGTATTTTAGTGTACCTGTAAAGAGATTTCTGCAGTGCTGTCTGTATAGCGTAGAATTGGTATGTGGACCAACTGTGTGTAGTGATCCAAGATTTTTTGACTCAGGATGTCTGAATGCCAGGAATCAGTAGGTGTAGAAAGTATCCCTGCCAATGACAGGGTGGGGTTGGAACTAGATGATCTTTAGGGTCTCTTCCATGCAAATCAATCTATAAATCCATACATTCAGTGAATTTGGGTCTAGCACTAGTGCCACATTCAGTTTTTTCATGAGTCGATGACTGTTGGAAATAACTTTTTTTTTAATTAGTCATTTTGATGCACTTTAATATCAAGATTGTCTTTACTTTGAAGATACCGAGAAATGATGCATACCTTGAAGAATGTCATGATGGTTGTGGTAGAATCTTTGGTCAACAAGTTTGAGGAAGATCGGATGCGTAGTAAGGAGCTGGATAGTAAAATAAAGAAAGAACGGCAGAGTGGCTGTTACACAGACAACTGCTCTGACAGTGACTCCTCCTTCAACCAAGTACAGTGTGTTTTCTTTCCCTCTTACAAAATAAGCATGGTACTCTACAACTGTGAAGTTCTTGTCAGTGGAATTTGAGAATAGCCCTAGAAAAAACGTCACCTTGTCTATATTTGTTATATCCTAAACCAAATTAATTCACCTCTTTTTGAACTGCTAACTTTATACTCTTTATCTAACCTTTAGTCAGCATGTGCTAGGTGAGATTAATATGCAAGCTGTGCATAGAGAAAGATAAAATAATGGTGAGAACCATACATCATCTAACCTTTTGTGAGTTTACTTTAGGAGCCAAGTAATGTGCAGTTCATTTCCATACTGCTGCACTATGTTCTTAATGAATAAATGAACTACCTGAAGGGAAGTCATAGGAAAGTGGGGGCTAGGCTCTTCTCCCAGTCAGCTTGTGACAAGATGAGAGGGCATGGCCTGAAACTGCACCAGGGGAGGGTTAGGTTTTATGTTAGAAAGCACTTCCTCATGGAAAAGGTAATTACACACTGGAATGAACTGCCCAGGGAGGTGATGGAGTTGTTGTCCCTGGAGATGTTTAAGGGATTGAATGTGGCACTCATTGACATGGTCTAGTCAGTGTGGTGGTGTTAGGTCATAGGTTGGACTTGATGATTTCAGAGGTCTATTCCAGCCTGAATAATTCTGTGATTCTGTGAAATAAGGGATTTTTGTGAAGATACAGGAAATGTACGTAAAGCAAAATATGTCAGGGTAGTTTTGTTGCTGTAAACTTAACTTTGGGCAAAGGGCCTAAAACATTCAGAATGTTGACTTCAGTGTTAAATTAGTATAAATGTAAAATTCCTAATTATTAGAAGTAAATGAGATATCAGAAAGATTGATGATTTTAATCTGCTGCTGTTCAGTTTAATCAAATATACTAATGATCACTTAAAATGTGTTACAGAGTTACATGTTCATGAGTCAAGAGCAACTGCAGCTGCTTGTGGAAAGGCTTGACCCTATTCAGCCTAAAGAAGTAAGTTTAAAAGAAATAAAATGTTAACACAAATGAATGTTTGTGACATATTGGAAAACAGACTATGTACATAAGAGCTGATATGTACCTTGTCTTTGTTGGTTCATGTATTTTGGCTTCAGTGCAGCTAATGCTCTGCAGTGCAGTATTTCATTGTTGATAACCATCTGGTTGAATAGCTGGTGTTGCAGGAAGTGTCTTACTGGGTTTTTTTAGGAGTGTATCTGCTACACATGGGCATTTTTTAGGTTGGAAAAAAATTGTTCAGTGAGAAATAAAAGTTACTGAAGTTTTATTTTCCTGTTTATATGCACCTTGCCCTTCTCAGTAACTTCTGTGTTGCCCTTTGTGTTACCCCTATCAGAAGAAAAAGATGCCTGCTGATTTGCCAGAAAGCTGTTGCCAGATGGAATATGTAAAGTCCAAGTTAGGTTTGCCTTCCTGTCAGTAGCAGAAACTAATTTGAATTTAACCACCAATCAGCACCAGCTGATGAGGTTTTTGGAGCTTGAAGAAACATCATTTTGAGAGTGCTGTCTCAGTAGCATTTGTTTGGGATGGTCTGGCAGTTGCAAAAGGTGTAGCAGAGGAAAATATTGTATAAATATTGGTGAAGTATAAATATTGTGATCAAGTCTTATTAGAAAACCGGGTAAAAAGTTTGATGTTATTACATGTTGTTAAAAGTATTCTACAGTTTCAGTGGTGTGAAATAAATTCCTAGATATTACAGTCGTCTGTGAATAGAATGAGGGAAAAAAAAGGATATTTGAAATTTAGATTATAATGCTGATGAAAATTCAGCAGTAAACCATAGTGTTTAATAACTCTGTTTTCAGTTTCCTTCACTGACATTTTAGAGAGCTACTAGGCACATTTGAATTGTATGGGGATAGTTTCCCATCCTCCGTGATAACAAAGGATTTGATTACAAGCAGAAAGCAGAACATAATCCTTGCATCCAGTATTGGAAACCTATATATAATGTTTTTGCTGCTTCTTCACATACATGCTGGTTGGTTGGTTTTATTTTTCTCAGTGATGTAGGTTTTGTTTAAATAATCATAAAAATATAGCAGAGCTAAATATTTTGGAGATCCTTAGCTGTTCTATAGCTAGCCTTGTTCCTTCCCTCTCCGCTCCTTTCTCTTTCCTCCTTCCCTCTCCGCTCCTCTTTCCTCCTTCCCCATCCACTCTTTTCCCTTTCCTCCTTCCCTCTCTGCTCCTTTCCCTTCCCTCCTTCCCCCTTTCCTATTCTATTGTAAATTCTGTAACTGAGAGGTTGCTGTGAACAGATCTGTGGCGTTTGTCTTTTTGACCACTTGAGGTTCGCCAAGAAGCGCTGCAGACGCTGTGCTTTGCCTCTCCCTCTGATGTACTGAACTCTGAGGGCTGGCCAAATCTACGAAAGCATCTCACCGTGTCTCTGTCAGATCCTGATCCAACAGTCAGTGTAAGCTGATCTTCTGTATTTACTTACCAGATGTGTAGCCATAGTAAAGAGTAGTGAAGAGGAGTAAGAGGTTGTGTATGTGAGTAGTCCAACAGGATCCCAAGACATTCTATTATTTATGTATGTGCCACATAAACCCTTCTTGAAGTGAAAGAACTGATTCCAGGAGGTCCTGATTTAAAGGATTATAAAAAGATTTCAGTAGGACTTTTAAAGACTTCCAGCTCTTAGTTGGAAGAGGTTTGAATGTCTTCTACCAAATGGACATGTGGAAAAATAATAACTGATAAAACTCTTCTGTAAAACATGTCATGTTACTGTTTCCCATTCAAGTGGGGTATGTGCTCCATGATGATGAGAAAATGGTGCATAGTATACACAGACACTGCTGAAGGGAAAAATAACAACTATTCCAGCTACTTCAGATGGTTTCTTATTCCAACTGAGCTTTAAAATTTTTTTTCTTTGAATTTTAAAGTGATTACCAAATCAATATGAAAGTTACCTAAGCTGCTGTCATGTATTTCTCTTCTTGGGTTAAAAGGCCTACAATTTCTTTTAAAACTGTGCTAGTTAAAAGTCACTGGTGCATTTAATAATAGCTAAACATTAATGTCAGTGGCAAAGTACAGTAATACTCTCTGATCTACCACTTTGTATCTCAGCGAGTCTTTGCATTGTTGCTGCCAGTTAAAGTATTTGAGTAAAATTTCTTCTAGGTTGTAGGTTTCTGTGATTCCAAACTGTATTGCAGAATATAGTTAACATCTATAGAAATACCTGGGCAATATATAAAATCAAGAGTAATGCCACTGCCTGTTGATTGTTGTGCAACAGTAGTCCAGAGCTACACAACCTTTTCTGTTTACCTTTTCTTTCCTTAGGAGAAAATTCTTAGGTTCTATGCAAAAACCTTTTCTTCTTCTCCATTTAATATGACAAGAGACGTCTATACAAGTTTAGGTACGTGCATTTAATTACATTTAAGACTTTGTGAATCATGTGCTTCCTGCAAATCAATTAATTTTGATTGTGAAGCTATATGATACAGTTTGGTTTATCACTATTGCAGTGGAGGTGAAACTTTTTATTTCTTCTGTTGTAGCAAAACACTTGGAGTTGTACTTTCTTTCTGGAGAACATTCTCTTCGTATTTCAGCTGGTCTGGATGTATCCAACACAAATATATATTGGTTACTTAAAAAGGTATAAATGAATCCTCTGTACCATTTTTTTTAATCATTACTGTAACATTTTGCATTATTTTTTTTTTAATCATAAGAATTATGTTTTCAGGTCCGCCTTTTAAATGAATACCAAAAAGAAGCTCCCTCTTCCTGGATTCGTCATCCAGAGAAGTATGTCACCTTCAAAAACCTGTCCCTGTTTCTTAATTTGATGATTTTTGGACACGTAATTAGATGAAGCATACAATTTTAGCAAGAGCTGGTTGCAGGATGTACAGATGAGAGAGAAATAAAAGTAGAAGGTGGGAAAAGTGGAATAATAAGGTTGTAGTCTTGGATCATATTAAGCTGCTTTACTTAGCCTTTGAAGTGTTTTAAGTGCTTTTTTGGACACAAGTAATTTAGTTGTTTTACAAAGTAACAGGTGTACTGTTTAGCACTACAAAATACAGAAAATACTGTGTGTTAGTACTCATTTTATTCATGGTAACATAAAGAAGGAATTTCCTTACAAGAGCAAGTTAATATTTATGTGTTTGTTATAATTAATGTATATTTGTAATAATACTATATATATTTTATAAATACATCTAATAATAACAATAACTAATAACTCTCCTAATATATGTTACTATTTATGATAATATTTATTTATTGAACAACAAGGTTTTGCAGTGAATTTGTTCCTGAATATTACTGGTAGAAAGGTTTAAGTGTTTGGGTTTTTTTCTCTTTTTTTTCCTGTTTGTGTCGTAAGGTACATGGAAGAAGTAGTGGAGAGTACCTTGTCACTTCTGTCAGTAAAATGTGAGCCTTATTATCCTACTTCTTCAGAGTTTTTGGGTCCAGTCTACTTCTTGGCTCTGCTAGACATAAAAGCAGTATGGTTTAAAAAGTGGATGGTAAGCAAAGAAAAAAGCCCAACACCAACAACCCATAACTTGTCCATGTTCATTTCTGACATGTAGTTTGAAAAGTTGAAAACAACCTACAGTGAGTACTATAACAGTGGAAATCTTGGGATTTTTTTAGTTGTTTATGCCCTTTGCCCTCTAGTACTACTCTCTTTCTTCATTTCTATTCAGTTAATAGTTTATTTTGAATTTCTAGGAACTTAAGTGCACTTTCTGACATTAATCCCTTTGTCATAACTGACTGACAGCCATCAAAAGATGGAAATATTTTTCTGGAAGAATGGATGAGCATGGAAGTACAGTTATACATGTGACAGACTCCACCCAGCTTGCTAGCCCCCAGTGGATATTAGAGGTTTTTGCAACCTACCATGTCTAAGCTTAGAATTTAGGATTTACATAGAATCGTAGACTGGTTTGGGTTGGAAGGACCTCCAAAGGTCACCTAGTCCAACTCCCTCTACAGTAAGCAGGGGCATCCTCAACTAGGTCAGGTTGCCCAAAGCCTTGTTGAGCCTCACCTTGAATATCTCCAGGGATGGGGCCTCAACCACCTACCTGGGCAAGTTGTTCTTGTTCCACCACCCACATGGTAAAGAACTTGTTCCCAACATCCAATCTAAATCTCTAATTTCAAACCATCACCCCTCATCCTATCTCTACAGACCTTTCTAACCAGTCCCTCTGCAGCCTTCTTGTAGGCTCCGTTCAGGTACTGGAAGGCTGCTATCAGGTCTCCCTGGAGCCTTCTCCAAGATGTCAGCCTGTCCTCACAGGAGAGGTTTTCCAGCCCCTAGATAATTTTTATGGTCCTCCTCTAGGCCAGCTCCATCAGGTCCCTGTCCTTGTGTTGAGGGCAGCAGAGCTGGATGCAGTACTCCAGGTGAGGGCATACCAACACAGAGTGAAGTGGCAGAATTGGCACTCTTGCTGTGCTCTGGAATGTCAAAACCCCTAATTTATCATTTTAGCACAGTTAGTGTTTCCCTGGACTACTGCATGTTCTGCTACACGTTTTCCTAATGATAGGATTTGTTTTTTGGTCATCTTAAATGTGCTGCAAACAAAAGGCTCATTTGAGTGTAATAGTAGTTTACACAAAGTGGAGTTTGATCCATTGAATAGGTGCTGTACACAGGGTCTCAAACAATCAGAGATAATTTCTACTTTTAAATTAAAAATAAAATACATTTGAAGTTGATATTAGGTCTCCTTTGTCATTCTAGCATGCGTTTTACAGCAGAACAGTGGTACTTAGGCTTTTGGAAAAGAAATACAAATCTTTGGTAAGTACTTCCCAAGGCAAATTTACTTGGAACTTCTTGCTTTGGGCATTGTGATCTGAACCCTTTTTTTTTTTCTCCTTTTTCCCTTTTGTCAGAGCTGTTCCATATTCTTTAGCTAGATTAGCCTTTTTGGAGTGTAATTGGTTTTTAAAAATGCCTTTGTCTAAATGAATTGTTATTAAGTGCAAAGAAGGGTGTATGACTAGTTTTGAGTAAGGGGAGATTTGTATGTTTTACAGCTGATATTAGGATTATTATTTATTAATTCCCTGAGTTGTGCTCATATTTAGGATTATTTCTGACAGTGCCCTAAAAATAGCAAATTGTGCATGAAAAGAGTCATTAAAAATCTCTATGCTGAATTTGGATTTTTGGTTAAAAAAACTAAAAAAACCACCATTGTGTTCTTTAAGTTGTGATATCAGAGTATCACAGTATCACCAAGGTTGGAAGAGACCTCAAAGATCATCAAGTCCAACCCATTACCGTAGACCTCAAGACCAGACCATGGCACCAAGTGCCACGTCCAAACCTGCCTTGAACACCTCCAGGGACGCTGACTCCACCACCTCCCTGGGCAGCCCATTCCAGCAGTCAATGACTCTCTCAGTCAAGAACTTTCTCCTCACCTCCAGCCTAAACTTCCCCTGGCACAGCTTGAGACTGTGTCCTCTTGTTCTGGTGCTGGTTTCTTCTCTCAGGCAACCTCCTCCTGGCTACAAGTACCCTTCAGGTAGCTGTAGACAGCAAGAAGGTCTCCCCTGAGCCTCCTCTTCTCCAGGCTAAACAATCTCAGCTCCCTCAGCCTCTGTTCATAGGGCTTGTAAGGTTTAAGGATTTGGTGTCAGCAAGATAAATTAGGGAGACACCTTTGGTAAAGTATTAATCCTATCAGATATTCTGTCTGTGCAGATCTGTTCACTGGGATGGAAGTTTCATTGCTTTCAGTGAGACCAGTACAGATGTGAGATCCATTTCTATAGAGAGGAGTGTTTTGTAAAATTTTGTGAATCAAATATAATATGACAGATAAAACAAATGTTGAGTTGGGAAACAAGGCTACAGGAGGATGTTTTTTTGTTTATCAGTATCCATAGAACAGATAAAGCATGTTCCATGCAACAAAAAGTATGTGATAGGAAGTCTGTGAGCTGGGTAGTCTAATTTTGTGAGCATTGAGTAAACATCTGATAAAGTGTTGTCTTGTTTTTTTTTTTTAAATGACTTATGTCTGTATATTTTACTTACACTTGGGAATACATCTTAGCAACTCCAAACTGTAATAAATCAAAATGATCCTCATTGTTTCTATGCTATATTTGTGATTCCTTTCTAAATCCATGCTGAAACACATTGATTACATGATAATGCTCTGACAGTCACAGAATCACAGCGTGGTAGGGGTTGGAAGGGACCTCTGAATATCATCGAGGCCAACCCCCTTGCTAGAGCAGTATCACCCAGAATAAACCACACAGGAACTCATTCAGGCAGATTTGGAATGCCTCCAGAAATTGAGACTGCACAACTTCTTTGGGTGACCTGGTCCAGTTCTCTGCCACCCTCAAAGTGAAGAAGTTTTTCCTTTTGTTTACAATGGAGCTTTTGTGTTCCAGTTTGTGTTTGCTGCCTTATTGTGAACACCACTGAAAAGAGCTGAGCCCATCTTCCTGACACTCACCCTTTAGATACAGATCAGCATCAGTGAGATTCCCCCTGCAGTCTCCTCTTCTCCAGGTGAAATAGCCACAGCTTTCTCAGTCCAGTAAAATTTTGTCTTCTGTTGTGTTAAGCCATCTGAAACATCAGGTAATGGTAGTGAAGTGGTTACTTAGGTTCTTGTGTTAAAGGACAATATCTGAGTACAAGAGAGAAATAATTTATTGTAAAGTAGCAGATAATTTACTATTTTCTGCTTTTTCTCCACAGATTAATGCAGCTGTCCAGCAATGTCTTGATTATTTTGAATTTTGCAAGGCATCAGTTAATAATAAAAATTTCAGAGCCAGTAACTTCTCCTGGCAGCATTGTAGTGAGTATCTTTGCATGTCTCATATTATATGTATACCTGCATTCTCTAAGTCTTTGAGCATGCTACCTCAAGAGGAAGATGTTCTATCCTTTTCTTGTCCAAAATATACTTTCCCCTCAGTCTTCTGAAGGAACACTCATAGCAGTGGTTGGTTCCTTAAGTTGTCTGTCCATATAACAAGTTATCCACTTATGTTGCAGGAGTAGCTAGGTACTGTAAACTAAACTGAGAGTCCAGATCTCATTTTTCAGTTTTATGTTACAGGTGATAAAGATAACTTTTCCTACACCGGGCCAGAATTGCAATATGTGTATTTTGTTCATTCACTGTGCCTTTTGGGAAGATTGCTAATATATAAGCAAAGCCAAAGTCTCTTTCCAGTACAACTGAAAACCAGAAAAGGTAAGGGGAGGGCTGTGGAAAACTGAACCTGTTGAATAACACTTGATCCATACTTGGTACATGTTTTAACTGCAAAATTGTGGACTTATAGGACTGTATAGCAATTCTGTGCCTAAACCTTTCTAGTGTAGGTATTTCTGAGCATCAACACAAGTTTTTAATCTTTGATGCATGTGACTGAATAGATTGCATTTGTCCTTAGTTTAATATATTTTTTTCATGTTGAAGGAGAGTTGGATCAGTGTCTAAGTGATTCAGTCTTCTCAGTGTGAGTAATATCTTTTGTCAAACCAATTGATTTGGAAAGGAGACTTGTCCAGGAACCAAAACATTTGCAGATGTAATACAAAATCAAGTTAGTTGCAAATTGAAAACAATAGCTTTGAGCTTAATCTATGAATATATTAAAAATCAAACAATGGTAGAGGAACAGAGGTGTTAATTAAGGACAGAAAGCATGAGATAGAGAAGCACTTGGACGTGCAGAGAAATCTGCATGCAGGGCTGGCAAGTGCATGTCTGAAAACAACTGGATTGGACTTGATGATCTCCAGAAGCCCCTACCATTCAATGAATATTTTTGTCATTTCAGTGTAGGATTGAAAACATTGCTGGATACTATTTCTGAGACTTGTCTTTTGAAGGTATTTTGTCCCTCCAGTTTGAAGATTAGGCCTTAAGAGATCTAATGCAGAGCAATTGTGAAGAAGAAACAGCTACTAATAGAGTGCTTTTGTCACTTATGGATTATCTGTATAACACCATTCAAGCAGTGATCCATTGGTGGTAGCTGCTTTTCTCTCTCCCTACCAAAAGTAACAATCTCACCATCTGTTTTCTTAACAGTGTCTTTCTCAGCTTTGTAAATAGCAACTCTTTAACCTCACAAATTGTCTGATTTATTAGCATAATTACACTAAACTTGGAGCAGTAGTTACCAGTCTCCTTTTAGTTGCTTTTAGTTGCTGAGGAATTGCTGCCTTACAGCTTGTCTCTTTTCCTGTTGTTTCACTTATCCTAATAGTCAGGTAAAGCTTTTTCACACAGTGTTGTATATTCAGCATTCTCAAACTTGGGCTGCCATTTCACTGCTTGCCTCACTGGAGGACATGGTAAAATTTTAACTGTCTCAACTGGGAGCAAGGTCAGGTTGCTTATGAGATACCTTGAGTCCCAGGCACGTGCATGGCCTTTGTACATATGTTGATTTCCTCAATAAGACAAAGCATTTCTTACATATATTTACAAAATCCATTTTAGTTGTGATACTAAAGTTACACTTTAAATTGCAGAGTACTTTCTTGTTCTTTTTTTCCCTCCTCTTTAATAGATGGTGTATCCATAACTGATCTGTTGGTATTATTCACTCAACTTATTTATTACTCTCCAAGTTCCCCAAAGACAGCTTTGGCAGCACATACAGGTGAATGTTTGTTTTATAATGTATGCTAATATATCTATAATTATAATGTGGCAGGTGGTAATTTCTTGTGCAGTTTTTTAGTTGGATCTGTTATTTATTCAGATTTTTCTCTTCCCTACCTCCTTTGCTGTTTCTTCTTCCCTCTAACTGTATTGAATTGGTGCTTAACAAAATCATAAGTCATAAGCATCTACATAAACCATATATGTATGTTTTTATAACCTAAAATATAAATAAATACTTCTTGTGTTTACCAGAAATTTACTCTCCAGAAAGTCTTGTTATGGAAATTCTGCAAGTTCTTTGTGATCAAACAGGATGTGCTGCTGAATGTTTGTACGCAGATGCAGTGATAGATGCCCTACTTCACCCTGTTCAAAATCTGCTGAGTGACAAAAAGGTTTGTAGCAATCTTCCATATAATTTCTTTAAATTCATAGAATATGAACATTTTTCCTCTATTTTGTGTGTAGAAATTTAATTTGTTTACATGGTAACTTCTGTAGTATTTTCTATGTCAGCTATTAAAAAATGTCAGAAATGGTGTAGGCTTTCATTATGATTGGTTTGATAAAACTGATTTTCTCAAAATCTTGTGAACAGTAGCAAAAACTGTGCTGTAGCAAAACCTTTCCACATTCATGGTGGGAGAAGAGTGCAGGCTTTGGACATCAGTGCTGAAGGTTTCTGTGTGATGGCTTTTGAACATCCACTGCTTTCTTATTTTGTTTTAAGCCATTAACCAGCCATCAGCAAGGTGACCTTCAGATTCTGCACGCATAAGCCAAGCTCTAATGAGCAACTTTCACAAAAGCATGGAATTTAAAACTTTTTTTTCTTTAATTTTTTTTTCTCTTCCAAATAGGTGCATATAAATTGTCTTGAAACTGCTTTAACTGATGTAGCTGATATTCTGGCAAGAATTGCTGCTGTAGAAGATGGTCTTTCTGTTCTTCTTTATGGAGAAAATGAAAAAACTGCCAAAGAAGATAGGTAAGAGTTCATTAATGAATGACATTAATGAGTACTTCAATGGATTACATTAGCCTTATGAGATTCATTTTCTCTTTTTTTCATTTCTCTCTAACATGGTGTGTTTTGTATGTGTATGTTTGGAGTAAAATATCTTATTAACAACTAAAGTAGTACGTGTTTTGGAGAATACATTAGGGAGACTCTTCTGTGTGTAAGCAGGTGAAATGACAATTTAAAGAAATACTTTTATTCTGTAGTTTAATTATTTTTCTTATATGTGAGAGCTTTCCTTTCTCTTGGTATAGTTCCATTATATTCGTAGTGCTACTGTTCAGGCCAAAGGCCTCTCTTTTTTGTTTGTTTTTAGAATAAATATTTTAACCTAATATATTGAAAGAGTAAATTTGATGCAGCATTCACTTTTCAGTACTTCTAATGGAGAAAGATCTTGTATCAGAAGCTGACATCTGTAATGCTGTACCTAACTTAGGATCTATGTGATCCCATGACAGTATATTTAGCTCATGCTAAAACTTGAAGCAGGGCAGTAAAATTGAGAGTAGCTTTTTAAAACCTCTTAAGTTGCAGATAGTGAAAGTGTTTGGAATGTATGTTTTCTAAGTTCTCAGATGCTGCAGATGTTTTTAATGGAATTGGAACTAAAAAATAGTCTTCTGGAGAAAGAGTTGTCCTTTGCATTGCATATCTGGAAGAGTTCAGAAGGATGCCTCAGATGGGAAAGGGGAAGAACAAAAAATGTTGTCTTGTAGTGATATCCTTCATACTAATCAAGCAGAAGCTGGAATGGTTGTCTTGTTACTCTTCCCAATTGGACTATTATGATATAAACACCCAGTCTGTGTAGCTCCTGGCTTTGCAGGCTAGATGGAAAAGATTTTGGATGCATTTTTTGCTTTATGAAGACCTGTAGGCAAAGTAAAATCCCTTCATGTACATTTAATGTCTTCTGACTGCTGTTGCACGTTACAATACAGTTGGCTTCTCCATATTGAGTTGTAGTTTCTTTTCTCTTAGGGAAAATTAAATATGTGTAGTCAGTGGACTTGTTTCAAGGCTTATTGATGACTACAAACCAATGTTTAAAAAGTGTTATTTTATTTCCAGTCCTACAGCTGTTCATATAATTGTTCAGTTTACAAAGAAACTCCTTCATGACGACATTTCTCTTTTATCTGGATCCGAGCTTTTGCCAGTTGTTAAAGGAGCTTTCATTTTTGTATGTCGTCAGATGTACAGAACTTGTGAAGGCCTGCAGATGCTAATTCCTTATGGCTTGCATGAATCTATTGCAGAGGCCTGGAAGAAGGTAAATTTCATTTTGGATTGCCTAGGGAGGTTGTGGCTGCTCCCTCCCTGGAGGTGTTCAAGGCCAGGTTGGATGAGGCCTTGAGTGACCTGTACTAGTGGGAGGTGTCCCTGCCTATGGCAGGTGGTTGGAACTGGATGAGCTTTGAGGTCCCTTCCAACCTTACCATTCTATGATTCTATGATTGGGAAACTGGAAAAAAACTTCCTGTCTTTGTTCAGTTTTAAAATATGAGTACATTTAGTAAAATATTCTGCCAATTCTAGTGTAGCAAAAATGATGGATTTCAGTGGAGTCTGCTCAAGCAGTAGTGAAAATGATTTTAATGGTTAAACTGGTAATTTGTTTCCTTTATTTTACACATCTCCTGGAGTTTTAAGACATATGGAGAAACAATCTTCTTGGCAAATTTTGCTGTAATTCTGAGATAAATGATAATAAAATGGGAACTTAACAGATGTAAGACAACTGACTAGTTTAATAGAGGAATCTTCTGTGGTTTTATTAGATCATGTTTATAAGAGTAAATTAATGACTGCTCACATTCATTTGAATGATGCAGTTTGATTTTTATCCCTAGAAAAACGAATCATTCATCTTAACTAAGACAGTGGTTTTCAGATCAAGTATTTAAAAATCTAATTTAAATTAGAAACTCCATCAGATATTTATATATATATATATATATATATGTTTGCAGCTCTAATAATATCCATATCAATTAAAATAAATTTACATTATTTATAAATAAATTTTGACAGAATTGCTTAATAAATTTGACAGTGAGTGGCTGACTCTAGAGGTTGTTATTGCCATTACTTGTGATACAATCTGTATCTGGGAAAGAAGAACCTCATGTACCAGTGTAGGTTGGGAGGTGATCTGTTGGAGAGCAGGACGGAAAGGGACATGGGAGTCCTGGTGGATAATAGGATGACCAAGAGCCAGCAATGTGTTCTTGTGGCCAAAAAGGTCAATGGCATCCTGAGGTGAGTAGGTCAGTAGAGGTTCTCCTCTGACACTACTCTGCCCTGGTGAGGCCGTATCTGGAATATTGTGTCCAGTTCTGGTCCACTCAATTCAAGAAGGACCTCAGGGAGTTGCTTGAAAAAGTCCAGCACAGAGCCACAAAAATGATTAAGGGAGTAGAACATCTCATTTCTGAGGACAGGCTGAGGGAGCTGGGGCTCTTTAGCTTGGAGAAAAGGAAACTGAGGGGTGACCTAATTCATATTTATAAAGATGTGAAGGGCAGTGTTGGGAGGCTCTGCTCAGCGATTTCCAGTGATAGGGCAAGGGGCAGCGGGTGCAAGTTGGAGCGGAGGAGGTTCCATGGGAACATAAGAAAAACCTTTTTCACTATAAGGCTGACAAAGCCCTGAAGCAAGCTGCCCAGAAAGGTTGTGAAGTGTCCTCTGGAGACATTAAAAACCCACCTGGAGGATGGTGATCCTGCTCTAGCAAAGGGACTCTGGAGTAGATGATATTTTGAGGCCCTTTCCAACCAGTAACATTCTGTGGTTCTGTGAAAGAGTTGCTTTTCGATTTTATTTTTTAAACACTTGTTTCAATGCATTTTTTTCCCTTTTTGAGTCTCCAGTTTAGAAAAAAAAAAAAAAGTTTTAATAGAAATGTAAAAATAATTTATTTCCAAGTAAGGAAATAAAAATAAGCTTTTCTGGAATAAAAAGTGTAGTGGAATATTGTATTCTGTGCCAAAAACTGAACTACAACCTAATCACTGTCGTTTTGAAAAATATATAACAAGAGAATGAGTGAATTTGGGAGTTAAAAATGATGTAAATAAACTGTAAGGAAGTGCTTGATTGCTTTTTTCCTATTTCACAGACAAGTCTGCTTTCAGAAAGAGTACCCACTCCTATCACTGGGGCAGACTCGACTTCATCAATAAGTCTAGAATCAAAAAACATGTAAGTGGATGCTTAATTTTTGCAGGTGCACAAGTATCACCACACACTGCTGCTTTATCCACAACTGAAGCAGCTTATAACCTTGTCTTTTTTTTTTGCCAAGAGCATAGCAGTAAACACAGGGGGTGAAATCATCCTAGCACAGGCCTCATGAAGTTAAAAAATGGTTCTTGACCTTTCAGGAATGTCTTGGTGTGTCTAATCTATGTAAAATTGACTTACAGTTGATTCTGTCTTGACTACAGAAATTGGTTTGAGGAAAACCTGAATTAGAAAGAGTTTCTCTTAGGGCTTTGATGTGCTGTTAATTTAAAATGCTGTTCTGCTGAATGGTATCTGCACCTCCAAAATGTTATGTAACAAGATGGGCAGCATTCTATCTGTAAGCCTGATAAATATTAAGTGAAAAGCATCCTTCCTTTGATACTAAAACTTCATGGCCCTTTAGAGAGGCTCTTATACATTGAGATGAAAATGACACAGATATTTGAGAGTGTGAAAATTCAGGGTGATGGTTGGTTTACTGCAAGATTCCAGTTAATTAAGTCGATTCTTATTTACACTTTACTAGTGATTTCATGTGTAATTTGCAAAGAGATTTCAACAGTTATTATTCTAGTCTTTGGTGGTGGCTTGTGAACTGGTTACAGTAATTTAAATCCAGAAGTAAAAAAGAAATCTAGAGATGCAGAGCCATGACTGAGGAGGTTGCACTAAGATTGACATAAACTACAATTTCCTCCTAGCATCCAGATTTTTCATTTAACTATGGAACAAGACAGCTGATATATTTCTAGGTGAAATTGTTCTTTCTGAATGTGATGTGGCAGGGATTCTGCAGGGGAAGTATTAAAGTTTGGGGTAATGATTGACTGCTGTGAGAAAAGCTCCCTGCTTCTTGCTGGTGTTAGGAGTCAAAAATGAGAAGTGAGAACTAGAGAAGAGAATCCAGAAAGATTTTAAAGCAGAGCCATGAGTCTAATGATACCTGTAGGAATGGTACCTAATCACTTTCAGGGCATGACATATTTTGTAGGGTAGAGGGTATCATCATCCTTTATTTTTGCAATTGCTGTTCTCCTGCCACATCTGTAGAAAATGTTTTCCACCTAAGTGCTGCTGTTACGGGAGGCTATTGTCTACATAGCCTTATCTTCCTAATTCTGTACTAATTTCTGACAGGGGCATTTATCTCCCTCAAATAGGAAGGGTTTTTTTGTTGCTCCTCATAGCATTTTTTAATTGGTGAGAGCATTTCTGTGCCTGCTTTGCCAACTTGTAACTGCCACAATAATACCTTAAGACCTCTTTAGAGTCAGTAAGTCCTAAGTACATCTGAGGATGCTCTTTTGGGTTCCCTATTACATCATCATCTTTCTTTCTGTATTGCTACCTAAAGTTAGTTTTGCCAGGATGAGTTTGAATGTTTGTAGAAAATACAGATAATACATTTTTCCCTTTTCCAAATACTTTTTAAAAACTAATGCAGAGCAAGCCTGTAAACACAGAGTCCAGTGAGTAAAACACTGCTGTGTTCCAAAGTCACAAAGCAGTTCTACTTTTTTTCCTGTGCTTTTTAACATACCTTTTTTTTTAATTACTATTTTGCTACTCTTGCAGTTTGTTATGGGAAGAGACTTTGTTAGATGCCTTGCTAAATTTCTCTGCCACACCCAAAGGATTATTTCTGCTCCACAGTACAGGTGCCATGAATGACTGTGTGAACTTTATGGTCAGTAGTTTATCCAAAAAACTCCAGGTAAGGATTACAGAGTCTGCAGTCTTACAGAGTTTTTTCTTCCTTCATTTTCTTTTTTCTTTAATTTTATTTTTTAATTCCTCTTTCAGAGTCTAGTTAAAGAAATACATAATATAATAAGAAAATAGTTCCAGAAACCATTTTGCAATTTAATTTTTGCAAAATAATAACTTACAGCCTTTGATATTGGTGCCACACTGATTTAAGTCTGTTGCATGTTACTTATTTTCAAAATGTCAGGCATCTATTTAGTTTTTCTGACTTTCTACTGTAGAATTTCAAATGATAGAAAAAACGGTTTTTTTTTCTCTAAGCCAGAAGTTTTCTTGGCCATGTTGGTAGGTGGTGTTGAGATGTAGGTATGCTGGACAATGTGAAATGTAATAAAAGATTGGATAATATGCATTTTTAGAAGAACAACAATAATATTCTATACATCCTACTGAATATGTGCATAAAAACCCTACATTTATTCTTAGCTGATGTTACATTTCTCAACTGTAGCATTTACACTTTGATTAACTACTTCCTAAAGATAATTGGTTTGGAATCCAACCCTGGTAAGTCTGTAGAAGAAAATATCCAGGAACTGTTCAAGTCTAACACAATAGATGCAATTCTGTAAACAGTCATAAAATAGATCAATATTTAAAAGATCATTTGAGAGTTTTGTGCCCTCTGAATAACTGAGCTTTTGTGTGTGTTACTAACAGACTGATGAATATGGAGAGTTTGGTAGCAGAGCAATTGTCACACAAATGGCAACAACACCAGCAGGTGCAGTAGCTCTGCAGAGTTCAGGTCAGTTGAAGAGTGATCATGTTATGAACAGTTCCATGCTGTAGTCTTGCACAGTAGAGAAAGGCAGTGAGAAAGATGTCACAAAAGGGGAACTAAATGGAATAATTACACAATATTAGCAAATACTGCTTAAATTCATGGTGATTTCTTCCTAATAGAAATGTATACTTTCCAGTGTTGAAGTCATTCAATCATCTTGATCCAGGTTGGGGTTTATTTTTTTGTCTGTTTTCTTGGTTTTGTTTTCTTTCTTTTTTGCCTGTTTCTTAAATTGTGCCCACTCATTGCTTCATTGATGTAAATTTCCAACCTTGTGCAAAACATTTGACACTGTCCGTCACAACATCCTGGTCTCCACGTTGGAAAGACATTGATTTGATGGGTAGACCACTCAGTGGATAAGGAATGGGCTTGATGATGGTTCAAAGAGTGCTGGTCAATGGTTTGTTATCTATATAAGTGGAGACCAGTGATGAGTGCTATTCCTTCAGGGATTGGTAGTGGAGCTGATGCCTGGATCTTTGTTGGTGATATGGACAATGGGACTGAGGCACCCTCAGCAAGTTTGCTGACAACACCAAGCTGTGTGGTGTAGCTGACATGCAGGAGGGAAGGGATGTCACCCAGAGGGAACCTTGACAGGCTGGAGGGGTGGGCCAATGCCAACCTCATGAAGTTCAGCAAAGCCAAGTGCAGTGTCCTGCACGTGTGTCAGGGCAATCCCAGGCACAAATCCAGGCTGGGTGGAGAATGGAAGATACATCAGTATCATTGTATTCTAGAATCTTTGCAACTTGCTGCTGTAGATTTTAGATTGAACCACTGGAGAAAGGCAGTTTGACTAAGGGATTGAAAATAGCAAGGAGAGTAACCCTCAGGTAGTCTGCTTTGTGATATTTTAGTCCACAGTGTAGACAATGTTTAGAGTTAGGTTGTGAAATGAAATATTTTTAATAATGAAAAACGTTTTCTGGTATTCTTGTTATTCTCATAACAACATTTTGTTTTAGGCTTTATAAAGGCACTTGTCACTGAATTATGGGCTCTTCTGGAATGTGGAAAGGATGATTTGAGGATAACACAACCTAAATCTACTCCAGTTGACCCTATTGACCCAAGCTGTCAGAAGGTGAGAAATTATTTAATCTTCTGTATGGGGATGAGAAAAAACAGTGCTGTATTTCAGATAGGATGATACCTGTCTTTCTGCAAATTTTTATGAGAGCTATGCTTGCTTCTCAGAATACAGATCAAAGTTAGCATAATTCACTAGACAAATGATGACTAGTTGAAATGGTTCTTTGTGTTGCATGGCAGGTCACAATGCCAAGGATCCATTAAAGTCGACATAAAATGATAAATAACAATCACAACAAAAAATGAGGCTTAAAATAGTGGCTGTTGGATCACTTCTTTGATTACTGCAGTAAGATCTGAGAGAAGGACATGTTTTAGAGCATGCTCTGTCTCTATAGATTTTAGAATTCTGTGACAATGAAAACAATTTTCAAAATTGTTTGTACAATTTGCTACCTAATACATATTTTACAGCCACTACTGCCCATTTTGGTTATGCAGACACCTGCCAGTCTTATTTTGGGCAGCTCGGTTTATGTCAAGTTCAACCTGCAAAAAGTGGTAAGAACAAACTTAAATGGACTTGCTGGAGCAGGTCCTGAGGAAGGCCACAAAAATGATCAGAGGGCTGGAGCACAGGGACAGGGTGAGAGAGCTGGGGTTAGTTCAGCATGGAGAAAAGAAGGCTTCAGGGAGACCTAACAGCAACTTTCCAATACCTGAAGGGGGCCTGCAAGAAGGCCTGAGAGGGACTGTTACAACGTGATAGGATGAGGGGAATTGGTTTGAAATTAGAGAAGAGAAAAATTAGATTGGATGTTAGGAACAAGTGGTGGAACACTGGAACAGATTGCCTAGGGAGGTGGTTCAGGCCCTATCCCTGGAGATACTCACTTTCAGGCTTGAGAAGGCTCTGAGCAACCTGATCTAATGGAGATTATCCCTGCTGACTGCAGGGGATTTGGACTGGATGACCTTTGCAGGTCCCTTCCAACCCAAACCAGGCTGTGATTCTATAATTGTTAACATTTGATTTTTACTTAACTGATTAACATTATCTTTTGTCTCCTCTCTTTTTTTTTTTCCCCTTTCTCTAGTCTTTTCTCTCTCTGATAAACTTGCTTACTTACCCTGCAGTTCTGGAGCTGCTGAGTAAACAAGATATACCAAATAAACCAACGTATTCACTCCGTGAAGTACCTACAGGCATTATTGTAAGTAGACTTTGATTTTGAAAGAAAAGAAATGGAGAAATATGAAAACATTTTTCCTGAGCAAAGATTACTTTAATAATAGAAGTTTTTTTAGTTCTTATTGCAAGACTTAAAATCTTTCTGCATTTTGTATTACATACAGCATGAGGGCAGTATGTGCACATATCACTTCATGTTAACCTAAATTTTCATTTTGAAATCTCAATGTAAAATTTGCTACCTAATTTAAGGATTATCTTTCCTGGCTTGTGTTTTTTCCGTGGGGAAATGAAATTGACACCTCTGTATGTGCATGCAGCTACATAGTGGAGAATGCTGAGAAAAAAAATTATGCTTGTATGGCTATAAACAAAAATAAAATCAATAAAAAAGAACTAAAATAAACCAACACCCTCCCCCCCCAAACCTCAGCACAGATGATTCATGCAGAAAAAAATCCCTGATTAAGATATATTTCAGCCCTAAGTAAAATAGTATCACCATTTCTGTATTTGATACTATTTTTATTAGTTCTATTTATTATTCTACTGCAGCCCATTAGGGTTTTTCTTTTTTCTCATCTGCAAAGCAGAGACAAATTTTAATCTGTGATCTTAAGGGGCACTTAAAATCAAATTATTTTGTTTTCAAAATTTTTTTTTCTAACAAGGTAATGAATTGCTGTCATGTTAAAGTGCTTTTTTAGCACAAGCTTTGGATTTGAACTAGATGACCTTTAAGGTCCCTTCCAACCTAAACCCTAATGGTTAAGAACTTCTTCCTAACATCCAACTTAAATCTCTCCTCCAATTTCATAGAATCATAGAATGGTAAGGTTGGAAGGGACCTCAAGGATCATCCAGTTCCAACCCCCTGCCTTGAACTCCTCCAGAGATGGAGCAGCCATAATTTCAAACCATTGCTCCTCATCCTATCACTGCAGGCTGTTGTGAACACTCCCTCTCCCGCTTTATGTTGGCCCCCTTCAGGTACTGGAAGGCTACTATTAGGTTTTCTTAGAGAAGACCTTAGAGTAGCCTTCCAGTATCTGAAGGGGGTCTACAGGAAGGATAGGGAGGGACAAGGTCTTGGGAGGGACTATCTACAAGGTAATGACAGGACAAGAGGCAATGGGTTTGAACTGGCAGAGGGGAGATTGAAACTGGATGTTAGGAGGAAGTTCTTTACAGTGAGGGTGGTGAGGCACTGGTACAGGTTGCCCAGGGAGGTTGTGGCTGCTCCGTCCCTGGAGGTGTTCAAGGCCAGGTTGGATGAGGCCTTGAGTGACCTGTACTAGTGGGAGGTGTTCCTGCCTCTGGCAGGGGGTTGGAACTACATGATTTTTGAGGTCCCTTCCAACCTTACCATTCTATGATTCTATAAATAATTTCCATATATGTTTTAATTATAGCCCTCAGTTTTTAGTGAACATCCCTGTGAAACTAATATGTACATAATACATAAAATCATACATGAGTGTTTTTACCTTTGTCTTCTTCTGGCAGGATATCATTGACAGGCTTATAATTTTGAATTCAGATGCTAAAATTCATTCCTTATTCAGTTATGAACAATCACATACCTTTGGTCTGAGGTAAGATGCTTTTTTATTCTGTGATCACATTAAATAGGATATAACATGCTTGGTTGTGTTGCTTCTGCTAAGATAACAGTGTTAGATTTTTGGTGTGAGCAAAGGTGAAATTCCTTTTCATAACATAAGAAGATTAAATGGAAAATGGCCTACAAAATAAGAATACTGATGAATCTAAGCTTGTTACCTATAAATGCATACATTGTAAATATGATGAGCAGTAATAGAAGTTGCATGTTGTTGTTTTGGCTGCTTGATTTCAAAGGAACATGTGGAACATCTATTGTAATGCTTAAAATGAAAAAAAAAAAATCACATACCTAATTTCCCATTAAAATGATTTTTAAAGTATTGGTTTAATTAGCACCACATTCATTACCTCCATGGGCAACCTGTTCCAGTGTCTGCCTTTATCTTTCTGTATCGTTACAGAATATTGTGAGCACAAGTTTAAGTCACATGTTAATCAATATCAGCCTCAGGACTGTGGAGCTACAGAGTCTGCTACAGATAGGAAAAGAATATTGCCTTATTTCCAGATTTGTAGCATATATATTTTGACATTAAGTCATGTTATTTTTGATCATAAAATATCATGGCAAATGTTTTTTCTTATAATACTCCTTTTTTTTTTTTTTTTAACTCAATGGGTGCAGAAGATGATAAAAATTCATTTCTTTTCGTGTACAAGACTAGTAAGAGATTTAGGAAAGAGAATTTAAATACTTATACCATATTGACATCAAAATCAATCAGCATCTGGAAATTTGTCTTGAAGCAGTATGTATTAGTCAAAATTTCATGTAGTGCACCCCAGGAAAATCCAGGTGAATGAATGAAGTCCTGCAGGAGCTGGGAAACGATGCGATAGGCAAGAGACAAGTTTGTGGGGTTAGGAAACATAGGTAATAACCACCTCTGCATTCTTTTCCATTGTGTTTTCATCTGCATTGTAAACACACCCTCTTATATCTAATTGCATCTTAATAATGAGTATATGCAACGATTTGTTCCCTTAATTGTACTTAGATTATGCTTATTGTTAATTAAGTGTTACTCCAATGATTGCAACACAATAGAAGAGCACTAATTATCTTGTTTTCTAAAAGCAGAAGATATCAATCCTGATCATTCTTATTTCCTCAGGTCAACATTCAGTTTAGATTTATCCCCTCTTGATTGAAAAACATCATGAGTAGCAGAAGCTTTTTGAAAATATTTGTGTATATAGTCCTTTAAAATCTCAGTTTTGTAAACTCAAGTGAGGCAGATCTTTGTTTTAATGATGCTGTCATAGCCCATGAACACTCTTGCGTAATGTCACTGATGAGTCTTTGTGATCACTGACATTTGAATGACTGACTGCCACATCTACTCTTGGAACATCTCTGGTGCTGTTGGCTGGATGTGCCAAAGAAACTCTCATCATGCCACATCCTGTGGCATTGAACAATCATCCTTGTGAGTGGAAGAAAGCCATGTTCATAGAGATCTTCCTCTTGAGGAGAAGGAGTATGGTGAGAGAGAGGAGGAACTGAACCTGACAGTATTTATTTCTTCTCTGAATCCGCCAGATTTGAATTCTTGTGATGGAAGATGAAGAACTGTGTAGTCATAGTCATAA
Organism: Eubucco bourcierii; assembly: GCA_013396675.1. Taxonomy (NCBI): domain Eukaryota; kingdom Metazoa; phylum Chordata; class Aves; order Piciformes; family Ramphastidae; genus Eubucco; species Eubucco bourcierii. The sequence continues at coordinate 55,063 of VWZE01020335.1, forward strand.
ATGGTAAGGTTGGAAGGGACCTCAAGAATCATCTAGTTCCAACCCCCTGCAGGGACACCTCCCACTAGTACAGGTCACTCAAGGCATCGTCCAACCTCCAGGGAGGGAGCAGCCACAACCTTCCTGGGCAACCTGTTCCAGTGCCTTACCATCCTCACTGGAAAGAACTTCCTCCTAACATCCAGTCTAAATCTCCCCTCTGCCAGTTTAAACCCATTGCCCCTTGTCCTGGCATTGCAAGACCTTGTCAATAGTCCCTCCCCAATCTTCCTGTAGCCCCCTTCAGATACTGGAAGGCTACTCTAAGATCTCCTTGAAGCCTTCTCTTCCCCAGGCTGAAGAGTGCTAACTCTCAGCCTGTCCTCACAGCAGAGCTGCTCCAGACCTCTGATCATCTTCATGGCCCTCCTCTGGTTATTTTCAACTAAATAAGGAGAATTAAGTTAGAAAATGGGTGATCAGTTTATTATTATTTTTTGAAGTGTCTGGTGTTTAGTAAGTAATATGCAGTTATTTGGAAGTGAGCCTCTTGCTACCAGCTGTGCATGCTGAATGTGTGTGTGGAAAGAGACCTCTGCAGAAGTGCTTCCTGCAGAATGCATATGTCTTGTAAATCTTTTGCCCCTGATTTTTTCCACTATAAGAACAGATACTGAAATAGTCTCCCAAGAGAAGTGGGTGATTTCCCCTACAATGATTACTTTTAAGACTCATCTTGGCAGAGTCTGAGCCATCTTGTTTAAACTGTACTATGATATAGGAAGTTTGGACCAGATGATCCTTAGGGTCCCTTTGCAACCTGACATTCTGTGATTCTGTTTAATAATCCAAAGGTAAAAGAGGACAGAATCTCTGGTAGTAGTGATGGGGATTTGCAGCTTTATTCCATTGGCAGGCTTCCATGTCCATGTTTATTAATTTAAAACAATTTATAATTAATAGAGCACATTCAGTGATAAGATTATGTCACTGGTTTCATGATGGTGTTCTTCACTGAGGGAAATTAAAACACTTCACTTGCTGCAATCCACTTCTGAGTGCTCTAGGCTTGCAGGTAATGCTCATGAAAAGCATTTTTGTTTAGCTAGGGAAACTCTTTTACCGTTAGCCATCACATTTATAAGTCATTTATAAGTACATTGGGTAGCTGAAGTACTGTAGATGCTCTTTTGAAAGCCTTTTCATGTGATAAACATGGTAAGGAATACACCAGTCTGTGAGTTTTCTTAACTGGCAGAAACATAATTGCCCTTAGGTGGTAGCTTCCAAGTGCTCCAGGCATCAAGGGTGTAAATCAGGGTATTGATAAATACTCTGTCCAGAAGATCTCATGTTTCTCAATACCTCTGAGTGCTGTCTTCAGTGAGACTTCTTTAGCAAGACCACATACAGAGGCCTGTTCTCACTGGTCGTTGCTAATGCTCTCAGCAAAGGCAGGTGCAAAGCTTTGCAGATTGAAACTTCCAAGTGGCCCTTGGGTTTCCTTGTGTTTTAACACTGACTAGATAGATTTGGGCTTTTCTTTGGGGGGGGGGGTTTTCTTTTGCTATCTCTGTCTGCTGGTCTGGCACACTTGACAGTAATTGCCACTCACTGTTTGGATCAGTGATCTCATTTGAGCTCAGGCATAAAGAAGAATAAATCATATCAGTATCATAGGCTCTGAAGCGAAATGTTTTGAGGCTGTCTCCCATGAGGAGGACTTTGCAATTATTTAGTGAAAATTAAAAACCCCACCAGCATATTCAAGCATGCTCACAAATATACTGACTGTGAAAAATGACTTTTGTAGTTTGAAACTCTAGCCTATACATTTATGATTTTGGAAGAGGAAGCAATGGAATATTATTTGTAACCAAATATTTGTACCTCAGTGATGGCATTTTTGAATGGACTTTCCCACGTAGAGAATACTTAATTTTGAATGCCCAGCAGAGGTTTCTCTGAAATAAAAACCAACCAACCAAACCCAGCAGATTTGTTTTGTTACATGTTAAGTCTTTTGTTAAAGCTCTTGAACTGTGTTAATTTTGATTGCAGAGAGCTGCTTAAAAGCTTATTTTCTAAAGGAAAATGATTCTATCACTCTCTCTCTCCCCACCCTTCAGACAACCTGACTCTTGGGTTGCCTTACCAGCCTATTCTTGTACCACTTCTTCACATTTCACATGGATTGTGACTTTTTTTATTCTGTGATACAAACTTAAAGCAGACTGAGCTGACCAGTGATTTTTTTTTTTCCTCTTGGTTATTCAGTACCCACAAAAAAATCTGTTGAGACCCATTCTGTGTTTGCTCAAGGATGTGCCACTGGAGTGGCTAAAAAGGATTTTTAATAAAAAGACTGTACTTGACCCAAATCTGTCTGGGTATTTTTCAGACACTTCAAGGGTTTGGGTTTTTCTGTTTCATTGTGGTTTGGTTTGGTTAGTTTTGTTTTCCACTTTGAGATCTCATAAACATGTTCACCTTTGTCTTTATTCTGCCTTGCTGGACTCCTGACTGATGTGCTATCATTTCCATGTGTCCTTCTGCAGGTTGTTAAATGTGCTGTGCTGTGAGCTCAATACCCTTTTGCTCTTGGAGACTCAGTATAAAGTGTCACATACTCTACTAACTGCTCAGGAGGAAAATGTCACAGAAACTTCAGAAGGACCAAGGTGAGGAATGACTGATGGGAACTGTGCTTTAACTCTAAAACTTTTCTCCTGAGATCAAATACAGGAGTATGTTAGTGGCTTTAAACATATAAATACATATATATACATAAACATAAAGCCATGAGGATGGCTTCTGATGTGCATCAGTTTAGTCACATGCAGGCTTTTAATAAATCTTAAATTATGGAAAGGTACAAAAGTTTTGCTCTTTCTCCCATATCCACCTCAAAAGTGGTGATAAATAAAGCCCAAATATTTCATTTTATTTTTTTTCTATCTTTTGTATTAATCTTCTTTCTTAAGAGTGCAAAATGTGTAGATGTAAATGTGCCTTTTAATTGGTATTTTATTGCTCTTTTATGGATATAACCTAAAATTAAGGTATTGTTTATGAATTAGGAATCATCAGTACTTTGCTTTTTAAAAAACCTTATAACTTAGTTGATTCTCCAGCTTCTGCAGCTTTCCATTGCTGATTTCTAAATACAATTGCACAGTGCATCAGGCACACACATTTTGTCCTTTTGGCATCCTGAATTTAAGAACTTTCCTCTCACCAATCCCTATATGGGACCAGTACAGAGTTCCAAGTCATGCATATGAATGAAATCTCAACAGAGAGAGATGATTGTTCTTTCCCATTTGAGGAACAAACCTACAATTTCCTTACTAAGGAAAAAGTTTTAAGAAAATTTGGTGAATAAAAACTGATTTTCATTCCATTTAAGAACTTTCATACCATGGGCTAGAGAGTGACTTTTAAAAGTTGACTGTGTGCTAATTTATGAATAACACTGGATAACTGTGACAGCAGAAATTTGCTGGTAAAACAAATAAAGACCCAGTTTTGATAGTCTGTTAACTGTCTCCCTGCTGAGCATGTGGACATAAAGCTTGCACAGTTTTGTTCTCTTTTTTTTGCCCATTACATTGCTCTGATGTATCCAACCAGCAGTGAGTAGGGCAGTATGGAATTAGAATAAAGCTTGCAGACATCTCAGAGGAGTTCATGCTTCTGTTTAGTTCTTTCTGCCTGTTTGCTTTCCAGGTTGCATTTAACTCCAGTATGTCTCTCAATGTATTCTTGGTCTTTAAAGTTTAGTGAGTTAAACAGTTGGTAAAACAAAGTGGTTCTCATGTTTGGAGAGTTTTGGGTTTAGTATTTCTGTTGTGGTTTGTTTTTATGGTTTTTCTTTTCCTCAGAGATTTCATAATTGATAGCCTTTCAGTGGAGAGAAACCATGTTCTTGTAAGGATAAATCTCATTGGAGGCCCACAGGAAAGGATTTTGCCTTCGAGAATACTAGATAAGGTTAGAATCTTAACAGTTTCTGTTTCTCTTCATTAATTGAACAGTTTTGCTGATAATTTAGGAATTGGAAAATCATTTAACAGTGGGAAATAGCACTTCACCTTCTGTTTGCAGATGAAATTAAGAAGTGATATATTGCAAAAATAACCTTGTTCCTACTGTGTGGATTGGCATGGGGCTAGGACTTGCCACAGCCAGATGAAATGCTTATACTGCTTCATTTTACTGTTATCCTACTAAAATGTGACTTTTATGTTTATATATTTAGTTTTCCACTTCTTGCATCTTCCTTTTATTTGATATTTTTCCTACATTTGGGTTTTCATCTGAAGTCATTTAAAATCTTTAGCAGTATCTGTTAAGCAGCTCCTTTAAATGTTCTGCTTCCCCCTGCCTACCAGTCTCATAAAGGTGAAATGCAAATTAGTATCAGCATGACAGAGAACTACGTCAATGTATAAAACTGAAAATGCAGGTTTTGTGTATTTGTTGCCTTGGTTTTATTTGTTTGTTTTTGGGTTTGTTTATTTTTAAAATATTTATTAAAACTGCAGCTCTCTTTTTGCTTGGGAAAAAAAAAAAAGCAGCTGTAAAATCAAAACTATCATTGGTATATACTGTAAAAAAAAAATTCTGGCCCAAATGCTTTTTTGGATTATTTTTATCCTTTAACAACTTTTTTTTTTTTTTACTAACAGAATATTGCGTTGCAAATTGTAGCATGAAGCATAATTTTGGGGCATAGACAGTAATTGTGGGAAGTTTACCTCTGTGCTAATTGAGAAAATGTTATTAATTCTTGCAAATGAATTTCTTTCTGGTCCCATTTCTAGGGCAGTGATCCATATCCTTGGCCAATGTTTTCATCATTCCCTTTGCCAAAGTGCTATCTTGCAGAACTTCCTAGGAAAGCTGAATTCAAACAAGGTATTTACAAAGCATGCAAGCAGTGTAGATGTTAAACAAGCATCTTAGTCTTCTAAAATTCTTTTTTTCCTTCCTCCTTGCTGCCCCCTTCCCCCCAGCCCCCAGATGATTAGCTCAGAAGTGTTTCAGGATGTTTTTTTTATCCTTGCCGGCATTTGTAGCTAAGTAAGTTGGCTTGGCTTTGCTTGTTGGGCTTTGTGCAACTGCCAATCTGCAAAGCTCCGTTTAGTAATCTGATTCTTATGCAAACTTCAAGATTAACCTTTTGGCTTGTCTCAGGTGGGTGACTCATGAGATGCATTTGTATGATCTCTCTAGTAACTGGAGCAAGACCGTATGGTTGAGCTACAAATTTTTGGTACACTGTTTCTGTGATTCAGATCCCTGTGTTTACAAAGCTTGGTGGTGTGTGAAATAGACAGCGTTTAGGATAGTTGGTTTCCACACTGCACATCAATTTGGAATGTGGGCAAACTGAAGAATCCTTTGAAGAACTACCTAAGCAAAGCAGTTTAATTCATACAGGGAAACCGTTTTAAGGTTTTACTTTGCGTAGACAATGCAAAAGAACCTGATGAACATTTGATAGTAATAAATCAGGCTTTGTATTTGTTCATGTTTGCTGTATCCTTCAGATGTGTTTCTTTGAAATGGTTTGTGAATTTTCTTAGCCACTACAGATTTTGAAGTGATAGAAATTCTACATTAACTGCCTTCTCTTCAATCATAATTTTGGAGGTATGAGTTCTTGTTCTGGCTTCGAGGAGACCCTGTAGTGGCCTTCCAGTATCTGAAGGGGCCTACAGGAGGGCTGGGGAGGGGCTACTGACAAATTGCTGTAATGACAGGACAAGGAGCAATGGGGAGAGGGGAGATTTAAAATGGATGTTAGGAAGTTCTTTCCAGTGAGAGTGGTGAGACACTGGCACAGGTTGCCCAGGGAGGTTGTGGGTGCTCTCTCCCTGGCGATGTTCATGGCCACGTTGGATAAGGCCTTGAGTGACCTGTGCTAGTGGGAGGTGTCCCTGCCTATGGCAAGGGGTTGGAACTAGATGACGTTTGAGGTCACTTCCAGCCTAAACCAGTCTATGATTCTGTGACCTACAGGAAGGCTTTTTAGAAGGGCCTGTGGGGATAGGATTAAGGGACAGTGGTCTCAATGTGGAGCAGGATGGTTTAAGTTGCACATCAGGAGGAAATTTTTCACAATGAGCATGGTGAACTACTGGAACTTGTTGACCAGGGACATGGTCAAGGCTGTGTCCTTTGAAATATTCAAGATCAGGCTTGATGTGGCCCTGGGCAGCCTGATCTGGTTGGAGGTGTCCCTGCTGACTATGGGGGGTTGGACAAGATGACCTTTGAAGGGTCCCTTCCAACCCAGTGCAAGCTGTGAATCTTAAATGTATTTCTCTGTCATTGGAGTTTAAACATTGTTGTGAGTTGTCTGAGGATCCTGTCTGAGGATCCTGTCTTCTATCCTTGACTAAAGGGAGGAAAACTTCATTGGTTATACAAAGACATTTGTTCTCAGTAGGTTACTTGCCTATCTCTGTTCTGATGACAGAAATGGAAAGTGTTAACTTGGCAGTTACAATAAGTAGGTAGCTCATATTCTACTGAGAGTATTTACTGTGGGATTTTGTATCTTCTGTAGGCTTCTTTGCAGGCTTAGATGCACATCGTTGTTAGCTAGGTTTTGAAGGTGCTTCAGTTGGCTTATTTTTTTTGTTACAGACTATGTTTCCAGGGGAACCTTAAAGCAAATACAGGGCTTCATAGTCTTCAGCAAAATTTCAGAAGAGACTATAACACTGTAGTCTTTCTTTCCTTACCCAATTGTTGGAGCATCAGTTAAGATTTTTAAAGGTTACATGTTTAATTTTGGATGCATTGATGCTGCTAGATGCTACAGTGCAGCAGTGGCAAAGTAAAGATTTAATTTTGCAAAACCTGCAGGAGAGAACAAATATTAGGGAGACAGACTGCAAAGGAAAATAGAGGTCAGATCAAGAATCCAGGAGAAAGGAGCAGAGATGGATGGGCCATAGTCATGAAGTCCTACTTTCTTGAAATTGCTGTGGTTTGTTTGTTTTGTTTGTAGTTTTGTTTCCTTCAGAGGAATGAAAATTTCACCCTGATCTCTGTGAAGCTGACTGATTAAATCTCAGCTTGTAGTCTCTGATCCTCATCTGCCAAACTGAATTACCACAATCCTTCAGGAATTATTTAACTTGTAGAGGAGTGTTGCTTTGCAGTTCTCAAGTTTTTCTTCAACCTTCACCTGTTAGAAATAGCAGAAAAGGGCAGAGAAAGTACTAGAAATCCTACTGATAATACTGTCAGAGTAAATCCTTCTTCACATTAAATTTTCATACTCACGTACGTTGATCTAAGCATCAGTGCATGTTATTTGGAAAGACACTAACTGAGGATTTAGTTATTTGAGGATGACAAAGCAATTTCATGTTAACTAATTTGGAATGATTAGTAATTATGGAATCATAGAATCATAGAATGGTAAGGTTGGAAGGGACCTCAAGGATCACCTAGTTCCAACCCCCTGCCATAGGTAGGGACACCTCCCACTAGTACAGGTTACTCAAGGCCTCTTCCAACCTGGCCTTGAACACCTGCAGGGAGGGAGCAGCCACAACCTCCCTGGGCAACCTGTGCCAGTGTCTCACCACCCTCACTGTAAAGAACTTCCTCCTAACATCCAGTCTAAATCTCCCCTCTGCCAGTTTAAGCCCATTGCCCCTTGTCCTGTCATTGCAGGACCTTGTAAATAATCCTTCCCCAGCCTTCCTGTAGGCCCCCTTCAGATACTGGAAGGCTACTATCAGGTCTCCTCGAAGCCTTCTCTTCTCCAGGCTGAAGAGCCCAAACTCTCTCAGCCTGTCCTC
>VWZE01020335.1:62971-78750 GCA_013396675.1 Eubucco bourcierii
TCCTTTTCCTCAGGGCTGCTCTCAGCCATTCATCACCCAGCCTGTATTTGTGCTTGGGATTGTGCCTATAGCGACAGGGATACAATTTGCTGATTATAAATCATTAAGGTCTTTAAACTTGCTCAGAATAAATTGTATGCAATATCATAGTTCTGTTGAAAATATTCTAATCCTCTTTTTTAAAAGTACAATATAATTTATTTGTAGTATTTTCTTTGTGGAAACAATTAAGTTTCACTGGAAAACTCAATACTGAAATACCCCTAAAAAATGAAACCAACAGCAAATATTCCTAATAGCTGTAGACTGGTACAAGGAGTTCCATAATCACAGTGTGCTAGGTTGAATCTTTAATCAGAAGTCTCTTTTAATGACAAAATTTGTTTCCATAGTGGTTTTTTTCCCCAAAATGTAAAATCAGCAGAGGAGAATTTGCAAGGTATGAACCTTCATTGTCTTAGTGAATAGGTAGTAGTGTAAGCTGCAGTCCTTCATAACGATGGGAACTGCACAGTCCAGTGGCAAAGGGACTGTGCACAGCTGGAGCGAGTGCATGTGCATTTACCTTGTTACAGAGCTTGCTTTTTCCCCAGAAGCTGACCAGAAAATATTTCACAGCAGATCAAGTAGTGTGGGAAGCAATCTGCCTGAGGAGAGGCAGTCTAATTGATTGTTTCCATTTGATACGGTCAGGATTGTCTCTTAGAAACTGAGTTTGATCAGTTCTCTCTTACATAAAGTACTTTAGAAAATGACTTGGCATTTGAACTTGAAAGTTGTTCTGCCTTCTGATAAACAGAACTTGGTCAGCTCTTCAAACATGTGTTTTGTAACACATCTTGCCTCTGATTTGCTAAAGCATATGCATGCATTCTTTTAATTACTGCCTTGAATATATTCAGGGTGCCTTGTCATCATGTGTCATGGGAGGTTGCTAATGTTTGTTGTTCATTATGAATTCCAAGATGTGATATTTTGGATGCAGAAAATACTTGGTTTGAAGAAAAAAAACAACCCCAAACCTTAAGGCTTTTATCCAGACATGATATTGTTGAAATGCAGCTTAGCATTTGCATGTAGGATTACACATGCTGGTTCTGCATTCGTCGCTATGAATCTTCTGTTTTCTGCGAGACTCAGCTAGTTGTAAAACTTCCTGCCTCAGCCTGTGATTCTTTATTCTAGCAAATGGGTAAAGTATGTGTAATTTCTTTTCACTTAGTAGAAAACAGAGCAAAGGAAAAAAAAATAAAATCACTTAAACCAGGAGAAAAGCAGACACACTTGCTGTCCTTTTGACATGGCATCGATGGTAGTTTTAATTTTGAAGGCACGTCTCCCTGTTGTAAAGAGAGGATATGTCTTTAAGAACAAGGTAAAAAGTAACAGCAAGGAGCAATCATTGACATTTTCTTTGCATTTAAAATGAATCTTTCATAAAGTTCTTTTTGTAAGCAAGATGAATATATGATCAGCAATGTTATCTGATGCATTCGTGCCTCATATATAACAATTGTACTCTGTTTGAATAACGTTCGGGTTAAAGGTAAAGCGTTCAGAACTTCAAAAATCCCTGACAGCCTCTGATAGTACCAACAAGGAGCCTGTGGTCCTGGATGCACCTAGGTTCTTCAGAAAACTCAGTTTAACATTGCAAGTGTTTCTGTTTGTGGTATGGGCTTTGTTTGTTTGTTGTTTTTCGATTTGGCTTTGTTTTGTTAATTTTAATAGTGCCATAAAACTTGCGAAGTGATATTTCAGCAACAGCAAAAATATACTTGTGGTGGGTTGACCCTGGCTGGATGCCAGATGTCCACCAAAACACTCTGTTACTCCTCTCCTCAACTGGATACCCAGAGAAAATAAAATGAGAGGCTTGTGGGGTTGAGACAAAGACAGGGAGAAATCATTCACTGATTACTGTTACAGGCAAAACAGACTCAGTTTGGGGAAATCAGTATCACAGAATGGTAGGAGTTGGAAGGGACCTCTGAAGCTTATCCAGTCCAAGCTCCCTCCTAGAGCAGAATCACCTTGTGCAGGCCACACAGGTAGCTTTTGAAAGTTTCAAGAGAAGACTCCACAACCTCTCTGGACAGCCTGCTCCAGGACTCCAGCACTCTCACAGAGTTACAGAATCATCACACAATAACCCTTTTGTTAATTTCTTCTAGATAAAGATCTTGACAAGCTCTTATCACTCTTAAAAAATCCAGAAAAGCAAACTGGATGGACAGAAATGTGTAGAAAACAATTCTGCAAAGTCATGAAAGCCAGGCCAGACAACATCAGCGGAACAAGTGAGTATGACTTAATGAGTTAAAGAAAGCAAACAGAGCTAATACCTTTTCAAACCCATTGCCAACATGTTCCTTCTTTTAAAGAGAAAATTACTTAGATTATAGTTTTCACTACATTCAGCTAAGGAAGGTTTGACTAACTTTAGTCTGGAGTAGTCATTCATAGACTCTCTCTTGTTGAGTATGTGAGAGAGAAATCTCTAGGCTGTGATTTCAAAAGACCAAGTTGAGGTAAGTGCATTAAACTTCCATTCTGAATTGATCCTCAAAGGATCTTCACTGCAAGAACAGATTCTCTGATCTTGTTTAGTAAGATCAGAGGATCTATGTTCTTATTAAATATGGACCAAATCTGCTGCCTCAAAGGTCACTCAGATCTAGATTCTACATGTAGTCTGCTCTTATTTTTTAGTATGACCCATTAAAAAATACCACATTCACAAAAGAAGTGTTTTAATAATGCAGCCAAGATGTTTAGCTTTTTATGTCCTTTTCCACTCTAATCCTGAAACAAGCCTCCTTGAAAAATCAAGTAAGGACATGTGTAAGTGCATGTGAATGTGCATTTAATTTGTGACATTTGATTAGGATTTGAAAGCCATTAAAAAAGAAGATATTTGTGGATAGTATAGGATATGCAACCTTCATCTCTAATGGAAGCATTGTCAGCTTTTATTACCTTGTGTTGTTCTTTTCAAAGAAAATACAGGTTGTTCCTTTGCTCTTTCAATATACAGTAATTGAAAGTCTCCCTCACCTTAGGAATTCAAATAAGTCCTCCTTATTGTTGCCATTAATAAATCTATGAAATAAGAAGTTGGCAATTCCCTTCTTAAACTGTAGAGTGGTTGATGGAGTTAGAAATTTCAGACATTAGCCTTACAAGGAAGTCAACTGTCCAGGGTTTTCACTCCTGAATTTTTAACCTCTAACACAGCCAATGAAGGCTGTTGTTAACTCTTCAGAATGTTCTTTTTCTTTCAACCTCCTCTGAAGCTTCTGTGAGTTGGTATAGAATATGATCCAGTAATACTAGTTCCATTAGAGGGCCTAAAAATACCTGATACGTTTCTCACTTAAACCAAAGTGGGAATTAGCTAACCTGTCATGGTGCTTATCTATTAAAAGAGTTTTAATCACACGATTTTATAGTTTTAAAATCAGTGTTCTTGTGCATTTTAGAAGCCATTTTCATTACCTTCCCTTTGTACATGAATCCTTCAAGGGAAAAGAGTCCTACAGGAATTCATCTGTCTTATGAGCACACTGCAATTGTTTAGGGAATTTTAAACCCCTTTTGGTTTATTCTGTATATGATTACACACTCCTAAATTAAAATCCTTCTCATTTTGGTTGTGTAGATTAAATGTGCATGAGGTAATTGCCAGTCTCTTAAATGTCAATGTTAATACAGTCAAGCTACCATAATTTAAGAAAATCAACATTTCTCCTGAGTTGGTAGGGCACAACACTGATCTCTGCCTCTGAACATATCCTCTGCATAAGAATTTGACCTTTTACAACAGCACCCTCTGTACTATGCAACGAGCTTTCCCAAACTACTCCTGTCTCCTTTTCCAGTTAAATGCAAAATCCCTGAGGCAGTTTCCACCTTTATCAAGGCTTTGAGGAAGCATCCACAGGGCAACTAAATGATTTAGTATTAAAAAGCAGGCATGAAAATAACTACTTATCATTTCACACAGGCACTCTTTTGGAAGAGATGAAGTCCTGTGAAAATCATCTCTCGATTAACCAGAGTTTCTTTGGTTAAACTCTTCTGTGTATCTTCCTCTCTCAAACTTGATTTAAAACATTTCAAAGATCCTGATAACACTTAGGTACTTTCAAATGATAGTAATCACTGTAGTGCTTGAGTTTCCTAAAATTGCTTAGCAGTTGAGCTGTCACTTGTCCTATTAACTCAAGCACTGAACTGAATTATTCACCCGCTGGGTCAAGTGTGGAGATGCCTTCCAGGAAGAAAGGAAGAAATGAACTATCTCTTCCTTGGGGTGGAATTTTCTGAGTTAGTGGTATTTTAGGTTCTTTTAGCATAGTTCCTCTTTGCTATTAAAGTATTTCAGTAATCACAATACTAACAGTCATACAGTTAACAGCTAGCTAGTTACAGATTTGACATTGAATTTCTGCTTTTTGCTGTTACATTGTTTGTGGACCAAATTCCACTAAGCATATTAGTAAAGATTTGTGAGGTTGTTTATTCTTGTGAAAGGAATAAACTGCTACTCTTCTAGAAAATAAATTGCTTTTTGCCAGTCCCATATGGTTTATTAACCATGATTAAAACCAACTCTGTTATGTTTAAGTAGCCGTTTCTTCTCTCCATAAAAATGCATAAGAATATATATTACACATGTAATTTTTTTTGGTTTGATTTAGCAGTCCTTTGCAATTCAAAATCAATTGTTTTGCTGTTGAAGTTGGCTGCTCTTAACTTCTAAATCCCCATTCAGCTGTTGTGGTGAAATCTCTTTTCCCCTTTGCACTATGTATCATAGAATCATAGAATGGAAAGGTTGGGAGGGACCTCAAGGATCATCTAGTTCCAACCCCCTGCCATAGGCAGGGACACCTCCCACTGGTACAGGTTACTCAAGGCCTTGTCCAACCTGGCCTTGAACACCTCCAGGGAGGGAGCAGCCACAACCTCCCTGGGCAACCTGTGCCAGTGCCTCACCACCCTCACTGTAAAGAACTTCCTCCCAACATCCAGTCTAAATCTCCCCTCTGCCAGTTCAAACCCATTGCCCCTTGTCCTGTCATTGCAAGACCTTGTCAATAGTCCCTCCCCAGTCTTCCTGTAGGCCACTTCAGATCCTGGAAGGATACTCTAAGATCTCCTGGAAGCCTTCTCTTCTCCAGGCTGCAGAACCCCAACTCTCTCAGCCTGTCCTCATAGGAGAGCTGCTCCAGCCTTCTCAGCATCTTCGTGGCCTCCTCTGGACCTGCTCCAACACTTCCAGACTAGAACTCAGCCGGCTGGAAGTTAAGGCCTGAAGCTCTATTTACAGCTCAGCACAATCTACAAGCAGAGATATACACATCAGACAGGAATAGTTACAGACAGAGAAAAGTTAAAGGTAATACAGAAACACAATTCCCCTCCCAGAAATCACAGACCCTAGGAGGGGCTCCCAACCACCCTTCCACCTTCTTTCCAGCCCTCTGCCTTACCCCAGGGTCTGGCTTATGTGCAAGGTGAGTTTGGAGTATGGGCCAGGGGGGTTAGAAGGAAAGTGGTTATTTAGGTTACACAGCAGAGGCCAGAAGCTCCCAGAGAGGCAGAGGCGAGACTCTGAGAGTGTCTTATCTATGTTTGTGTTCTTATTCTTACCCATCTAAGCAAGCCTATGAGTGAAGTAGACATCACCACTGTTTTCCTTTCACAACCTATAATTTTCTCCATTAAAATATCCCAATTAGCCTCAAACCAGCACACACAATTAAAATTTAATTTAAGAATGGTATTAAGAATGGAAAAGGACAATGCACGCTTTGAATTGTTCCCACATAAAACCAGGAATAAACAATGGAGCTCAAATGGCTTCAGTTTCTCTTATATTGTCATTTAGTTAGGTAGTGCTGTCCCCCATTTTGGTCATTGCCCCTGATGTTTTAATGGGTTTTTACTTGTTGCAGTTTTGGCAGAATTGATGGAGAAGTTGGTGTCACATCTTTCTGGAAGCAGATCAGACTGTTATTTCAGCACAGCAAACTATAAAGGTCAGTTCTCCAATCATTTATTGCCATTCATATTCAAATTAATTTCTTTTTGTACCTGTAGGTTTGTTTTGGGGGTTTTTTTTTTATGTGTTCTTTAACAACTCAGAATTTCATTACTTAACTGGCAGGAAATAGCTCACTTTGGAGCAAAAGATGATGTGCTTGAGTAAACAATGCAGATAGTTTTTAGTGGTGGGCTCTCACATTTCTCTCTGTGTAATGGCAAGTTTGAGATGCAGAACAGCTGAGGGTGTGTGTCGAAGTATTTGCTGACATCTGTTATAGAAGGATTTGCAAAGCTGATGGCATAAACATTTAAGATGGTGTAAGCAATCTGGCTTACCCTTTGAAAGCCCCATAATGTATAATCAGCCCAAAGGTATGCAGGTTCTATTGCATAAAAAGACTGCTCTTGGAGGCAGAATAACATGAGCCTTAGTTTTGTACAGATGTGCTTACAGGAAGAAAAAAGGATGAGTGATGAAGTTAACTTATTCTGAGTGCAAAATAATGCATTTTAATATTTTGAGGCACTTGCAAAATTAGAAGATTCAGAAGCATTGTTATTACCTGCTGGAAAATGCATTTGCATTCTCTGTTCTCCAGCCAGGACTCTAATCTTACATTGTTGTGCAGTCATTTAGAGTAGTTGAAGAACCAAGGCTGCTTTAGGGAGAGGCTGTTATTTATACTGCTATTTTATTCTTCCATCCATAGGATGCAAATACAGTATCCTTGGAGACTTCAGACTTGCCTTTGAAGTTTCAAAGCATAAAACCTCTTTAGCAATGTAGAGGATCTCTTTCTTTTATGTAGTGGTCTTTACCTGCTCCATGCTTGCTAACAGAATACTCTTAATTTTAATTGAGAATCTATCTCTGCTTAATGAAGAGTGTGGCTGAAGTGACAATTGGATCTGTCACTGGTTTATTTTTCCTTAAAAGATCCTTAAAGGGTGTTTTTTCTTGTCCTGCATTAGTTTGTCATTTACTTTTCAACATCTCCAGAGGCATAATAAGCAACAATCTTTTCATGCATTCACAAGACTTGCTATTTATACATTTCTGACACTGCCCAATTCAAGTGATGATCTTGAAGGTTCTTTTAAAAGCCAATATAATGTCTTCATGATGTAAATGATTTCTTTCACACCTAGACTGCCTCACTTGCTTCTCTGTACCTCTCTTTGTAGGTCATAGCTCAAACTATAAAACCTTCTCCAGTGGTACAGAAGGCCTAGGTGTAGTTTTTTTGCCTTAGGGCATGCATATCTTGAATCTCATTGGAGATCACTATGGACCACAGACCTAAATTTTCAAGGTTCTTTTTTCTGAATATTAAAATCAAGGATCTGAGGAATTAAAAATCAATTTCTAATACTTCTTTGCTTTTTAAAGAAGAGAAGCCAAAATTTTCTTCAAAGTGGATTCAGGGCAGGCCATAAATACTCAGTATTTATCATGTTTCTTGAAATGAGAAATTGATTATCTTTAAAAATGACAGCTTTTTCTAAACTTGTAGGGAGTTGTAATTAGAATAACACAGTCATCCATCTGCTGTGGAATCCCTCAGGATTTCTGCTTATTATTAAATTTGCAAGTATGGAAAAAAAAATCAAATTAGTTTGGGTTGTTATCCTTTTCAAGATAAGAAGGGGGGAAAAAAAAGATCTGATAAACAGCTATGCAGTTGCAGTGTTTAATTATAAACAGCAACACAAATCTTTCTTGAAGTTTGCTTTCTGCTAGCAGCAATGTTACTGCTGCAATGTGAATTCAGATGAGTAAAGTAACATACAATATGTACATTAAATGTCCCCCAAATGAACACTTTCTAGTTTGCTTTTATTTTTCTTATTAAAAAAAAACCCCAAACAATAACAAGAAACCACCAAATGCTGAAAACCAAGTTATTGACTGGCTGTGACAGGCAGTAGGATGGCAAGAAACTGAAATTTGCTACTCTAGTAAAATGGGCATTGCACATTAGGGATATGAAGATCCTGAAATAGCTACTTGCCCTTCCTGCTAGTAAGTTCCACTTCATTGCAACATCAACTCTGTGGAAATGAATTAGTTCTCTCAAGGTGTCAACAAACCCATTTCTCAAAGAATTCCACATGCAAAGTCATCTAATATGTTGGTGTCTGGACTTAACTTCAATGGTTATCTACCATGTGTTGCAGACTGCCCAAGCCTGGGAATGCTTTGGCCTTTCAGCATCAGCTGGATTCCTTTTTGATAGTTCTGATTGTACAGATGCCTTTGCAGTTCTCTATTTTCACCTGACTCTCTCTCTACTATGTACTGCCAAAGGGACAGAACCTCAGAGGTTTCAGGTCTTGGCCATAAAACTCAAATGTCACAGTGTGTTCCTCCTCTAGATGAGGCTTAGCTCTCCAGCTGAACAAAATCTCATAGAATTTTGTTCTATTTAATGAGCCCTTAATCTTCCAAGAGTCACATGGATCAGGTAATGAACTGAGACATTTTAAAAACACCAATGGGAAGCTACCAGTCTAGAGCTGATCAGGAGTAGCAAATACTGGATTGCAAACCCACATTAGGCTGAAAAGGAAAAGGGACATTATTCCCTCTTCCTGCATCATTTGATACCTGCACTGGAATGATGAGTGCCCACGTTTAGAGATGCTGTTAGCAAAAGGCATTTTGCCCTTTTCCAGCAGAAAAAAAGATAATACTCTACAATTTTTGATGCATAATGTCTGGCTTTGGGAGGTTTTAAGTTATTACTGACAAATAATAGTTTACAGTCAGTAGTTCAAATGAATTGTCTCTTTTGACTGAACAAGATTATGATAAATAGCGGGTTTGAAAAAGATTTGAGAGCAAGCATACCAATAATTTTTTTTATGCTGAGCTTACCTAAAGTGTGTATTAAAAAGAAAAAAAAAAAAAAGGATCATTTACACTTTAAAAATAGTCCATTTTTCCTCTTGGGGTGGGTTATGCATATTAGAATGAGAGAAAGACAAATTTTTTTATTAGAATACTATTAAAAATAATCAATCAGCTCTTAGAGAAATCTGATATGGTATCATGGAATGATCTGGGTTGGAGGGATCTCTAAAGGCCATCTAGTCCAACTCCCCTGCAGTCAGCAGGGATATCCTCCACTAGATCAGGTTGCCCAGAGCCCTGTGCAGCCTGACCTTGAATATCTCAAAGGATGGGGCTTCAGTTACCTCCCTGGACAATCTGTTCCAGTGTTCCACAACCCTTATAGTAAAGATACTTACCTCATGCTAAATATCCTTCAAGTCACTGGTTTAGTTTTGTGTCAATTTCTCTTTTACAACGCTTTACATTTTCAAGAAATGTAAAATGCCAGTTCACTGGTTTTTTTTTTAAATTTTTATTCATTAGCTAAATTAAAAGGTGACAAAGCATCCTGTCTATTCCATTTAATAATAACCACAGTGCTGTACTGTGTTGTTATCCAGTTCACAGTTCAGAGAGGTGTCCTGTCCTTTGTGTGAGGATAAATGGCATTCTTACTTAGAAAACTCATCTGTTGATGCCTTTTGTTACAAACTCCATTGTGTTTGAAGACAAATATCAGTTTTGATAAATATCTGTGAAATGGGGCTTGTAAATTAAAAATGAAATTAAATTAGCTCAGTGTATTAAACCAGAGATATGAGCAACAATACCATAATGCAGTCACAATGCACTCATAAGCTTACCAGTCAGCTTTTGATCCATGGATTGGAATATGCAGTATTAGAATATTTAACTTACTGGTAATAACAATTTTCTAACCTTAATGGAGCATTTAAGGTTTTTAGGTCCACTTTTTATTCAGTGGGAAGTAGTTCTTTGTGTATTCTAAACGACTTTATAGTTTGCTAAAGCCTAGTCTTCCCAGTCTGTTAATTGGTAAAAAAAAAAGGAAAAATCAGAACTTTTGATTCAGGACAAAGTCTGTTTGTTCCCCCTGTGAGCTGTGGATTTGCCCAGTGTATGGAGTTCTGATTATATCAATAGCACTGGTCAGCAAGAGAATTTGCTTTGAGAAGGTATTGTGTGTAATACAGAATTATTATTCAATCCAAACTCTGTTCATTTTATCCTCTTTCACAGTACAGGGGGAAATAGCAGAAGGAAAACTGCTAAGGAGAAACCCCTTTTCAGCAACTAAGATACTATGACAACACAGAAGAAAAGGCAATCAGTATCAGTGAATCCAGTTGTGATCTTTTAATGGGAAATAAGCCTTCAGCTCTTCCTCAGGTTGTGGGCAGAGTTAGCATGGTAAGGTTGGAAGTGACCTCAAAGATCATCCAGTTCCAACCCTCTGCCATAGGCAGGGACATCTCCCACTTGTACAGGTCACTCAAGGCCTCCTCCAACCTGGCCTTGAACACCTTCAGGGAGGTTGTGGAGCACAAGATCAAGATCACGTTGGGCAATTCTGTGCTCCACAACCTCCCTGGGCAACCTGTGCCAGTGTCTCACCAGCCTCACTGCAAACAACTTCCTCCTAACATCCAGTTTCAATCTCCCCTCTGCCAGTTCAAACCCATTGCCCCTTGTCCTGTCATTGCAAGACCTTGTTGTTCCTCATTACAGCCCTGCTGGACTGGGCTGCCAGCTCCTGCACTGCTACCCACAGAAGGATCCACCACAAAACAGATGCAAGGCTTAGAGCTTGTTATGCAGCCTTCTCCACTGGCATTAAATACAGTGCTGTCAGGACTTAGTTAGCCATTAGTCATAATCAACTCATTCTAATTCCCCCTGCTTTCCAGGACAGGAGTATGCCTCTTGCCTTCACAGCTGCACACAGGAACCTGAAAATGAATTGACTTAATATGGTAATTGCAGTCTGCGTGAAGAGGGAACTTGGAACAGGAGCTGTAAAAAGATATGAACTGTTTCATTTCTCTTGGTGGGTTTTTAACTGAAATGCCCTGTGATTTTATATTCATTTTTCCAAATACTGTTGCTGGCATGCTACTGTGCAAAAGATACTTGGACTTCTTTGGGTGGAAAAAAAAATAATCTCTCTGATGTGGGTTTGCTATTTCTGTCCCATCAGATTATTGAATGTTGCACTCAAAGAATGGTTGATTTTTCTTCTGTATAAATGGGAGTGAAAATAGTGTTTGTTTACATTGTGCTGTGAAGCTAATGATAATTACAATAACAGTGAATGTTTCCTTATAATAAGGTGATTTGAGTAATAGAAAAACAATAAATGTGCATCAAGGATGCAGGTTCTTGATGCATCCTTTGCAAACACTGCTGAACTTGTGAATAAGAAACAATTCTCCAGAATGGAGAACTGGAGAGCAGCCCTGAGGAACAGGACCTTGGAGTCTGGGTTGATGAAAAGCTCAACATGAGCCTGCAGTGTGCACGTGCAGCCCAGACAGCAACCAAGTCCTGGGCTGCATCAAGAGAAGTGTGGCCAGCAGAGCAAGGGAGGTGATTCTGCCCCTTTGCTCTGCTCTTGTCAGACCCCACCTGGAGTCCTGTGTGCAGTTCTGGAGCCCTCAGCACAGGAAGGACATGGAAGTGTTGGAGCGGGTCCAGAGGAGGCCACGAGGATGCTCAGAGGGCTGCAGCAGCTCTGCTGTGAGGACAGGCTGAGAGAGTTTGGGCTCTGTAACCTGGAGAAGAGAAGGCTTCCAGGAGACCTGATAGTAGCCTTCCAGTATCTGAAGGGGGCCTACAGGAAGGCTGGAGAGGGACTATTGACAAGGTCTTGTAATGACAGGACAAGGGGCAATGGGTTTGAAGTGGCAGAGAGAAGATTTAGACTGGATGTTAGGAGGAAGTTCTTTCCAGTGAGGGTGGTGAGACACTGGCACAGGTTGCCCAGGGAGGTTGTGGCTGATCCTTGAGGTCCCTTCCAACCTTACCATTCTAGGATTCTATGAATGGATATTCATGCATAAAAGAAGCTTTACATTAGTATTCAGTTAAAATTATATTTATCCTAACACTTTATTGTTGCTTTCTTTAATTTAGCTGTGGATGCAGATGTGAAGAATGAAAGCCTTTCATCTGTGCAGCAGCTTGGTGTTGAAATGACAATCAGGTACACGGTATTTAAGTATTTCCCTCGTGTATTTCTAGGATTTGTTTGATTTCCATGGAATGACTTTAATGACACTTAATCCATCAACTCAGTATTTCATAACCATCTAAATTTAAAGATCCTCTTTAAGAAAATGAATTGTGACTTTGAAAATGAGGAAGGTATTAGTGCATAATTAAATTATCTTTACAGATTATATAGGTTATCTTTTATTGTTGTAAAGCCTAACTGTAACTTGTTAGTAAGATTTACCATAAAATCACATTAGCCTGAGTTATGTATGTCTTTTTTTTTTTCTCCTTACTATATTTCTCTAAATGGTTCTGTTTAGCTAAGCTTAGTTATATGCCATTTAAACATTTGATTTGGCTTGTAATTTGCAGAGCCATGATGAAGGAACAGCTAATGTGTCTGTACATCCACAGATTGTTATCTTTAGCACTGATCATTGAATTCTGATGTTAATAATTACACATACCATACCCTTGGATGGAATTCTAAATAATCTATGTCAAGAAAATGAGTCATGTGCATTGCTCCTTGCTCCTCCCTGCCACAGTCTTTAAAACTGAACTAAAGGGAATTTAGATGGGGAATAGTAACAGAGTAGCAGATGTTTGCTGTGTATCCTTCCTAGATAATGGCTTTTATTATCCACATAAATGGTTTATCTACAACACACTGATTTGTGATGAACAACATTATGACAGTTTAATTTTCACAGACCTATTAACTAAGAGTTCTTGCTTCTTAGGGATTTGAAAGAAGATATTTAACCTTTAAACAGTTTTGGTTTTTAACTTTCTGTGCTAGATATGGAAAATATCTCAATTTGCTAAAAGAACAACGTGCTGAGGATGGATTGTGCTTCGTGTTAATGAATTGTGAGAGATTCCTGAAACAGCAGCAAAGAACTGTGGTGTCCTCACTTTGTATCCTTTCTTGATGGCATAACTTATATTTCCCAAAAGTGCAGTGGAATTTGAACTCTCAGTGTGGGGTTCTTGATGGTGGTGTGTATGTGTAATATGTACTGAAAGAAAAGAAGGACTTTCACTTGGGAATGTCATTAAGTTAAAATGCACTCAAGAGAATCTTTCTATTCCCATGCTTTGTTAGAATTAGAATCAGAGAGTAAGGTTGGAAGGGACCTCAAAGATCATCGAGTTCACAGGACACTTACAACAAGTATTATGAGGGGTTTCATCCATTGCTATTGGTTTCTGACACTGAAAGGAGTTATTTAATATTAATGAGCATAGGAGGATTTTATTTCAAACAAACAAACAAAACCATTGGAAGTTGTATCAACGTTTGGAGTGGAATCATGTTCACAGGTGTGTGATAGCTCCTTCCTTTCCTCTTAAGGAAAGGAGGGGGGTGGGGGAATCATGAATGGTAAGGTTGGAAGGGACCTCAAAAATCATCTAGTTCCAACCCCCTGCCATAGGCAGGGACACCTCCCACTAGCACAGGTCACTCAAGGCCTCATCCAACCTGGCCTTGAACACCTCCAGGGAGGGAGCAGCCACAACCTCCCTGGGCAGCCTGTGCCAGTGTCTCACCACCCTCACTGCAAACAACTTCCTCCTAACATCCAGTTTCAATCTCCCCTCTGCCAGTTCAAACCCACTGCCCCTTGTCCTGTCATTACAAGACCTTGTCAATAGTCTCTCCCCAGCCTTCCTGTAGGCCTGCTTCAGATACTCTAAGTATCACTCATTTTTGTTCATAAACTGTGGAGGAGGAGCAGATCTTTCTGTATGTGGTGAACAATCTGCAGCTGTGCACCTTTGAGCATTGCCCAGTGCTGGTGATACTCTCACAATACTAGCAGTGGTAATGGTATTGCCCATTCATGATGCATGGCTGTCACCTGATCAGCAGGAATGGTTTTACTTCTGACTCCTCTGGATCTTTTAGATCTGCTGTGGAACTTTTTGTGAAAAAAAAAAAAAAAGCAAAGCAGATACCCTTTTCCAGCAAGCTTTGCTGGGTTCTTTAGGTGTTAGACTTGCGTACCTATCAAAATGTGCTGCAGGTATATTAGCCAGGATATGTTTAATTATTTTTTTAAGCTTTTCTTAGAAAAAAATAATCTTCAGAAATACTGTTTGCCTTCTTTACTGTTCTTCCCTCTTGTACTACAAGCCCACTCATTTTGGTGTGGGGTTTATTTTTACATTTACTTGGGTTTTATTTTATTGATTTGTGGACTGGAAAAAAAAATCAGCATCTATAGCTTAAATAATTTCTTGTAATTCTCTGTGTGTGTGTGTGTGTGTGTGGCAGCAAAGCCTCCAGAAGCTGCTTTCTGAGTATCTTCCACTTTATTTTATATTTATATTACAAGATCTTCCTTCTGTGTGTGGGCCTGGGGAGTTCCCCTTAACCTTCTCACCCAGGCTGCTTGCAGGAGCACTATCCAGGCTATGACTGGTTTGCTGCTTCTGTCTTCCTCATAATGGCAGGAGATGGGGAGAGGACACTGAAGTTTCTTCAGCAATTTTCACATCATCTTGCTTCAGCATTTCTCTGGCCACAAAGACTGCATTTATCTGTAAGAATGTAAAAGTGGGGTTTTTCTCTGAAAGGCAACTTCAAAAGTTTCTAAAGGAGGCTTTATCAATTTTCCTTCGTTTTGGGTGGATGTTTATTAAGTTTCCATAAAAACCTTCTAACTGAATATGTGCCCCTGAAAAAAAAACAAAAAAAATGTCTTGGAATAATATAGATTTGACATTTGCTCAAATGCTTCTTTAAATTTAGTGAAATAACAGGTGGACTGGTAGTAAAGGCAACGTTAATTGAATTTTAAAGCTGGCAGTAAAAGAAACCTTGCCAGTGGCATTAGATTCTGTGTGAAAGCTTCAATACTGAGTGACCTTTTTTATATTATTAGAGTGATTTTCTTTTTTCTAGTAAAACACTTTAAAAATTGACTAAATACACTAGAAGGTATGAAATTTCAGAAATTACTGCTGCTCAAATACTGAGTGCTTGACAATTTAAACTTAGTGTTTTGGCTGAAGTTTGTAGTATCAGAAGCATCATTGCCATCTTTCATAGAATCAGAGATTGGCTTAGGTTGGATGGGACCTCAAAGATCATCTAGTTCCAACCCCCTGCCATAGGCAGGGACACCTCCCACAAGCACAGGTCACTCAAGGCCTCATCCAACCTGGCCTTGAACACCTCCAGAGAGGGAGCAGCCACAACCTCCCTGGGCAACCTGTGCCAGTGTCTCACCACCCTCACTGCAAACAACTTCCTAACATGCAGTTTCAATCTCCCCTCTGCCAGTTCAAACCCATTACTCCTCATCCTGTCATTACAAGACCTTGTCAGTAGTCCTTCCCCAGCCCTCCTGTAGGCCCCTTCAGATACTGGAAGGCCACTACAGGGTCTCCATGAAGCCAAGAACTCATACCTCCAAAATTATGATTGAAGAGAAGGGAGTTAATGTAGAATTTCTATCACTTCAAAACCTGTAGTGGCTAAGAAAATTCACAAACCATTTCAAGGAAACACATCTGAAGGATACAGCAAACATGAACAAATACAAAGCCTGATTTATTACTATCAAATGTTCATCAGGTTCTTTTGCATTGTCTACGCAAAGTAAAACCTTAAAACGGTTTCCCTGTATGAATTAAACTGCTTTGC
>VWZE01020335.1:79112-104476 GCA_013396675.1 Eubucco bourcierii
TGCTCCCTCCCTGGATGTGTTCAAGGCCAGACTGGATGAGGCCTTAAGTAACCTGTACTAGTGGGAGGTGTCCCTGCCTATGGCAGGGGGTTGGAACTAGATGATCCTTGAGGTCCCTTCCAACCTTACCATTCTATGATTCTATGATTAAGAGTGATTCCACCTATTTAGAAACAAACCCTTCCAGTTTGGCTTTGTAGATGGTCACATTGTCTTGAATGTTTTGAACACAGACACAAAAGGTGACATGAAATCATCTGGAATCTTTACTAGAGAACTGGGTCTGTAAGCAGCATGGTTTAGTTTCCATACCTGTTCTGCAGACAGGTGTCTGTGTTAATAGGAGCTGGTATTTCTTTTCACCAGGAATTGGTATTTCTTGTCCCCAAAAGTGGCCCTGGGGGTCAGCTCAGCACTGAGGTTCTTCCAACACAGTGAAATTTTACGCTGTTGTGTGAACATAATTGTGCTGGCAACTTCAGTGTGGTCTTCCATGCAAGAACTAGGCAGCATTGCAGGCAGCTTGCTGCACTGCTACCATTCGTTCTCAGTGCCTGAATGATTCCTTTTTCAGAACATGTCTTGAAAACATACAGAGAAAATTTCATAATTAACCTATTTGCATAATGACTGCAATGTAAACTGAAATAAAATGTCAACACAGGAATGTGGAATTATCCAGCTGTTGGATTGTGATGCTGCCTACCTCAAAAAGGAGGAAAACTCCAAAGGATGTACCTTGACTTTCTAGCATGAAGCCAAGGATTCATTATTTAGAAACTAGGGGGTGATATTTAGAGCTTACTTGTGGTTTCTCCATCCTTGCTTTGACAATTGAAGCTTACATGCAAGAAAGAACTGATCTCCAATTGTGCTGGTTTGAGGCTAATTGGAATATTTTAATAGAGAAAATTATATTATAGGCTGTGAAAAGAAAACAGTGGTGATGTCTGCTTCACCCATAGGCTTGCTGAGATGTTTAGGAATAAGAACATAAACGTAGATAGGACACAGACACTCTGGGGCTGTCTAGCTTCTGGCTTTCTCCTCTCTGCCGAGTAACCTCACTAACCACTTTCCTTCTAACCCCCCTGGCCCATCCTCCAAACTCACCTTGCACATAAGGCAAACCTTGGGGGAAGGTACAGGGGTGGGGAGAAGTTGGAAGGGTGGTTGGGAGCCCCTCCTGGGGTCTCTGATTTCTGGGAGGGGAGTTGTGTTTCTGTATTACCTTTAACTTGTATATTTCTGTAACTATTCCTGTCTGTTGTGTCTATCTCTGCTTGTACATTGTGCTGAGCTGTAAACAGAGCTTCAGTCATTAACTTCCAGCCAGCTGAGTGTAGTCTGGGGGATTTTACAAAGTGTGGGGGGCCAGGGAACTCCCAAACCATCACACTAATGCAAAGGAATAATTTGGATATGTTTCTAGTGTCTAATTTTCATTAGTTCAACTGCATGTTTCTCCTGATGTCTCTTCTGTTTACCATCTCTACAATAACTGGAGGGACTTACAAGTAAACAGGTATTTTGTTATGTATTGTTCTCAGCAAGGTACACATTTCAGTAGTCTGAAATCTTTTTCCTGAATTTTGTTGTTCACCAGATCCACCTGCCTGTTACCACAGTGGAATCTGGCATCCATCCAGCTTACTTCTGCAGTGCTCACCACATTGAGATGTTGCTGAAAGCAGAGCTGCCGCTTGTCTCCTCAGCTTTTCACTTAGCTGGTTTCACTCCATCTCAGGTAACTGTTGAAAGCCTATCAAAGTATCATCAGCTTTTTGACTGAAATCCATAAAATCAAAGCTGTTTAGGAAGTACTGTTGATTTTTTTATACAGTGTGGTGGTGATGAAAGTGGGGTTAAGAGAGAGTATTGACTGTTTAGGGGCTTAAAGTGTCTGAAAATAGCAACTGACTTGGGTAGAATAAAGGCAGTGCAATGCACCTGATGACCTTCCACTGCATGTTCATGAAGAAAACTTGTTGGGGCAATATATATAAAAAAAAGGTTTATCAGTAAAAATGTCTTATTCCCTCAGATAACTTTCTGATTATTGTATAGGGAGGGAAATGAGTCATTTTGATAGGCCTATAATATACTGTGTGCAGTTCTGGAGCCCTCAGCACAGGAAGGACATGGAAGTGTTGGAGTGGGTCCAGAGGAGGCCATGAGGATGCTCAGAGGGCTGGAGCAGCTCTCCTATGAGGACAGGCTGAGAGAGTTTGGGCTCTGCAGCCTGGAGAAGAGAAGGCTTCCAGGAGACCTGAGAAGGCTGGGGAGGGACTATTGACAAGGGCTTGCAATGACAGGACAAGGGGCAATGGGTTTGAACTGGCAGAGGGGAGATTTAGACTGGATGTTAGGAGGAAGTTGTTTGCAGTGAGGGTGGTTAGACACTGGCACAGGTTGCCCAGGGAGGTTGTGGCTGCTCCCTCCCTGGAGGTGTTCAAGGCCAGGTTGGATGAGGCCTTGAGTGACCTGTACTAGCGGGAGGTGTCCCTGCCTCTGGCAGGGGTTTGGAACTGGATGATCCTTGAGGTCCCTTCCAACCTTACCATTCTATGATTCTGTAACAGAAGCAGTTCAGGTGATAGCAGAGTAAAATGAGCTACCTTAACCATCACAACCAGGTAACACTATTGGAATATTCTGTATTAAAGAGCTCACAGAATCACAGAATGCCAGGTTGGAAGGAACCCCAAGTATTACCTGGTCCAACCTTTCTAGGGGATAGTACAGTTTCAGTGAGATGGCCTGCACCCTGTCGAGCTGAATCTTAAAGCTTACTGATGTAGGGGACTATTTACCCAATATTTATTCTCTTTATCCAGAGAGGAATATTCATCCATAGTGTTACTTTCATTTTCCCTACTTGCTACTGTTCCTGGGCAATACAAAATGCTGTGTGTGGAGCATTACTTGTACAAATCATAGTGACAGTGAAGCATAAGCAGCTTCATGCAATAATGAATATTGTTGCCAATGCAAAGGACCTCTCACCACAGTAAGAATGCTTATTGCTGTTCCAAGGCAAGAAAAAGATTTTTAATCTTATGCCTTCAAAATTCCTTTGTAAACAGAAAATAGGGAACTTAAGAGGCTTCTTAATGGGGGCAGGTGCCAGTGTGCTACAAGTATTGCTTATAATAATCACGTTGGGATTTGGTCTTTGAGGGGAGAATACTGACAGATGAGGGACTTACCTCAGCACAGGAATGACATTCATGGTAATGATCATCTTTTGGGGTGGAAAAACAGATGGGGACAGTCACTCCTGTCTCAGCTGCTGCCTAAGTCATACACTCAATCATAGAGCAGTTATTGTTGTGAACTGCTGACAAGGATTTTTTGTTCAGGGATTCTTTTGTTTTAAAATCATTTATTGTGTTGCAGAAATGCCACTGGTGGGTGCCACTATCTGATTTTGCAGTTCTGCAGGATTAAAAAAACAAACCAACCTTGAACTGTGAAAACAACTCCAATGTTTCTTAAGTGCTTGTGTGCATCAATAAATACCTGAAACCAGATTTAATGCCAGAGTATGGCTGCTGTCATCTCATTAGAATCTTGGTACTTCTGCTCCTGCATATTTTTAAACACTTTAAGGACTGATTAGCAGATGATTTGTGGTCTAGAACTAAATGAAATGTGCTTCTGCACATCTTAATACAGTGCAATTTAGAACTGGAAAAAGAAGTCACTAAGTGTATTCCATAGCCACTTCATTAAAGGAAAATGTGTCTTAGGGAAGGGCCTAACATGAATCTGTAAGGCAAAGAACTGCTTTAATTTAAAGGAAAATCCACATCAAACACACCTTCATCACCCTCATTACCCTTCAGGCTGCATTTCAGAACACCTTTGCTTTCATTAGACTTTGAGGCTTATGTCTCAGCTTCAGGAGTTGCTAAATCTAATCAGGTAAGTGAGATGCACGGGTGCAGGGGGTTAGATTTAGCAGAACTCACTGGAAGGTTCTTCAGAGGCTGTTATTTTAAAAAATGGTATTCCTGACTCCTTTTGTACTCATTACCCTACTTAGGAAAATAAAAGGGATAGTTACAGGAAAAGTGGTCTGTAGTGTAGAGAATTTAAGAGATAAAGCTGATCAATTATGACTGAATGTCTACAGTAATTTAATTGTACATCATTTTATTGTCATCTAGATTTGTCTGCAATGGATAACTCAGTGTTTCTGGAATTACATGGACTGGGCTGAGATCTGCCACTACATTGCTACATGTATTCTCCTTGGTCCTGATTACCAAGTGTATATGTGCATTTCTGTGTTCAAACACCTACAGCAAGACATCCTGAAGCATACTGAAGCTCAAGATCTCCAAATCTTTCTTAAAGTAAGGGTTTCTTTTTTCCAATTTGTCACTTGCTGAAGGGAAGCAAAGCTCTCAATACCCAAAGGATGGCTTAGGTGTAATCCGAAGCCATTACTGATTTTCACTTCATTGATTTTAAATGAGTGAAATAATACTGTAATTTTATTTGCTTCCTGACAGGAAATGGTTGTGTAGTATTTTCCTTCACTTTGTCTTGATCAGTTTCCTTTGTAAGCAAAGCAAATAGTCACATTAAGTCATGAGGGCATCTGTTTCAGATCTCTCTGTGGCCTCAATCTCATTAAATTAGCTGTTCTCCAGAAAGTGTTTATTCTGGATTTATTTAAGCAGATAAAAATCTTTTCTTTGTCACTAATTTAAATAACAACTATCTGCTGTTACTTAAATAACAACTATCTGCTGCTACTTTTAGTGAGGAGCAAGCTGGATGTAACAGCCACATTAACAAACATCTAGCATACCATGGGACAGTATGGAAACCTTTCAAAAGAACAGTTTAGTACCTGGATTTGCCTTTTTGAAGCTTACTTTTCCCTAAAAATCTTAATTTGTCATGTTCTCCAAAAATGAGATGAACAACATCCAGCTGAAAGAAAAAAAAAAAAAAAGTATTTGTTGCCAAGCCTGGCTGGAAGCAGCTATTACCAATTCTTCCTTTCTAAATCAAATGTAATAATGTGTGTGTACTTTAAACACCCAGGCTGTGACAAGCAGAAAATGAGCTATCTTTAGAAGCTTGGAATTGATGAAATGTGAGTTGTGAATCTTTTATTCCTAAGAAATGTTTTCTGTATCTGTGCAGGAAGAAGCACTCCATGGATTTCGAGTGAGTGATTATTTAGAATACATGGAAAGCTTGGAGGTTATCTACAGACCTATGCTGCTGAAGGAGATGAGCAGCATAAGAGAGCAGACTACATAGCTAACAAGCACTTTATTTTCCAGTTTTGGTTTAAAAGATGTTTGATACATCATACAAAAATACATATGGTATGTAATGTCAATCTCACCTGAACTGCCAGGCTGTATAAATGTACATACTGTAAAAGCAGGAGGCTTTTCAGAGGAAAGTTTTTGTAAAATGATTTAAATTAAGTTTGATGAGCTAAAACCTCACATTTTTCCAGACAGGCTCTGTGCAAAGCTTTGTTTTTGGTTAGCAGAAGGCAGCTTCAGAACCCACCTGTGGGATGCTGAGGTTTCTTCATTAGAACATGAGTCTTCCTTATAAAGCCTTGAAGCTGTTCCAAATTCAATGCATTATCATCAAAGAATCATCTTCTTGTAGCACAGTCCTAAAACCTTCATCTGTTGCTGGAGTCTGACAAAGTGATTAAAACCAACTCTATGCATGAACAGTCAGTAAATGAAAAACAAATTCCCATACACAGCTGTCGTGGCTTTGTGGATAAGGCTGAGCAATCACATGTGATAAAAGACTCATATTGCTGTCTTTTAAAAAATATAAATCATTTTGTCATAAATTTCTTGTGTTTATTTGTAAGCTACACCCTTTGTCTGTCTAAATGAATGAGAAGTCCTCCAGGGGCCCTGGAAAACATTTTGGAAGATGCTGATTTCATCCAGACAGGAAAACTGAGAAGTTTTGTCTGTGCTTACCCTTTAGCAGCCATGAAAAGCAAGAACTAAGGCTGCTAGATGTACTTTTTCTTTCTAATACCAGTGCTGTGCAGGTAAAATTTCAACACTGAAGTTGACTGGAGCTCTCAGTTTCAAAAGAAAGATGGTTTCCTTAAGGAGCACTGCACCCTGTTTGCTGTAAGCATAGGTGTTAGGTAACAAGTGAGGAAACATTCTAGTGCCTTACTTCTCCATGTTTTCTTCTATCCTTAAATAATATTTAAGAGATCAATATCTATATATATTTGTGCACAAGTTGTTGTTTAGAGTCTGAATTTTAAAGCACTGGGCATGATGCCAAGTCAGTAAATAATACTCAGTTGACAGCATTCTCTGACCATCTAAACAGCTGCTGTATTGTATTCCTCTTCCCCCAACAAAGAAGAGAGAGGCAGTGCAGAGCTGATGCTTAATATCAATGACTTCCATTCATATTGCATCAGATCAATGCAAAGAGACACAGTACACAGTAATCAGGCAGATGAGTAAAATACAGACCCAAAGCCAGCAGCCTGAAGACCCAAGTGCTGCTACTGGGAAAAGCACTTTTTGCTCTGCCTCTAGCTATTCATATCAGCTGCAGTTGCCCCAGCTGCAAAACAGCTGCAGTTTCCTATGAGTCCATGGAGGTGCTAAGATGATTGATTAGAGAATATCTGTAAAATATTTTGTTTGAAAATTCTACATAAAAGCTCAATCTTCATACTGATAATAGCTATCAAGTAGAACAAAGCTGCTTTTAAAGAATCAGATCAATATTTTTAGCCAAGGCCTGATTTTTGGAGCAATGTGCTGTTGTAGGACATGTGCCATTCTAAAATATATCATGAGATGGTTTGGGTTGGAAGGCACCTCCAAAGCTTATCTAGTCCAAACACCCTGCAGTCAGCAGGGACAGCCTTCACCAGATCAGGTTGCCCAGAGCCTTGTGGAGCCTGACCTTCAATATCTCCAGGGATGAGGCCTCAACTGCATCCCAGAGCAACTTGTTCCAGAGTTCCATCACCCTCACAGTAAAGAACTTGTTCCTAACATCCAATCTAAATATGCTCTCTCTAATTTCAAACCATTGCCCCTTGAGCTGTCACCACAGGCCTTTGTAAACAGTCTCTCTGCAGCTTCTTATAGGCCCACTTCAGATATTGGAAGACTGCTACTCAGCCTCCCCAGAGCCTTCTGCAGGCTGAACAACCCCAGCTCCCTCAGCCTGTCCACACAGGAGAAGTTTTCTAGCCCCCTGATCGTTTTATGGGTTTGAACTGGCAGAGGGGAGATATAGACTGGATGTTAGGAGGAAGTTCTTTACAGTGAGGGTGGTGAGACACTGGCACAGGTTGCTCAGGGAGGTTGTGGCTGCTCCCTCCCTGGAGGTGTTCAAGGCCAGACTGGATGAGGCCTTGAGTGCCCTGTACTAGTGGGAGGTGTCCCTGCCTAGATAGCAGCATATCTCTTGTTTTGGTTAGTATTCCCAAACAATTGTCCAGCAAGCGTATGAGTGAAGTAGACATCATGATGTTTTCCTTTCACAGCCTATAGGGTAATTTTCCCTATTAAAATATTCCAATTAACCTCAAACCAGCACACTGGACGAGGCCTTGAGTGACCTGTACTAGTGGGAGGTGTCCCTGCCTATGGCAGGGGGTTGGAACTGGATGATCCTTGAGGTCCCTTCCAACCTTAACCATTCTATTGTTCTATGATTCTAAAGCATTCTCTAAACAAGCTTTCTTAATCTTCAGTTGCCAGTGGAATGGAAGAACCACAGCTAGTGACAGGCAGTCACTTTACAACAGTGGTGTAAGGACACTAACTCCTCAGCATCTTGGTTTGTAAGTTTTATGGAAGCCTCAAATCCATGAAGCTGCTTAGCCTATGCTATACAAAGAGTAATTCTATAGCTTGACTTGCATGAGAAGAATGTTTTGTTTCTTAACCCTGAAGGCAGGAGGTGCAGTTGTCTAACATCTCACACAAAAATCTGTCCCTACATCAGGACAAATTACAAAACACAGTGCACCCAAGCCTTGAGTGACCTGTGCTAGTGGGAGGTGTCCCTGCCTATGGCAGGGGGTTGGAACTGGATGATCCTTGAGGTCCCTTCCAACCTTACCATTGTATGATTCTATGTTGGTACCATTTCTGCTGACACTTCTTCTGGCAGGTTGTTTATTAACTGCTCACACAGAAGCAGGCAGAACTATGACTCTTCCTTCCAAGCTAGATTACTCAAATTAGTTTCCAACCATTTCAATTGCTGTTTCTGGTCAGAGAGAACACAGCCCTTCAGATTTCACTTTTGTTCAAAATCTAAACCAGAACAAAGCTTCTAATTTCAGCTCATCAGCAGGGTACAAGTTTTATTACTTCACCTAATAAGAACCAAGTCAAAAAGTTTTGTATAGTCAACAGAGAATCAGGGCAAAAACATTTTTCCTGTTCCTCTGATACCAAGCCACTAGTAAATTAGATAAGCCCCATAGCTCCAGGGCATAATGCTTCTTGATTCTGTTTCATCAAAAGAAACCCTTGAAGCTTAACATACAAATGGTGTACAGGGAGGTATCAATAAGGTTTGACAAGAATTGGTTTAGATGGGGTTAAACTGGGAACTGCCACTTGACTAATATTTCATCAGGTCAGTTTCCTGCTCAAAAATAGAATGAGACAAGGAGAAGACCTGAAATTCACTTAGAATGATGAATGGGGAAACCAGACTCTCTGTGGTAGATTTTTAAAGAAACAAACAAAAGAGAAAATAAAAACTCCAAGGGAAATGAACCCTTTGAAATAAATCAAGGCTTACTCTCTCAAGAGATTTCATCTGCTCTTGGCATGTTCCTGTGCTCAGCCTGGTTTCAGATTCACCCATGATGTAGGAATTAGCTGCTTTCAGGGGGCACTCAAAAAATGTTGCTGTAAATTAATAGAGATACTCATAAGCCAAGACAGGAGTCCAGGTACACACTGCAGCTGCCCTTTGTACCATGGCCAAAAGTCCTAATGCAGCCAGGAGGCTGAGATCTCACTGTTGATACATGAACATTGAAATGGGAAGGAGCCTAACAAAAAAAACCAAAACCCAACCCAAAAAATCAAAACCAATGCAAAACCCAAACCCAACACAATCTGTCAACTAATCTCTAGAGGAGAAGATAAACTTCAAGCAAAAATGAAAGTGATGTGCATTTCATCATGTCTGCATTCATCAGTTTGGATTTCCTTCTCCTCCAGATTCTTGATGGTACCCTTTATGGAGCTATCAGCAGAATTTTCACTCAGAAGACAACTTCATCATCCTAGAATGGCTTAGCTTGGAAGGGAGCTTAGAGTTCATCTACCCCAACCTCCTTACCATGGACAAGGACACCTCAAGTAGATTTGGCTGCTCAAGGCCTCATCCAACCTGTCTTTGAACATCTCCCAGGGTGAGACATCCACAGCTTCCCTTGGCAGCCTATTCCAGAGCCTCACCAACAATTACAAGTTGGTTTTTTTTTTTCAGATGGACCTTTTCACTATTTGTGTCAAGAACCTTCTAGGTAAAGCTTTCAGGTCCAAAATAAGTTACTCTCCATTTTGTTTCAGGACAGTGTTTAGTTATAATTTTCTTTTTCTCCAGCTCTAAATCAACAAAGGAAAGCCTCCTGCTAGATAATAGGAAACCAAGGTTTGGAACAAACATGATTTTGGCAAGGAATTCCTTCTGAGGGAAATTACAAACCCATGGAGCCAGTTAGACCATCTGTCTAAATCACTTTGGAGTCGTTCAGGAAATTCATTTTGTACAGATCACGGATGTGAGGGGAACCACCATGGCCTCTGGACTCAGGCTCCCATGAAAATTCAATTTAATGATATTTCAGCCAACTCACTTGGAGCCATGCAGCTTTCTCCCTTAGAGAAACTAATTTTATATCCTGAATAATTGCCTTCAGCTTCCATATGTGGTTAAACTGAAGCTTCCAACACATCCTGAACTGTAAGAGTGGGAGAATCTCAATGTAGTGCTTACCAGCCACTGCTCTGGATTTGTTCTGCAGAGCAGCACGATGCTGTACTTAGTGCCAGCTGCTGTCTGTGAGGCTGGAGCTTCACACTGCTGTGGACAACATCCTGCAATGCTGACATGCTATGCTGAGGAAAACAGCAGCATCTCCCATCTGCAAGCTGCTAGCTCATTCCCTCTTGTGAACAATGATGGTATCACTTGCCACCACATGACTGACACCAAGTGTCATCCTTTTCCAAGAGCACAGTGATGAGGGAAAGCCTCTTAAACATCTCTCTCTGTCCATCAGCACTGCACCCCAAAATAACAAGGAATTGTGTAAAATATAATAATACTCATGGGAGAAAGAGAGTAATAAAGCACTCTCAGGACATGCCCTTACACACAGCTAAAACAACCTGACAGCCTCCTGCCTTCTGTTATCCTTGCTGCTCTGTCAAATTAGAGAATCATAGAATGGGAAGGCTGGAAGGGACCTCAAAGAGCATCCAGTTCCAAGCCCCTGCCATAGGCAGGGACACCTCCCACTAGAACAGGTCGCTTAAGGCCTCCTCCAACCTGGCCTTGAACACCTCCAGGGAGAAGAAGCACAGAAGCACAGAATTTTTGATCTTTGATCACATTCTGTGCTCCACAACCTCCCTGGGCAACCTGTGCCAGTGTCTCATCACCCTCACTGCAAACAACTTCTTCATAACATCCAGTTTCAATCTCCCCTCTGCCAGTTCAAACCCATTGCCCCTTGTCCTGTCATAGCAAGACCTTGTCAGTAGTCCCTCCCCAGCCCTCCTGGAGCCCCCTTCAGATTCTGGAAGGCCACTCCAAGGTCAAAGCCTTCTCTTCAGCAGGCTGCAGAGCCCCAACTCTCTCAGCCTGTCCTCACAGCAGAGCTGCTGCAGCCCTCTCAGCATCTTCGTGGCCTCCTCTGGACCCACTCCAACACTTCCATGTCCTTCTTGTGTTAGGGGCTCCAGAACTGCACACAGGACTCCAGGTGGGGTCTGACAAGAGCAGAGCAAAGGGGCAGAATCCCCTCCCTTGCCCTGCTGCCCACACTGCTCTTGCTGCAGCCCAGGACAAATACTCTCACCACTTGCACCATTGACTCTTACCAGATGCCACCACTAGCTGGTTTCTATCACTGAATCAGGAGAAGGCTTCTCATTTTGTGGGAGCTGTTTTCTAGATGCTTGGATGGGGAGTGGGAGCCTCATCAGGGCTGCAGGCTGAACCTGTAACACAAGTAATAGTGCACATGTGGAAAAAAATCTCTCCTCCTGTCATTTCTTACAGTAGAGAAGATGAAACTCTCAAAACTCCAGTGTAAGAATAGTTTGTTTCCCCCTCCCACATGAATATATTCCTGCTATAAATTTCAGCTATTGGAGAAGAAGTTTGAAAGACTTAAAGAAATACATTAACAGACTTCATGGTATAGCATGGCCTGGATTGTGAGCAGTCAGCTTAACTTGCATTTACAGGGCAGAGGAGATAAAGGTCAGAACCTGACCTTCCAAAATGAGCTTTTCAGAAGATAGGAATGGGTAATAAACTAGAAGACACCAAATGTTCTCTCCTAGTCTGACCAGGAAAGCAAGCTTGGAACCTACAACACAGCAAACATCTGCCTGTAGGGCAATCCCAGCTGAGACCTAGAGTCATCTCTCTCTGGGACATAGCTCTGCTTCAGCCTGCTGACTGAACTGTCCTTTTCCTCCACTACCAACCACAGCTGCCTGTGTCTGTCTCAGGTCTGCGCACATCCCCCAGTTCCTCATCCTCTTTAAAACCCAAGAGCAGTGTTACAGAAGGACTGCAGCAGTGGTAGGTATGGCCTACACCTGCCAGCCAGCTCAGATCAGCTCCCTTGGGGCTTTTGCCTTGCTCACCTTAAGCTCCTGGTTAACTTGTAACTGCTATTGGCCTGCATACCATGGCTGGTCTGTGGCTCTACCCTAGCAAAACCAGGGCAACAAAGCATAAAGAACTCCTTAAATTACAGTAACAGTCTCATGGTTTATGGAAATGCCCAAGTCACAAAGAGAATGTGCTGGTCACAAAGGCTGAGGACCTACCTACTCCTCATCTCTGTAGACAAACATGTCACCTGCCATGCAGTACAGGCCAATGTTGACATATCCTTGTGGTATTTAAGCCCAGTGAAAATTTCACTGGGATCAGAGTAAGCTGTTTGCAAATTCACAAGTTTCATCTGTGAATACAGAAAGCCAAATACAGAAAGCTAAATCTTTTCTGCAAAAAAAGGTAGCTTGAGGAATTTAGGCCAGATGCAATGGCTGAGTTAATATGGAACTTGGGACTTATTTAGTCTGTCTGAATCAATGAAAGCTTCAGGTGCTCCTGCAAAGAAAACCTAACTCAGTGAAGAAGGCAGGGCAGTCCACTGCAGGCATATATGGTTCATGTCTGACTCCTGTGATGGTTTGTGTGCCCAGCTGAAGGGTGCCCTTGTTGTGCTGGGAGGACAGGCATTAATATCTCTGCTAAGAGGTGATGAAAGCTCTTCCAACCAAACACTGCAGCTGAAATCTCCCCTGGGAATGGCTCCCAGGAGGTGAGCTTGTAATACCCAGTGGTTGTGATGGAATTACAGGCTGTGCATGGGATGAGTGACTGCCTTGTCTGCCCATCTGTGCTGTCTGTTGTGGAGGACCAGGTATCTGTTTCCCAGCAAACAGGTGTAGTTCTTCCCTTCCTCTGGTTGTAGTGCTCAGCTGAAACTTTCCTCCTCTCTTGGGGGAATCTCCTGGGATCTGTCAAGGCAAACTCGTTTTGTGGGGTGGGGTCTTGTTTGTTTGATCTTTTCCTTAATCCCACCTTGCCTCTGCATTCCTCTAGGCAACACCATGGTCTTCAAGCCTTCTCCCTTCACCCCTATTACAGTGGTGAGGCTGGCAGAGATCTTTACAGAGGCTGGTGTGCCCAAGGGGCTCTTCAATGTGGTGCAGGGTGGAGCAGCCACAGGCCAATTTAAAAGAGTAGCTTGGCTAAGAACCTGTACTTCTCTGTTGGCCTCAAACTAACATTACATTAAGATACATAATTACCTTTAACAAAGAACAGGGTTGGGGTTTTTTTTTTTAGAGGCATTCCTTGTTTTTATTAATTCCAGAGCAACTGACCTGAATAAGAATCCCAGAATCTCTCCTGAGAGAGCTGAACGTGAGGAAAGTTTCTATTCAGGTGTCAAGATGGAGAGTGAGAGCTCATAAAATTCAGCAGAAGTTTCAGCAGCCATGCTGTGATCATTTGTGGGGTGACTGTGCAGTTTGATAGATTGCAATTATTATCAGTTAAATGTTCAATTCTTCCCAGAAAGCAATCAGCCAACAAAGATTAGCTCGTTATGCAAATGAAGAGAGTGAGCACTGCGTGCACAGTGGTGTAGCAAAGATGCTGCACTGGCAGCGAGCTACTTAAGGTACAGAGAGAAACTGGAATCTAAAAGAGTAAATGTAATAATAAAAAACAATTAGAGAGAGTGTAAACATTAGGTCTGAGACTGAGAAATTAGAAAAGAAATAACTATCAAATTAGTATGCCAGCATGGAGCTGGAAAGCAAGGCCCTTCATAAAGTAATGAGAGCACAATGGAGACCATCTGAATGGAAAATTGCAGCTCCAATGGATATGAAAGTGTCATCTGCTTGCCACAAAAATCAGCCCCAAGGGTACAGGAAATAAACAGAGCTCTCACCCTACTGTAGAATTGTGTCTCTGAGCAATGCTGTCCTGACAACTTCCTGACAGAACCATTCTGTTAAAGCTGCCCATGTACTGGCCTCAGGCAGCTCCTTGGAAGCTTCTGACATGAGAAGTTCACCATAAGTCCATAGCAGATATTTAAAAAGAACCTACTGGCCTCACCTGAGATGAAGTTCATCTCACCCTCCTGACCTGGCTGCTCTGGAAGTGCTGACAGCTTCGTCAGACGCAAGCAAGAAGGTACTGATAACACCAGACAAGTTACCTAAGTGTGGCAAAGAAACCCAAGAGCAGCCTGGCCTCTATCAGGAATAGTGTGACCAGCAGGATCAGGGAATTGCATCAGGAATAGTGTGACCAGCAGGACCAGGGAAGTGCATCAGGAATAGTGTGACCAGCTGGATCAGGGAATTGCATCAGGAATAGTGTGACCAGCAGGACCAGGGAAGTGCATCAGGAATAGTGTGACCAGCAGGACCAGGGAAGTGCTTCAGGAATAGTGTGACCAGCAGGATCAGGGTAGTGTTTCAGGAATAGTGTGACCAGCAGGATCAGGGAATTGCATCAGGAATAGTGTGACCAGCAGGACCAGGGAAGTGCTTCAGGAATAGTGTGACCAGCAGGACCAGGGAAGTGTTTCAGGAATAGTGTGAACAGCAGGATCAGGGTAGTGCTTCAGGAAGAGTGTGACCAGCTGGATCAGGGTAGTGTTTCAGGAATAGTGTGACCAGCAGGATCAGGGAAGTGCTTCAGGAAGAGTGTGACCAGCAGGATCAGGGTAATGCATCAGGAATAGTGTGACCAGCAGGATCAGGGTAATGCATCAGGAATAGTGTGACCAGCAGGATCAGGAAGCCTTTCAGTAATAATGTGACCAGCAGGACCAGGGAAGTGATTGTGCCACTGTACACAGCACTGGTGAGGCCACACTTCAAGTACTGGATTCAGTTCTGGGCCCTTCACTACAAGAAAGACATAGAAGTGGTGAAGCATGTCTAGAGAAGGGCAATGAAGATGGTGAAGGGTCTGAGAAACAGGTCTTGCAAGGACAGCTGAGGGTACTTGGGGTTGTTTAGTCTGGAGAAACAGAGACTGAGACCTTCACACCCTCTACAACTATCTGAAAGGAAATCAGAGTCAGGTGGATGTTGGTCTCTTCTTTCTAGTAACAAGCGATAAGGACAAGAGGAGATGGCCTCAAGTTGCCCCAGGGAAGGCTTAGGCTGGAACAAACTTCTTCACAGAAAGGGTTCTCAAACACCAGGCCAGGCTGCCCAGGCAGGTGGTTGAATCCCCATCTCTGGAGGTACTGAAAAGAGGCAGAGAAGCGATGCTGAGGGACATGTTTAGCACCAGACTTGTTAAGGTTGGGTTTGATCTTTTGGACTTTTCCAACTGAAACAATCCTAGGATGCTATGGCACAGCCCAGTCCAGGTTGGGAAGCCTTTCAGAGAGAGTGAGTGCACCTGTGCCCATGACAAAGCTGAGCCTGAGAAGAGGAGAAATGTTATGGAAGGTGTTTTTAGGTACCTTATTGGATAGCAGTTCCTCTGGCTGAAAGGTATCTTATTGGTACAAATACTTCTTTCTTAAGCAAAGCAGTACTGGGTACACCACACCAGACCTTAATGCTGTCTACAACTACAGCCCCAGGGGAGGCATTACCACCATCCATTGCTGTAGCCCAGTGCTTGCAGTTCAGGAGGAATCTTTCCCTGTTGATGCATCATGTCAGGTATTGAAAGAACACTGAGGAGCAGCAAATTGCACTATGTGCCAGCATGGAGCTGACTTTAGTGAGAACAGAAGCTCCTCTGAGCTAACTGGCAATATTCCTGGCATTTTTTTCTCTTTGCCCACAGGTATCAGAGCAGTGGAAACACTTCCCCAGTTATATTCTTGGATAGAAACAGATCAGCTCTTAGAGCCCACAAGGAGTTTACCATCAGCCATTAAGCACTACATCCCTTCTCCTCCCTTACAAAAAAGGAAAATTCACAAGATTTCAATTCCTTCCTTTATTCATCAGCTTTCCTTTCTCCACTGTCCCCACACAAACAGCAAATGAAGAGGACATACCTCTCCTGAAGAGGATCCTATCCAAGCTTATTGTGCCTCCATTATTGTTATCTAAGCTGTGATTATAAGTTAGAGGCAAGTGAACAGGCACGAGTGGGATGCTGAGGTTCATCACCCAGCCATGCTTTCACTATCTACTGCCAGAATGGGACTTTCAGCCATTCAGAGTTCATTCTGAGTTCACACTGCCCTCTGATAAACTCAGAGGAGTTTTCCCCTCAACTTCAACAGCATCAGTAAATCACTTTTTGATTTTCCACCTGCACCTTTATTTGTATGTGAAAGGTCAGACTGAGTGGCTTGTGTTGTTCACATGCTCAGCAATATAGGATGTTTAATAAGACTAAAGGTGCTTTTAGTTTCTCTGTATCACTTACTTTTTCCTTTCTTTTCTCTCTCTCTTTAATCTTTTTAATACTATTGGCAGAACTTGCTGTAGGAAAACCACTGAAAAAAATGAGCAAAAAGGAATAACCATCTTACATTTTCACAATCCCATTTCAGCAGTGTGCTAAGAGTTACCCACATAAAAACATGACATAAAACATTACTGAGCTCTGACAGTGTATTTTGCTTCAAACTATCCAGACAGCCTTCACTAATTGTATTGATTGATAGACAAATGCAAGCCCTGAATCAGCAATGGATCACTGTCAACATTTTGTCACCTTTCCAAGAAAAGCAAACAATTAGTTCCAATAAATTTAATTAAAGGTGCATTAAATTTGAATCATCAGAAAGAAGTACTTAGGTTATTAAGGTTCCAGCTCCACTTTAATGCTGCTGGCTTTAGCAGCAGGTCAGTAACAAACTCCAATTTTTCATCACAAAGCAATAAATAGAAAGAGCCACTCATTCAGTCCTTCCATATTAATGACAAATTTCTTTTGCTCTGTTTGAATGCCACTGTTTGTTCTCTCCCCTCACAAAGCTGCCTGCAAGGATTAGCTCTCACTCAGTCCTAACCTGTAAATCAGACATTAGCATGCCACATCTGCAGCCAGACCGAGGTCAGGTCTGCCAAGGGATGGGTTTTTAAAGGTCCCAGATGGTTAGCTCATCCCAGGGCTTTTAATGTCATCCTGCCTGAGTTTACTACACACCATGATATGGAATAAAATGATCTACTCTTCTGTGGGGATGCCTGATAATCCGACAGCAGCAGGCAGAAAGGAGGAGGACTTCACAGGCAATAAATCAATGCTGGATGTTCAGTGTGCCAGGGAGACTTGATGTTTGGGTCCTGTGGATTACAAGAATTGATCATTCTTCAGCTGATAGAGACTGACTTGGTGCCTTAGCTGCTTTGAGGTACTTAGGATGATTCCCTGTGCTCTCAGAAACAGCTGAAACATAATCCCTTTTAAGAAAGCAATAGTCTTCATCAGAAGCTCAGCCTCTGAGATAGGAGTAAAACAGAATATGTCCATTCTATCCTGATGCTGTGGGCTCAAACAACAGGGTTTTTTTTAGTGCATGACTGATAGGCAATGAGACTTTTCTTACAGAGTGTCACTGCTGGTGCATTGATTTGGCATTGCAAAGCTGAGGAGGCAATGTGGAAAATAAGGAGCTGTGCATATTGCTCTCCAGGTCCTTGTAAGAACCGACACCACTCTCCAGGGTGCTTTCATTTACAAAGTTGTCTGCTATTTGCTGAGGACACAAGTGACTCTCATTAGATCAGCTCTCCTCATGCTCACTAACAACTGAACAGGTCTTTACCAGATACATAGAAAGATTAGATTGCATTTCTCTAAATCAAAGTTATGATTCTGATTGTCAATGCTCGCACAAACCTGGGCAAGAGATGGACAGAAGGCTTCAAATTTCTAAAATCATAGACTCATACAATGGTGAGGTTGGAAGGGACCTCGAAGATCATCCAGTTCCAACCCCTGACACCTCCCACTAGCACAGCTCACTCAAGGCCTCCTCCAACCTGGCCTTGAACACCTCCAGGGAGGGAGCAGCCACAACCTCCCTGGGCAACCTGTGCCAGTGTCTCACCACCCTCACTGGAAAGAACTTCCTCCTAACACCCAGTCTAAATCTCCCCTCTGCCAGTTCAAACCCATTGCCCCTTGTCCTGGCATTGCAAGACCTTGTCAATAGTCCCTCCCCAGCCTTCCTGTAGGTTCCCTTCAAATACTGGCAGGCTACTCTAAGGTCTCCTGGAAGCCTTCTCTTCTCCAGGCTCCAGAGCCCCAACTCTCTCAGCCTGTCCTCACAGCAGAGCTGCTGCAGCTCTCTGAGCATCTTCGTGGCCTCCTCTGGACCTGCTCCGACACTTCCATGTCCTTCCTGTGCTGAGGGCTCCAGAACTGCACACAGGACTCCAGATGGGGTCTAAGGAGAGCAGAGCAGAGTCTACACCACCTATGCAACAGTGATGTTCCACAGCAGCAGAGTGTTCTGAGATGACTGCAGGACTCAAAGCTGCACCACGGCACTCTTAAAAGCCAGTCAGAGTTCAAAATGAAGCCAATGAAATAGGCTCCCCTCACCTCTGCTTCTCTTCCCCAGAAACTCTGCTGATTTCTGCACACCTCACAGAATCCTGTAACTTCCATGATTCTCAGCCTCACTACAGCAAACTGTTTCTCCTTCACATTTGATTTATTTCTGCTTGCATCACAACTGACAGCGCTGATCTCCTCATTGTTCATACGGCAGAGGCTGGTGACTAATACATTTGTAAGGCCAACTCAAAAAGGCCTTTGCTGGGAAAATATTTCCTTTCATTCTTTTCTTTTCTTGACTTCAGTAAAATCAAGAACAAGCATCAAACCAGCACCTTTTGGAGCTCATTTAAAAGCCTTTCCTAAGGCTAAGTTGTTGCTTCCCTCTCTAGGCGTTACTGTATGCTGACGCGCTCAGTAGTTCCTGTTAGCAAATATCACCGTGTTAAAACTTCCCCCAGAAGTAGTATCTCCCTCAGATAGGTATTAGGGGGGAAAAAAAATAAGGAAAGAAAGCAAACTTTTGGTTCAGCCATCTCCAAGCATCACAACTTTCTATGAAGCACAAAGCACAGACAGCAGGCTCTGTTGGAACAATGTCATTTCTATTCCAGAGCAGCAGACAAGGAATGATCCTCCTGTGCTGTCTCCTGGCAGCAGTGGCAATACTAGATCTTTTAGACCTGCTATCAGCTCACACAGAATCCTGATGCCTTTGTGCTCAGTCCAGCACACCAGGAGGAGAAAACCACCTCTCCAGGCTTTAATTCATCTCTGTGGCATTGCATAGTGCACTGAGTTCCCACTCTCCTCAAAGGGCCAGATTTGTGGTCAGAACACAGGTGGTGGGAAGGGCTACATGCAATTCCCTCCCACAGTTCCTCATCCACTGCAGTACATGCAGGCTGGACACATTCCAAACTCATACAGGTACTACCTTTGTGTGAGAAAGATCTTTCATGAAAGCAGGAATATATGGGACTGCACTGCAGTGGATCCCTAACTCACCTGCCTATTATGGACAGATATCTCAACTCATATATAAACCATTACACCTTTGTCTCCTCATCTCCACCTCCCTCCCAAACCAATCCTACAGTGATTTAAAGTTATGGAGGATGTTGTCTCTTTCCTATAACTCCATTTTTCACAGTATGTCAGTATCACAGTACACCTTGCAGTCCAGTAATTTTTAGGCACCAGTGGCCAGGATCATCTCCAGTACCAGGCAGAGACAGAAGGTGGCTGCAGGGTAAATAAGGATGATTCCTTGCTCCAACAAACCTGAGGGCAATACTAGGCACTTGGGTAGGTGACACAGTGTAATGGAAACCAAAGGAAATCTAGCTGGAGACACACTCTTGGAAGAAGGTACTGTGTGCTGGGAAAGGTGTGTCTCTGTGACAGCCATGCTCAGTGACATGGGGCACTCTGTGGGTCACCAACACCAGAGCACAGTCCTTGGCTGGTTCTGCTTCCTTAATGTCCAATCTAAACCTATTCAGCTGAGACTGGGGAGGTTTAGATTTGACATAGGAAAAAGTTTTTCACAGAGTGGTCAAGGACTGGAATGAGCTGCCCAGGGAGGTGGTGGAGTCACCCACCCGGGGTGTGTTTCAGGGTGGTTTGGATGTGGTGCTTAGGGACATGGTTTAAGGTGAATCTTGTAGAGCAGAGTTCTAGGTTGGACTTGGTGATCCTGAGGGGCTTTGCCAACTGCATGTGTCTGTGATTCTGTGATTTACCTTCAGTATCACAGTATCACCAAGGTTGGAAGAGACCTCAAAGATCATCAAGTCCACAGCCCTCAAGACCAGACCACGGCACCAAGCGCCACGTCCAAACCTGCCTTGAACACCTCCAGGGACGGTGACTCCACCACCTCCCTGGGCAGCCCATTCCAGCAGTCAATGACTCTCTCAGGCAAGAACTTTCTCCTCACCTCCAGCCTAAACTTCCCCTGGCACAGCTTCAGACTGTGTCCTCTTGTTCTGGTGCTGCTTGCCTGAGAGAAGAAAGCAACCTCCTCCTGGCTACAACCACCCTTCAGGTAGCTGGAGACAGCAAGAAGGTCCCCCCTGAGCCTCCTCTTCTCCAGGCTAACCAATCCCAGCTCCCTCAGCCTCTCTTCATAGGGCTGTGCTCGAGGCCTCTCCCCAGCCTCGTTGCCCTTCTCTTCTTTCCTTCAAGCAGAGCTGAGAAAACTCCCAGCAAGATGGATGGGAAGTTAAATCTGAGCAGAGACAATGGCTCTGTTGACA
Organism: Eubucco bourcierii; assembly: GCA_013396675.1. Taxonomy (NCBI): domain Eukaryota; kingdom Metazoa; phylum Chordata; class Aves; order Piciformes; family Ramphastidae; genus Eubucco; species Eubucco bourcierii. The sequence continues at coordinate 99,653 of VWZE01020335.1, forward strand.
CAAAGTCATCAGTGCTTCACCAAAGTTTCTGACAGCTACAAAAATTAACCCATAGGAGGACCTGCACCTAGGACCGCAAGACTCAGTTTAAGCACTGGAATTAGCAACAAACAAGTGCCTGAGTATTGTAATGAAAGATGTGAAGCCTTAGGTAAAAAACAACAACAAAACCAAACCCAGAACCCCCCAAAAAACAAAGCAAAGAGAAAACTCTGTCTGCCTTCCCCTGAAAGACAGATAGACAAGACAGATACACAATGCAGATGGTCTCTGGCTACAAAAAGATTTAGAGTGGAGTAAAGGTAAAAGTGCTGGATAAAAGCTGAAATAGGCTACAATTTGAAGAGCACTGGGAACAGGATTTTAAAAAGCCCATTAAGAAGAATGAGCTATTCAAGAAATCCCAAAGTGCTCTTCTGCACCTTTCCAAAAGTTCAGACCTCACATTTCAGTCCCAGAACTGAGTAGCAAAAAGAGCAAAGGGCTTATCTGTTTTGTTCTGAGCCTCGCTGCAAGCTTTGTTAGTGAAAGCTCAGCCTCTCTTCTAGAGTCACAAACTGAATTCAGCTGAAAAGAGGGAATGCATTTGGCCTCTCATTCTCTTATGCTCCATAAATGCAGATTTTAACCCCTATGAAAATTGGTTCAGGCCACACCTAGAAGGCACAGCCCATGTGGCAATCTGTATTTCATGACAAAAGCAAGCCATTTCCTCCTGGTTTTAGGGGGAGAGATGTCCTAACTCTAGGCTTGTGTGGGGTTTGTGATGTGGCTAACAAGGGCATTCTGAAGCCACGTGACGCTGGCAGTGCAAAGAACTGGAGCTGACTTACTCATTGCTTCAGGTCTGCTTCCCAACTGATAGCCTCTCCACGTGTCAAGTGTGGATCTGCAAGAAATTAACCTTACTAGGGGGAGTAAAGATGGCACAGCCTGTTTTGTTCTCACCATTTCAAAAAAATATTCTCCCCTCTCAGAAACACAGTGAATGGTTTCCTTCTATTTGAAGTGCAGCTAAAACATTTCCTTCCTGTAATGAAAGGGAAACTGCCCAAACCCCATCAAGGGGGCAATGCCCCAAGGGGCAATGGGTTTAAACTGGCAGAGGGGAGATTTAGACTAGATGTTAAGAGGAAGTTCTTTACAGTGAGGGTGGTGAGGCACTGGAACAGGTTGCCCAGGGATGCTCCCTCCCTGGAGGTGTTCAAGGCCAGGTTGGATGAGGCCTTGAGTGACCTGTACTAGTGGGAGGTGTCCCTGCCTATGGCAGGGGGTTGGAACTAGATGATCCTTGAGGTCCCTTTCAACCTTACCATTCTATGATTCTATGATTCTAATCAGGAGCTAAATTAACTGATGATAGAGACTGTGTCTTTTAGCTGCCACTTCATCTGTGGACTACTCATTCCATTGATGGGCATACTGGCAGCACACAGAAACATGGCAGTGTCCTTGCTAAAGTGAAACCCTGCATACTGGGTATGGCACAAGCCCCCTTCAACAGAAAACTTTACCTGGAGTCAGTCTCCCATTTTTATTGTTGTAGCTGAATACTAAATATATCAGTCCAAGGATATTGTCTTATCCTGTTTCAGTCACTGCGAAACAGCCTTGGGCTTAGGTTTTCGTGGTGCTGAATGTTAAACCCTGCTTTGTTGAGAAAGTTCCTGCCCTGCATTGGCTCAGCAGCCAGTCAGCTCTGCCTTCCTCATGGCCAAGATCCACTCTCCAGTGGAAATCCCTGTCTCACTTGAGCCAACTTTTAGGGCAACATTTTCATCGTGAATAGCTTTGAAGACATTGTCTGAACAATGCAAGATCCCTGACTTTGTCTTGATGTTCTGGGATAAGCCAATATGCACATAATAGGCTAACCTGAAGTGTACTTTAGGGGCTAACTCCTTAACAAGATCCTTTTCTGAGGAAAAGGACCTGGGGGTCTGGGTTGATGAAAAGCTCAACAAGAGCCTGCAGTGTGAATGCAGCTCAGACAGCAACTGAGTGCTGGGCTGTAGCAAGAGCAGTGTGGGCAGCAGGGCAAGGGAGGGGATTCTGCCCCTTTGCTCTGCTCTCCTCAGACCCCATCAGGAGTGCTGTGTGCAGTTCTGGAGCCCCCAGCACAGGAAGGACATGGAAGTGTTGGAGTGGGTCCAGAGGAGGCCACGAAGATGCTCAGAGGGCTGCAGCAGCTCTGCTGTGAGGACAGGCTGAGAGAGTTGGGGCTCTGCAGCCTTCAGAAGAGAAGGCTTCGAGGAGACCTTAGAGTAGCCTTCCAGTATCTGAAGGGGGCTACAGGAAGGCTGGGGAGGGACTATTGACAAGGTCTGCAATTACAGGACAAGGGGCAATGGGTTTGAACTGGCAGAGGGAAGATTTAGACTGGATGTTAGGAGGAAGTTCCTTACAGTGAGGGTGGTGAGACACTGGCACAGGTTGCCCAGGGAGATTGTGGCTGCTCCCTCCCTAGAGGTGTTCAAGGCCAGGTTGGAGGAGGCCTTGAGTGAGCTGTGCTAGTGGGAGGTGTCAGGGGTTGGAACTAAATGATCCTTGAGGTCCCATCCAACCTTACCATTCTATGATTCTACAATTCTCTACAAAAGGTCTTATGTCAGGCAGCAAGAGGAGGGGACACCATTGCAGGACACTAAAGACAGCAAACAACAAATGCTATTTTCCAACAGGGTTATAGTTCTGCAAAGCCACCGTGGTGTCTACCACCAGATTCAATCACTGCAATCATCTTGAAACATCCCACAGTGGAAAAACTAAACACACTGTCTGTCCTGTTGGAATGAGGCAGGGCAGAGATGTGCTACTGCCATCATGCCTGCTGCCTGCCCAGCCTTTCCCTAAGCAATTTATCAAAAGGGTTTTATGTGTCCCAGGGTAAGAGCCAAGCACTATGAATGTCAGGATCTACTGACAAGGTAGATAATGCAATACCTTTTACTGGGCCAACAAATAAAATATTATGCACTAGCTTTCAGGCCAGAGAGGCTCTGTCTTATGGACGTTGTCAGAATTTCCAGAGGATGGCATTTAAATGAGGCAGCTGATTTAAAGCATTTCAGCTGTTCAACTTAAATCACATCTGAGGGCTAAATCAAAGAGAAAAAGCCTTCTGGGGGAAAAAGACAAGAAAGATGTCCATAAGGACTATTTCTTCTGGTTTAGAGAACCTGTCCTGATATGTCTAGCTATAAAGTTAGTGTATTGTTGTCTTCAAAGATTCCTGAAGAACAATACAGACTGTAAAAAAACTGTCAGACTCAGGAGAAACTACACTGCCTAATTAACCTGCAAGCAGCTCAGGAAACCTTCCAAAGAGGTAGAAGTTTAGAAGCTTTTTAGAACATCTTCTGATGAAACTGCTAAGCAAAGTAGGGACAAAAGAGAGCATTAGAGCTGTGTTTAATTTAGTAGAAACCAAAGCTTTTCAGAAGAAACACAGAAAATTCCAGGAGGAAAAAAAAAGGGAGCCAAAAAGTGCCACAGTTCAACCACCCTGATCTAAGGGACTGGTTACATGAGTAACATGGCAACTCCTTGTGAACTTGACTAGCTGTTATGGTGAAGAGAGGTGGAAGACCAAACCACATTGTCAGTAAAGGTCCAAGGATGAGAAACACAAGGGTACAACTTTAGACCTTCCAAAGTGGTTCTAAAGGCATCTGCCTTGCTGCCTCTCATTTAAACTTTGAAAACTAACAATCTCAAGTGTTGATGAAGTAATGTCTTCACTTGTCTTATTCAGAAGAGCCATGTAACACATGAAACTGCTTCCTGAAATGCTGTGTGAGAAGGGTAGAACCTGTGAATGCTTCTTTGGGCTCTTAAGGTACTGTTTTATCATTATTAATTCCTGACACTATAAGTGAAAATAACAGACTCTTCTCACCTCCCTTTGGGTGCCCAGTGTGCTGGTTTGAGGCTAATTGGACTATTTTAATGAGATGCATTAGATTATAGGCTATGAAAAGCAAACACTGGTGATGTTTGCTTCACTCATAGGCTTGCTGAGATGGATAAAAATAAAGGACACAAACAGAGGTAAGACAGAGTCTCTGTTGGAGTTGGTGTGTTTTCTCCTTGGGCTCTTGTGGCTGTTAACCCAGCTAACCACTCTGCTTCTAACCCTCCCTTGCTGATCCTCCAAACTCACCTTGCATGTAAGGCAGACGCTGGGGTAAGGTAGAGGGGTGGAAAGAAGGTGGAAGGGTGGTTGGGAGCCCCTCCTGGGGACTCTGATTTCTCAGAGAGGGATTGTGTTTCTGTATTACCTTTAACTTATATATTGCTGTAAATATTCCTATCTATTGTGTATATATCTCCTTGTAAATTGTGCTAAGCTGTAAATAGAGCTTCAGTCCTTAACTTCCAGCTGGCTGAGTCTAGTCTGGGGGATTTTCATAGGGGGTGGGGTGGGGGGGCAGGTAACTCCCAAACCATCACACCCAGTAAGTTTCATACATAACTGCCACTGATGATTATTTATGACCCACTTAATGTTTTTGCACTTTTCCAGAAGTGTCCACAAATCCCCTTCTCTTCTCACAAGAGTTAATTTCACTGCATAGCATTGTGATGATGAAGAATCACTGTACTTTTAAATTATTTTTTTACAATGTCTGTGAAAGGCATTCTATAAAAAAAAATGCTCAACAGGAGCCTGCAGTGTGAGTGCAGCCCAGACAGCAACTGTGTGCTGGGCTGCAGCAAGAGCAGTGTGGGCAGCAGGGCAAGGGAGGGGATTCTGCCCCTTCGCTCTCCTCAGACCCCACCTGGAGTCCTGTGTGCAGTTCTGGAGCCCTCAGCACAGGAAGG
>VWZE01020335.1:104624-123386 GCA_013396675.1 Eubucco bourcierii
CTAGTGGGAGGTGTCCCTGCCTATGGCAGGGGGTTGGAACTGGATGATCCTTGAGGTCCCTTCCAACCTTAACCATTCTATTGTTCTATGATTCTAAAGCATTCTCTAAACAAGCTTTCTTAATCTTCAGTTGCCAGTGGAATGGAAGAACCACAGCTAGTGACAGGCAGTCACTTTACAACAGTGGTGTAAGGACACTAACTCCTCAGCATCTTGGTTTGTAAGTTTTATGGAAGCCTCAAATCCATGAAGCTGCTTAGCCTATGCTATACAAAGAGTAATTCTATAGCTTGACTTGCATGAGAAGAATGTTTTGTTTCTTAACCCTAAAGGCAGGAGGTGCAGTTGTCTAACATCTCACACAAAAATCTGTCCCTACATCAGGACAAATTACAAAACACAGTGCACCCAAGCAATAGCCTGCACCTTATTCTTTTGGTCATTTGTAAACTATTCTTTTCTATTTGCAATAACTTATCAGGTGCTTTCCAAACAGTGATCTAGCAATCAGTTTTGCTTTTTTTTCCTCATCATAATCCCTTTGGTATTTCCTGAACACTTTGTAATGTATTACCCATGTTGATAACAATTACCAAAGTAGCGTAGTAAGAAACACAGCTGTCTCTCTAGGCTTGCAATCAAATGCCATCTGTGGATTAATACAGAGTTTTGCATTTTCAGAGCTCTGTGTACACTCTGGATGATTATTCCTCCAAGCAAGAGTACTAAGGAGGCAAGCATGCCATATACTACTCTCATTCTAAGTGTGGATGCAGTGACAGAGATGTGAAATGGTTAGCCTGGGGTCCCACAAAACAAGGTGGGCAGAAGTACTGTTGCTAAGGTCTGCCCAGCTCCATTCCTGGTTTAGTTGGCAGCTGCACCCATCAGGAGTTAGATTCTCACTTGTCACTCATGTTTAGCTGCTTATTTGCAGAACATTGTAGCCTACAACACAAGCCTAGGAAAAGCAGTTAGGCGACAATCAGCTTTTTGAGGCCCAGGTACAAAACCCTTCCCTCATTTCTATACACCTCACAGGTGGCAAATATCTGCTGCTCATTTTTAAGAGTGACTATGAAAAATTACAAGCAAAAGATTTTAGATAGAATCTCAAGCAGAAGCTTTTAGATAGAATCTTGTCTCTGCCACAACCACATCTGAGCTCAACCTTACAGGACAGCTGCCCTGAGCAGTGCCAGAACGACCAGCAGCAAGGAGAGAATGAAAAATTATTTTTGCCTATCAATATTGAGTACATTTTGCCCCAGATTAGCACCCAGCCCTTGGATCAGTCTGCACTGAGCAGTGGCATGCATCAAAGATAACACTGACCTGAGCTGAAGCACCACACGGTGCAACACAGCTCTGGGCTCTGGACTGATGTGCTCATCCTTCTGGCTCTGAGTCTAACCAGAGCTATCTGGTAGCCACCAGAAGCTTAGCAGCACTTCATTTCGGTGAGAAAGTTGATAGCAGCAATCAAAATTTCCTACCTTCTGTACTGGTTTGAAGCTAATTGGAATATTTTAATTAAAAATCTAGATTATAGGCTGTGAAAAGCAAACAGTGGTGATGTCTGCTGCACTCATAGGCTTGCTGAGATGGATAAGAACAAGAACACAAACATAGATAACACAGAGTCTCCTGGTTTCCCTGGGAGCCAGCGTGTCTTCTGCTCTCTGCTGAGTAGCCTAACTAATCACTCTGATTCTAACCCCCCTGGCTGATCCTCCAAACTCACCTTGCAAGTAAGGCAAACCATAGGGTAAGGTAGAGGGGTGGGAAGAAGGTGGAAGGGTGGTTGGGAGCCCCTCTTGGGGACTCTGATTTCTGGGAGGGGAGTTGTGTTTCTGTATTCCCTTTAACTTGTCTATGTCTGTAACTATTCCTGTCTGTTGTGTCTATCTCTGCTTGTACATTGTGCTGAGCTGTAAATAGAGCTTCAGTCCTTAACTTCCAGCCAGCTGAGTCTAGTCTGGGGGATTTTACAAAGTGTGTGTGTGAGGTAACTCCCAAACCATCACCCCTTCATCCAAATATCTTTCTCTCTTCTAGTGACGATTTTGAGAAAGATCAAACTTTACTTCCTTTGTACTCTGAGTGTTCAATATTAGAGTCTGGAAGAAGATACTGAAGTATCCTAATTTAAAAGCAAGCACATTTTTAACCACAACATGCATAGTGCTTGAAATGAGCTATGCAAAAAACTGACAGATGTTGATTTCTTACCAACTACACATTAAAAATGTATGACTTCTGGATCAGACATCCCTACCACATACCAGATACCCAGCCCAGTGAATTTCTGTGAGTCAGTGACCTGTCATACATGAATGAGCAGACAGGATCCTATCATCTGATGCTACACAGCATGAATCTCATTATCACTTATGTTTGAAGTTAACTTTAGATGTTAAAAAAAAAGAAAAGAAAAGGAGAGTTTAAGGTTTACTTTCAGAGTCCATGTTTGAATCTCTTTCTGTATACCTAAAAACATCACCTGATACCACTTCTGAAAGCCTAACCTATCTTTCATTGCTAACAGTGAAGCTTATTAAAAAGCAGAGACTTAAAGCCACCACAAAGGTCTTCTAGGAATAGGACAGTTTTGCACCAGATATTATGCTCAAGTTCAAACATGTTATCCTTTGCAGAGCAAAGCTTTTAATATTCAGTGGTTTAGATTAAACCATGCAATAGATTACAGCAAAACACAATAGATGTGACTATTTCTTTGGTAGTTCTTACAAAAAACTGAATTTGGTTCGTTCTACTCCAAATAATAAAGCAAGTTTTTACATTTAACAAAGATTCAGCTTCACTGAAAGCTTTGTCTGTCAGAATGGAGGCAGAGTTTTCAACGAGCTGTCCCCTAAGGCATCTGCACATTTTTATTTTTAGATGGCTATTCAGTCCTTGACTAGCAAAACATTTTAGAAAGGAAATAAGGAGTAATAGATGTGCCAAACTCTTCTGAAAGGCTTCAGATTTGGCTGGGGATCTGATCTCAGAGCTGCTAGCACTGTCTGGTTCTGTACAGCCTTTCCCTGGTTAGAAATGAACTTGTGTGCTCCCATGCACAGATTAAAAAGGCTGTGCGAGATTGCTTTTGCCTGCGCAGTTCTCCAAGTCCTCTACGCTCTACATGTCACTCACACTCCTGAACTTTACTTAACTTTAGCATCTGTTGAACATTACAATCTACTGATGAAGGCAGAGACACAGCTCTTGACCTTCATGAATATGTCAGCAGCTATCAGACAATGGAACATGACTCATTTGACAGGCATTAGAGCTGTAATACTCGCTGGCAATAGTGATTTAGTTTCCACGTCGTCAAAGAGCAAACATACAACTGCAGTCTGAACTAAATTAAGTTTACATTAAGAGAAACTTTTAATAAGAATAAGGATTCCAGCAGCTTTAGCCAAACCCTCTTGTGACAGTGCACTGGGGAGGGATGCTGAAAAGAGAGAGAAGAGAGAAACGCTCTGCCCTGTAATATCAGCTGTGCCACTTGGCTCTTCTTGAGACAAGAAAGTCCCTTCAATGTTTTTGAGATATAGATGTACATAAAGCAGTCTGTTGTGCAATGAAGGATCCTACCTAAAAGGAGTCTGGAGATCACTCACTCAAGAAACCCTCATAAAAACAGTGAGATGTGCTATGTGCTTCAAGATACTTACAGCAGTTTGTCAATACTGAGAAGTAAGAAACAAATCGAAATAGCTATGGAAAATATTTCTCTCCTTAGCCAACAGACATGATTTCTGCTTGTCTAAGCCAGCAGACTAGTGAAAGCACACTTCTCTTCTGCAGAGATTCCCAGAAAAGCAAGGTGTGTACCAAATCCACCTCATCATCTTAAGGTTTAGAGTAATAGAACCATTTAGTCTGGAAATGTCCTTCAAGATCATTGAGCCCAACCATTAATCCCGCACTACTGTGTCCACTGCTAAACCATATCCCTCAGCACCACGTCCACATATGGTTTAAACACCTCTGGTGATGATTGTGCAACCACTTCCCTGGACAGCTTCTTACAAGGGTTGCCAATCCTTTTAGTGAAGAACTTTTCACTTATGTCTGACCTAAATCTGCCCTGCAGCAACTTAAGCCAATTTTCCTTTGGCCTGTCTCTTACTACTTGGCCACACCAAGAGTGGTCAGGCATTGGAATACGCTGCCCAGGGAGGTGGTTGAGTCACCAATCCTGGATGTGTTTAAAAGATGTTTGGATGTGGTACTTAAGGATATGGTTTAAGGGTGAACTTTGTAGAGTAGGGATAATGGTTGGACTTGATGATCCTGGGGAGGTCTTTTCCAATCTGGATGTTTCTGTGATTCTGTGAACAGTCAAACCCCAACCTTGCTCCATAGCTATTTTACAGGACAGCCTCTGCATGAGTTCCAGAAGTGTTTCTCAAAAGTGCAGTGTGCTCTCTAAGTTCACACTAAACAAGACTAGAAAAGAATTTCAGAAGTTCATTCTTCAAACAGCCTGAAATCCTTCTGTCAATATTTTCTGAGATAAAAAGTCTTACACATACTTATTATTCTGTTAAGAGTTTCTGGAAAGGAGGAGAACTGGCTGTAGATACCAAATTTCCTCAAGGATGCAACTGTTAATCAATTTGAACACAGGCTGAGAATATTTAGAGATTTAGGTATTATTATACAGAGGCTCAAAGGAATTATGCATTTGGAGATGGAGCTCTGCAGTTCTACACAAGAAGCATGCCTAGTGTTTTTAACCTCCCATTTCAAGATAGGAGCACAGAAACAACTACTTAAACTAGAGGACAAAAATCAGATGAAAGTGAGTCTTAGATTACTCTGATACTAGAAGGAAACAGGCTCCTGTACCCAGAATTCACAGTGAGTTAAGTGGCAGCCTAAGAAAACACAGGCATTGCTAACAGGGAACAATGCTGCTGTGATAGGACACTTAAAACACAACAAGTATTATGAGGGGTTTCATCCACTGCTATTGGTTTCTGACACTGAAAGGAGTTATTTAATATTAATGAGCATAGGAGGATTTTATTTCAAACAAACAAACAAAACCATTGGAAGTTGTGTCAACATTTGGAGTGGAATCATGTTCACAGGTGTGTGATAGCTCCTTCCTTTCTTCTTAAGGAAAGGAGGGGGGTGGGGGAATCATGAATGGTAAGGTTGGAAGGGACCTCAAGGATCATCCAGTTCCAACCCCCTGCCATAGGCAGGGACACCTCCCACTAGTACAGGTCACTCAAGGCCTCATCCAACCTGGCCTTGAACNAATAGTCCCTCCCCAGCCTTCCTGTAGGCCCTCTTCAGATACTGGAAGGTTACTATCAGGTCTCCTGGAAGCCTTCTCTTCTGGAGGCTGCAGAGCCCCAACTCTCTCAGCCTGTCCTCACAGCAGAGCTGCTGCAGCCCTCTGAGCATCTTCGTGGCCTCCTCTGGACCCACTCTAACACTTCCATGTCCTTCCTGTGCTGGGGGCTCCAGAACTGCACACAGGACTCCAGATGGGGTCTGAGGAGAGCAGAGTAAAGGGGCAGAATCCCCTCCCTTGCCCTGCTGCCCACACTGCTCTTGCTGCAGCCCAGCACTCAGCTGCTGTCTGGGCTGCACTCACACTGCAGGCTCATGTTGAGCTTTTGTTGAGCTTTTCATCAGTCCAGCTATTAAAACTCACAACCACATCAGGACACCATCACCACACCAAAGCAAAAGCCAGTCATCACCTAACTCCAAACCTTCACCACTGTATATGGTGGTTCTGATTTAGAGAGTAAATTCAGCCAAGAACACACAATGCCAGTGCTAGAAGACAATTCAGTTCTTATTCTTAAGCACACACAGTCCTAAATCTCAAAATCCCATTGTATTGTATGACCTGAATGCAGAATCTAAGTCAAACCCCCTTCCTATCTTTGCCTCCTTCCTGGAGTCTTGAAATCTCTTCTGCTGGAGCATTTTATTACTCCCAAGATCTAAATTTCCAATCTCACTTATTCCTCTGACAAGAGTTTGTCAGAAGCAGGAGATTTCATGTTACAGATGCCTTGCAGTTTTAGAATCTCAACTTCCCATCTAAGGACTGTGATCAGAGATTGCAGCAGCAAATGAGCTTTAAGAGAACTTAACACTTTATCATGCTTTTAAACGACTCCCTTCTCTAACACTTGCAAGAGCACATTTTAAATCCACGGGTAGGATTGCAGGATTGCTTTTCTTCCCTCAGTTTGGAAATGCATCTTAAAAAGATGATTTCTATCCTATACTTGGACCAGCAATGATGCCTGAATGCAAAATGAGAGCCTTTTGTTTGCAACTGCTTTATCTTCCAAGTCAGAGCTGCTTTCTGCAAAACAAGAGAGCGCACTGATTCCTTTTCACAGAACTCTTTTGGGCTCACACACCTGTCAGAGTAACAGAGGATTTTTGTTTTGTCAAACAAACCCCCCAGCAACACCAGTGTTAATTGCTGTATTGTTCCAAGGAACAAAAAGTGGCAGAAGCAGCAGCAGCTGCCTAGATAACTGTGTGTATCTGGAAATTGTTGGAAGCTAAGTGGAACAAGCCTGCGACACTTGTTTCAGCACTTGTATCTCGCAGTGCTGAGCCTTCAGGAAAAAACAATTCTTTCATCTTTTCTGCCTTCTGTATCTTTGGTTTGCTTATCAGTTTATGTTGCATGTAGTGACTGTTGGCTTTCAAGTAGCTATTGCAGGATAAACTCTTACTTGGATTAGAAGAGCCACATGCTTCAGGCACAAACACATGTCGTGGGGAAAGCAAAAGTACAACAGCATCTGCGCCACTGTGGCTTGGCACTGGCTACGCTGCCAGGCACCAGATGAGGCAGAAGCTTTCCCATGCTTTGGTTCAGCCCAGCAGCTCTCTCACCTTCTACAAGCAACCAGGATAAACTTGTGTTCAGTTATGGTCAAATCTGAGAGTGGCAGGGGGAGGTGGGACATGAAACAAAGGAGACAGGACATAGACATGTGCCCATGACCAAACCAAGCAAGCATTTGGATTTGACTGCTTGTACCTGAATTGTAGCTGAACCATTCAACACTGTCTCCCCCTTTGAGTCAGAAGAGACATAGTGCTAATTCCACCCTGAATGTTCAGCAAGGGTTAAAACAGATGGACTGAACTTCTTTCTAGAGCATCCAATTCTCTTCATTTTATAAAGAACAGAGAAGTTCCAGTGAGTTCCCTACAGCTAGCATTTTACCTTAGGAATTCTTAGCCTGTATTTAAAGGAAAGTGATGTCCTAAAAGCTGCAGTTCAAAATAAAGACATGGAGATGGCACTTCATTTTCATGGAATCATAGAATCAGTCAGGGTTGGAAGGGACAACAAGGAACATCCAGTTCCAACCCCTCTGCCATGGGCAGGGACACCTCACACTAGGTCAGGCTGTCCAGAGCCTCATCCACTCTGGACTTAAACACCTCCAGGGATGAGGCTCCCACCACCAATCCATGGTTGGTGACTCCGCCACCTCCCTGGGCAGCTCATTCCAGTCCCTGACCACTCTCCATGAATAACTTTTTCCTAATGTCCAATCTAAACCTCCCCAGCCTCAGCTTAAGGCCATTCCCCCTTGTTCTGTCTCCAACTACCTGTGAGGAGAGACCAGCAGCAGCCTCTCCACAATGTCCCTTCAGGTAGTTATAGACAGCAATGAGGTCTCCCCTCAGCCTCCTCTTCCTCAAACTGAACAGCCCCTACTCCCTCAGTCTCTCCTCATAGCAGAGCAGCTCCAGCCCTCTGAGCATCCTCGTGGCCCTTCTCTGGACACTTTCCAGCACCTCCAGATCCCTCTTGTCCCAGGGCCTCCAGAACTGGACGCAGTACTCCAGGTGAGGTCTCACCAGTGTGGAGCAGAGGGGCAGGATCACTTCCCTCCACCTGCTGCCCACACTGTTCTTGCTGCAGCCCAGGCTCTGGTTGCTCTCTGGGCTGCCAGAGCACACTGACAGCTCACATTGAGCTTTTGCTCCACCAGTACCCCCAAGTCCCTCTCCTCAGGGTTGCTCTCAAACCACTCACTGCCTCAGCCTCTATTTTAAACAAAGCATGCCACATTTTAGTCAGTTTTCATTAAAAAAAAAAAGACATTCATGTGATTATACTCCCTGTTACTGTCAGCTCAAGTAGGTTGATTTCATTCCCTTTTGAAATTGAACAAGGTTTTAATGATATTAAAGTCATCTTCTTATTTTGTCTCTTTTTCAATTTTTTTGTTTTTCCTTGCAGAAATTTACTTCTAGGGTGAAGTGAAAAATGGCATTTAGCCCTTTAGAAATGGGAAGTCAGAGAGAACAGCTCAAATCTGTTCCAAAAGGCAGCAGCCAATACACAAGGAGGGGAAAAACAAAATTAAATAAATAATTAAATAATTAAAAAAATAAATAGATCTTTTATCCACTGACAGTTGCTGTAGTGTTTGCATGACAAAACAGACAAATGTGGGCTGCTGGGCATGGACTGATGACAATAGGAACCCAAGTTTCATTAGTTCTGCTACTCATGGAGCAGTTTGTTTTAGCTTATAAATGTTCCAGAGGAAAAAAAAAATTAACATCTATTAGAAACTTTGAAGATTACTTTTGATCATTAAAGTGTGAAATAGAGAAATTTATGTCTGTTTTAATTGAAAAGCTTAGTGCAACCTTTTCAGAGGAGTTGGCCTCCTATATATCAAGTGTCTGCTCAATTATTATTATTTTTTTTTTAACCATGCATATTTTATATATGCCAGGAGATTTGAACTGGGAGAATTAGATGGTGAGGACAGAGAGGAATAAATGGAGATTCAATTAAGATGTTCCTAATTAAAATCTGTATGCTTAAGACTGAACAGTTTGTCCTTTCCACCTTTTCTAGTTGCATGAAACAAGGGATAAAAATTGGTGCCATCCTAAAGAGGTTGTTTTAGCACTTCTTAAAGGAATATTTGTCCACATGATGCATAATCAACTTCAGATTTGATGGTGTAGAGGAGAGCATCTGAGAGCTTCGAGGAGACCTCATAGTAGCCTTCCAGTATCTGAAGGGGGCTACAGGAAGGCTGAGGAGGGACTATTGACAAGGTCTTGCAACGACAGGACAAGGGGCAATGGGTTTGAACTGGCAGAAGGGAGATTTAGACTGGATGTTAGGAGGAAGTTCTTTACAGTGAGGATGGTGAGGCACTGGCACAGGTTGCCCAGGGAGGTTGTGGCTGCCCCCTCCCTGGAGGTGTTCAAGGTCAGGTTGGAGGAGGCCTTGAGTGACCTGTGCTAGTGGGAGGTGTCCCTGCCTATGGCAGGGGGTTGGAACTGGATGATCCTTGAGGTCCCTTCCAACCTTACCATTCTATGATTCTATGAAATCACTGATGAGGAAACCAAACTGTAGCACAGCTTTTAACTGTCTGGATCTGAGAAGAGATGATACACTTTGACCATGCAAGCTCAAAATAAGCTGGTAACACCTCAAACAAGCTTGCTTTTTGGTCTGTAAAAATTGCAGCAGCTTCCTCTCATAAAACCTGTAAAATGTAATTCTGCTACAGTCCTACAAACATTTGGAAATCACAATGTCTTACTGAGTTTGAAGTTTTGCTGGTTTTACTACAGTCACTGACCTACAGTCACTACAGTCTACTGTCAGTAGACTGTAGCCTACTACAGTCAATGTCAATATTCAGAAAGAGAGAAGGAAAAAAGTCAGTATCAAAAGCACTGAATAATGACAAATAAAACCTCCTCACCTTCAGGAAAAAAAAAGAAACAAACCCAGAAATCAGAGTCCTATATTTTAGTTTACTTCTATTAGAATAACACACACACAATGGACCTACTGCTTTGCTGTATTTTCATCACTATCTCATGCCAGCAAAGCTGACTGGTGGGGAATTGTAAACTTCTGCATCTGCAAGTAGGCTGCAGCCACGGATAGATTCAGAGTTTCAAGTGAGGTTTAAAACATGGGGCAGAAAACCAGCAGTTCATTTATGTCCTCTGAAGGGGTTGGCTCCTCGTTAAGTGTACACTAATGAGAACATCTTCTATGTTGGAAACTTGTCTCCCTTCCCCTTTTCCTCCTTGAAAGCCTATAAATTCATTCATACAAGCTCAGCTTGTAGAGTAATCTCATTTGGAAAAGCATTTCTAGGCTGCTCTGCCCATCCACAAGGTATGAATAATAAATTGAGAACAACCTTTCCTGCAATAAAGCTTCCATCAATCAAAACACAGAAGAAACACATCCACTCATTCATGAACAGAGAACATATAATCTATTTTTTGCTTCTTTGCACCTGTTCCCTTGTCCATCTGTCATACAACAAAGGGGAATGCAGCTGAGATCAGGCATTAAGAGCACAGGTCTGATGCTGCTGAATATCCTCAGTGGGCTTGTCCACTTCTAGAAAAAACTGCATTAATTAATGACATTAATGCTCAGTTTATTGGACATAAAATTATACTTGTCTGTGCCAGCTACCCATACATCCAGCCCTTCCATCACTAATCTGAGGGCTCAGAGTCACACTTAAAAACACCAACAAGCCTAGCTGAAATCACACCACCACCAAAACCACCAACACCCTCTGCAATTATCCCTAGGACTATATTTTTAAGATAGAATCCCTGTCCTCAAAGAGCAGCTATGACCTTTCAAAATACCAGAACTTGAAAAATATATGGTGACCTCTTCAAATGCCTATGAAAAAAAATAAATGAATGAAAAAAAGAGCTGAGGGTAGGAGTAAAGGGTTGAAGAAAATCCATCAGCAAGATGCTAATGCATCAGAAGCCTTGGAGGTATCTGAGAAAGATTAATGAACTCAAACTGATAATTCACTAATTTAGAATCACAGAATCATAGACTGGTTCAGGTTGGAAGGGACCTCAAAGCTCAGCCAGTTCCAACCCCCCCACCATAGGCAGGGACACCTACCACTAGTACAGATAACTCATCCTACCTGGCCTTGAACACCTCCAGGGAGGTTGTGGAGCACACAAGCACAGAATGTGATCTTCAATCATATTCTGTGCTTCTGCACTCCACAACCTCCCTGGGCAATCCGTGCCAGTGTCTCACCAGCCTCACTGTAAGGAACTTCCTCCTAACATCCAGTCTAAATCTCCCCTCTGCCAGTTCAAACCTATTCCTCCTCATTCTGTCATTACAAGACCTTGTCAGTAGCCCCTCCCCAGCCTTCCTGTAGCCCCCTTCAGATACTGGAAGGTTACTATCAGGTCTCCTGGAAGCCTTCTCCTCTCCAGGCTGCAGAGCCCCAACTCTCTCAGCCTGCCCTCAGAGCAGAGCTGCTGCAGCCCTATGAGCATCTTCGTGGCCTCCTCTGGACCCGCTCCAACACTTCCATGTCCTTCCTGTGCTGAGGGCTCCAGAAATGCACACAGGACTCCAGATGGGGTCTGAGGAGTGCAGAGTAAAGGGGCACAATCCCCTCCCTTGCCCTGCTGCCCACACTGCTCTTGCTGCAGCCCAGCACACAGTTGCTGTCTGGGCTGCACTCACACTGCAGCCTCATGTTGAGCTTTTCACCACCCCAGACTCCTAGGTCCTGTTCTTCAGGGTTGCTCTCAGTCATTCACCACCCAGCCTGGAGTTGTGCTTGGGACTGCACCCACCCAGATGCAGTACCTTACACTTGGCCTTCTTAAGATTTTCTGTCTTGGTTTATTTTAGGCTGATGACCAGAGGTAATATCCTGTGCTTGAGAAAGAGATGTTTCCAGGATACCTGCCCTTACTTCTAAGCACTCCATTTGCATTTTGAGTATTTTCTTCAAGAAAGAGAAATTTTAAACAGAAACCTAATCAAAGTGTTGATCCAGAAAAGGATGCTGAGAGTCACATCCTTTCATTCTCCCCTCCAAGCTCAATTAGACCTCTCAAGATGCATTCCCCAGTAACAAGATGCAACACAGCAGAATATATCATTGGGAGATGAAGCCAATTCTCACCGCTTCAGTTGTTCCATTACAAATGCTGTGGATTTCCATGGACAGAAGACAAGAGGCATGAAATCACTCATTTAGTCAAACCTTTACTTTCTTACTACAATCAGTTTTGACAGGAGATGAGTGGTTAGGCCAAATTAAAAAGAGAAAGGGCAAAATCATACTCATTTGTGCACCGAAATGTTGCAAAACGATCACTTGGTGTTCTCTCCTGGAATAGATGGACTTTGATTGGAAGTATGGCAAGGTTCAAAAGTTCTGGGAACAAGTGAGGGAGGTTGTGGCTGCTCCCTCCCTGGAGGTGTTCAAGGCCCGACTGGATGAGTCCTTGAGTAACCTGTACTAGTGGGAAGTGTCCCTGCCTATGGCAGGGGGTTGGAACTAGATGATCCTTGAGGTCCCTTCCAACCTTACCATTCTGTTCTATTGTGTTCTAAGTGTCACTGTTGCTGCTATTGTCTGTCTCATTACCATAGCTGTGTCCTCCTTTCCTTCATACACTCTCAGCTATTTCATAAAGCATTCACCTGAGACAATAAACTTTTCAATTTATCTAATATTTGTAACCCAGTGATATTTAAGGAACTCTGAGGAGACTCTGTAGTGGTCTTCCACTGTCTGAAAGGGGTCTACAAGAAAGCCAGGAAGGGACTTTTTTACAAGACCTTGTAGTGATAGGATCAGAAGGAATGGATTGAAGCTTGAGGAGGGAAGACTTAGAGCAGGTCTTAGGAAGAAATCCTCTGCAGTGAGCGTGGTGAGACAATGGAACAGGCTGCCCAGGGAGGTGGTGTGAGGTGGTGGGAGGTGGTGGATGCTCCCTTCCGCAAGGTATTGAAGGGCAAATTGGATAAAGCCTGGAGCAACCTGGTCTAGTGAAAGGTGTCCTTGCCCCTAGCAAAGGACCTTAAACTAGATGAAGTTTAAGGTCCTTTCTAATGTAAAACAATCTATGAATCTATGAACTAGTTATATGATCTGATCTTCCCTCTGCATGAATATCACAAAGAAGAGTCAGTTTTTGTTTTCACCAGTCCCAATGTGGGGGATAGGTTGGACTGGATGATCTTGGAGGTCTCTTCCAACCTGGTTGATTCTATGATTCTGTGAAATCCATGTGAATCATAGAATCATAGAATGGTAAGGTTGGAAAGGACCTCAAGGATCATCCAGTTCCAGCCCCCTGCCATAGGCAGGGACACCTCCCTCTAGTACAGGTCACTCAAGGCCACATCCAACACCTCCAAGGAGGGAGCAGCCACAACCTCCCTGGGCAACCTGTGCCAGTGTCTCACCACCCTCACAGCAAACAACTTCCTCCTAACATCCAGTCTAAATCTCCCCTCTGCCACTTCAAACCCATTGCCCCTTGTCCTGGTATTGCAAGACCTTGTCAATAGTCCCTCCCCAGCCTTCCTGTAGGCCCCCCTCTGATACTGGAAGGCTACTATATGGTATCCTTGAAGCATTCTCCTCTCCAGGCTTCAGAGCCCCAACTCTCTCAGTCTGTCCTCACAGCAGAGCTGCTGCAGCCCTCTGATCATCTTTGTGGCCTCCTCTGGACCCACTCCAACACTTCCATGTCCTTCCTGTGCTGAGGGTTCCAGAACTGCACACAGGACTCCAGGTGGGGTCTGACGAGAGCAGAGCAAAGAGGCAGAATCCCCTCCCTTGCTCTGCTGCCCACACTGCTCTTGCTGCAGCCCAGCACTCAGTTGTTGTCTCAGCTATGTGCACACACTGCATGCAAATGCATGCAGTCTGGGGGGGTTAAATAATTAGAAAGCAGAATCATAGAATGGTAAGGATGGAAGGGACCTCAAGGATCATCGAGTTCCAACCAAAGTAACTTATGACATTTAGCCTTAAGCATAACCACCTATATTTTTTTTCCAGTACAGGCTTTGTTACTCTATTTCACAGCTGAAAAAAACCCAAACCAACAACCATTTGTTTGCATTTACCATGTATTATTGCCCAGGGTGCTCTTCTGGAATGAACTGTATTGTTCTGAAGCTAAGAAATTTTGGAATGCAATTACAAGAAATCATCAGTTAATGAGGAACCTGTTACCAAGTTAAATCTCTTCAAGATTTCACTTGAAAGACCAATGCTAGGTCAAGGGAATCATAGTGCCAATTACTTTAGCCAGCATTGTGAAGGAGTAGGTAATCATTTTAAAGCAGAAACAGACATGAAATGAGATGGTCTCACTCCTCCTCAAAGGACTGTGGAGAGGAGTTTGGACAAATATTTGCCTTACAGGCAGGAGTCCCAAAGAGGTCTACAGGCTTCTTACAAAGTTGTTTGGAAGAACTGCAAAATTACAGGCTGCTGACAATGAAGCCTGTAAAATGATACCTCTGATAGCCTCCTGTTCAATACTGCTTGACAATCTAATTTACTTTTTTTCAGGTTGGCTCAGGATTAAGATTGATTAAATCAACTTTGTTCATTCCAGATGAAATAGGAGTGACATTTATTGTCATGGGAAATGGTAGAGTGGTGTCTCTGAAAAAAATCATTTGGTAGATGACACAATTTATTGCTAAAATGGTTCAGAGTCATCACAGTCTTTTAGGCATCCAATAAAAGGATTTGGACTTTCAAAGAGCAGTGCAGATGTGGACCACTTCCTTCTCATGGCTGAGCAGACAGAAAAAATAATGATCTCTCAGTATTATGTTTGACCAGATCACTTCAGACTGCAATGAGAATTGTCTTACCATGCAGTGAGCAACACTGAGCTAGTAAGAGTGAGCACAATTTCTCCATCTCCAAGTAGAATTATTAATGCATGCTTCTGACAGGCATTTGAGTCCAAGCATGCTGAATAAGGCCTTGGAAACAGGTGACACTTTGCCTTAAGATCTGCTATACTACAGTGTAATATATCTAGGAAACCACAGTGTTCATGTTTGCTGTTACAGTCAGTCACTAGGGATTTGAAAATGCATGAACCAGTTTTTAGAAACCTACTTGTACTTCAGAAAGCAAGACTGGATCATCCTCTCTTCTGCATCTTCAGAATGTTTAGATTAAATATGTCCTCTTGAGGAAACAAGGTAAAAAAATAATGAAGCTGATGCTTAGAGTTACCCAGTCTGCCTTTCTTCATTCAGCACAGCTCAGCATCCTCTGCCAGCTGTGCAGAGCTGTACTTAGAGAACCCAGGTGGCAACAACCTCACATAGTGCTTTGGAAAACCTAAAAGCTAGCATTGCAAAGTGTGAAAGCAAACTATTATTCTGTATTTACTTGATCTATTTCCCTCCACAGATACCATGTTTCTCTTCATCTATCTCATTCGTGAAGTACTTTGAAATGCCTGCCTCTTAAAATCTCAGGCATAAAAGAACCTTTGGAGAAACAGAATAAAATCTGGATGGAAGGTAGAGCTTTGCTGTTTGAGAGAGTCAGACCCCTAGGGAAGGGGGAGGCAAAAGAGCATGAAGTGTGCGGCCAAGGTGATAAAAACCAATCCTATGAAAGGGAGCTGATCCTCCTAACATGTTATTTAATCATAAGATGACCACCTCCTCTTCAACATATCCTAACACCCAGTAAATATTTGAAGACATATCTTTTAAGAATGCATTTTATTCTGCCATCTCTAGCCAGACAACTGAGTGATTAAATGTGTACTTGACCCTGAACACCTTAAACGACCATAAACCAGCTCGGCTCTGTATTATCATCCAGCATCCCTGAGGCAAGAAAAATGAGAAGCAGGAATATTCATTGCTCATTCTATATTGTGAAAAATGGCTTTCCACATTAAGAAAGCCCTCTTTATTTTTTTTTTCCCCAGTAGAGACATGTTTTCAAGACAAACTGTGAAAGATCCAATTTCTCCTGCTTCTCATCAATAAAATTAAGTACATTTTTATTTGCAATGAGTTCTAAAAGATGGATCTAGATATAGATTCACAGAATCATAGAATGGTAAGGTTGGAAGGGACCTCATAGATCATTTAATTCCAACCCCCCTGCCATAGGCAGGGACACCTCCCACAGGTCACTCAAGGCCTCGTCCACCCTCGTCCTTGAACATCTCCAGGGAGGGAGCAACCACAGCTCACAACCTCCCCCGCCAACCTGTGCCAATGTCTTAAAGAAAAAAAAAAATCAAAATAAAATATATCACTCCAAAACAAAAATGAAGCCCTCTCCCTCCCTCCCTCCCTCCCTCCCTCCCCTCAAAAGCTCTAAGGAATGTACATCTAGATTTCAGGTTAAGGATATGAAGCTTAACAAAGAACTCTAGGGGCAGGCTGCTTTGTAGCAGCTACCCTGGGGAAAGTGTAAGAGAGGACTGAGAAAGGACCAATCTTCACGTGTGTGAGCCAAGCAGATTTTTAAGCTGCTCCTCTTCTTCTCAATAAAGCTCAAGCATCCTCCCATTAACCACCAAGCAAAAATACCCACTCTTTTCGTCTTGTCCTGACCTCATTAGCATCCTGTCAATTGTTTAAGAGAAGATTCTTTTTCATTGTAAATTCTCTTTCAAACACTACTCTGCCCCCACCCCCGTTTCCCTCCAAGGGCCTTTAATTGTGCAGACTACAGAGATTTGACAAGTATGACAACTGCTTTGAATTAATGCCTCAAGATTATTTATGTGCTGCCTTAATTTTAAAGAGCAAACTTGATTAAAACCAAAGCCCTGAGTCCCAGGATTCTAAAGAAATGAGCTGCAGCATCAGTAGCAGGATGGGCATTTCCAGCAGAGGACCATTTTACTGAGACATTTCAAAGAAAAGTGGCAATCAATTACAAATATGCACACTTGCTCTCCACTCAGAGCATGGGGACACTCACCATGGGGACACTGGAATAGGTTGCCCAGGGAGGTGGTGGAATCCTCATCGCTGGAGGTCTTTAAGGTCAGGTTGCATGTGGCTCTCAGGATCCTCATCTAGCATGAGGTGTCCTCTGCCCATGGCAGGGATGTTAGAACTGGATGATCCTTGAGGTGCCTTCCAGCCCTGACAATTCTATGGCTTCTCAAGGCCTGGAGCTCTGAAATGAACCTGTTTGATAGAGTCAAGAGAAAGGAAATCATTTTAGTTAAATGGAACCTTCTGTCCACTCTATACCTGTGTCTAGTTTGCATTGCACTGGTTAGGAAGTTAACAAGTTCCAAGCAGAAATCAGAGTCTTTTGCAGTATTTGAGAACAGTTATATGCTTATCAGAAAACAATCTAGAAAAAAAGAAACAACTCTTGGAGTTGGAGTAATCACAGAATCCTTTAGCTTGGGAATGACCTTTAAGATCATCAAGTCTAACTTGATGACTCCCACCTCTGCAAGTCAGCAGATCACCTGCAGACTGAAGGGTTGCTGCACACAGAAGTATGGATACACATAGTGACATATCCATGTGCTTATACACACATGCACATGTCTACAGACAAAGGTTAACAAAGTAGAGGTAGAAGTTGGTAGCTGACTACATGCCCTCAACAAGGACAGGGAGTTTTCAGGTTTCAGATCAAGGACAGATTGTTAGAAGCAAGCAAGCCCACCACTGAGAGCACAGCAAAAGAAAAATAAAATAGTAGCAGCAACTGCATTCTATTTTCAGCTGCTTAGTACAGTTAGATTTTTCAGCCTGAAAGGGTTCCACCACACAGGCCAGATCACCTCCCAGCGTGATGTGACCTTCCTTCAGGCTGGTCACTCGAGTGAAGTCACAAAGTTTCTAGGGCACTTTAACTGTGGTAGTTTGAGGCTATTTGAGACCCACATTAGCTACTTTCTCTGCTATGGGTTACATAAGCATTTCCCATGGTGCTGTTCTCTTGAGATCACTGCACAAAGCTCCATATGCATATGAAGGACAATCAAATACCACAGCAAACCAGAACAGAGACAAGCTAATGCTTAGCTGCTAGTGGAGTTTACTGCATACCCTTAACATTTGTATTTGATGAGAGGCACTTATCAAAAACTGAATGACAGAATTCCAGGTGTTGGAAGGGACCTCTTGAGATCATCTAGTTGCTAAAGCAGGTTCACCTAGAGCAGGTTGGTGTTAGGTAGGTTTTAAATGACTCCACAGAGGCTCCAGAACCTCTTTGGGAAGCCTGTTCCAGTGCTGTTCAACTCTCTGGAGTGTAGGGAGTACACTCTGGAGATGGATGGAGATGATGGAGTTCCAATTTGTGCCCATCACCTCCTGTCCTGCTGCTGGGGTACCACTGGCCCCATCCTCCTGACAAGCACCCTTTAAGCATTGCAGAGCACTGCTAAGGCATCCATGTATTCTTTTCTGCCTTTGAGGATGAAAAGTTTTCTTCTTGTGCCAGTGTAACCAGGAGGACAAACACTGAGATTTGAAGCAAACAGTATCTGTACAGCTGACATCTTTAGAAAGAATAGTCCTCAACGTTTGGTTGGTTGGTTGGTTTTGAGGTCAGCCTTATTTTCCTCAGTCAGAAGCAATTCAAGTAAACTGAGCACTATTTAAAAACAAACAAAGGAGTCCTGTGTAAAGTGGAGCCCAGGGAAGAAATGAGGCATGTCATTTCCATGGAGTCATGCTCAGCATACACAAAGAAGGAGAAAACTTAGGGGAGTTTGGAGACTTGCTCCCAAATGCCTTTGCTTGCACATGCTGTAAATGCTTACCTATATTTGCATTTACTTTCCCTCTTACAGGAAACATTCCAATTAATTTCAAACTGTCTGAAAAACAAAAATAAATCTGCAAGCCCCTATGAAAAGAGGCATTTTAGTAGTCACACAATAGATAACAAGCATCTACCAGCT
>VWZE01020338.1:14324-27864 GCA_013396675.1 Eubucco bourcierii
GAGTCCTTGAGTAACCTGTACTAGTGGGAGGTGTCCCTGCCTATGGCAGGGGGTTGGAACTAGATGATCCTTGAGGTCCCCTCCAACCTTATCATTCTGTGATTCTACGATACCTACAATTTGGATCCGTATTTCTTGTACATGGTGGCTGAGACTGTACTTGATGTTGCATGTAGAAACAGTAACACTAGTATATATATAGATCTGTAATGAAAAGAAGTTGAAACTACTAAATAGTTTTTTTAATTCTTTTTTTTTTTAATTACTCATTTTGAGCACATCACAGTAGCTGTGATCATGTAATCACTTGATTGATTGCATTGAAAGCTGAAAACAGTCCTGAAGTGATTGGCATAAAAACAGGAATTTTAAAAAAATGATACTTTTGTTGTTTTGATTCTTGAAATTACCTGTGTTTTATATGCATGGCACTCCAGACTTCTCATGAATGAGTAGTACCTCTTCTGCCCTGCTTCAGCAGATTCTGTAGATTCTCTCCTGTATTTTCTAGCAGTTTCTTTGCAAAGTCACCAAGGCAAAGTCTGACTCCAAAAGCAGACCAGTCAAATGAGGATGTGGATGATGGATAATCTACACCAGAGGTGTCTTTGCAGACAGAAAATCCTGTAGCCCATATCACAACCACATGCACAGGGAGGAAGAGGGTTGTATTTGTAGGTGACTTTCTTCTGAGAGGACCAGAAGGTCCAAAGACCCTCTTTCTAGGGAAGCATGCTGTTTCTGTGGAGCCTGGTTTAAAATGTCACTAGGAAACTGTCTGGTTTGGGGCAGTCCCCAGAGCATTACCTGTTACTGATCTTCCCTGTAGGTGGAGAAGAAGATGCATCTTATAGTCCAAGACTTATGAAAAGAGATTTCAGGGCCTTGAGATGGTTGAAAAGGGAATCTGGGCACAAATTATTTTTTCCTCTCTCCTTCCAGTTGCAGGCAGTGACATTGGAAGGAACAAAAGGATCCAGTTAATTAATACATGGCTTGATGTGTGATATCACCATCACAGTTCTGGGTTTTTTTTTACATGACAAAGGGATGGGCTACACTGTACCAGGCTTGATCACATCCAATGGGAGAGGCCTTTCTCAAAGGGAGTAGAGGGTCTTTGCTCAAGAGATTGTGGACTGATCAACAGGGCTTTAAATTAGATGTGAAAGGTGAAGTGGATTAACAGTATCAGGCATATCTGTGACAAAATGTGGAATGGCACACCTAGGTTTGAGAGATGATGTGCTAGTGAGGGCCTTAAACCTGTTGTCCTGAGGCATGCTGGGGACCCTGCAGGACAAAGCACGAAAACGAGCCAGGAACTCTTGAGGTAGTGGGAGCCAGCAGGAAAACATCAGTGAAATATCTTAAGGGAATTAATGGATGTTCTTGTTAAGAAGGTTGCATGGCTGACAATGCAGCTGAAGTGCAAGAGGCAGTTGTCCACAAGGTGGACAACAAATGGGAGAAGTTGGAAGCCACTGTGCTGCTGATGAGCTGTGATGTGATATAGTGGCCATTACTGAAATTTGGTGGAACAAAGTCTGTTACTGGAGTGTGGATGTCAATAGTTACAACCTATCCAGAAGTTACAGAGCAGAATGAGGGGAGAACTTGTCCTCTATGGATGGAGTGTCAAGAGATGTTCCTAAAGAATAGCCACAATCAAGCAGAAAGCTTATGGGTAGGAATTAGAGACCAACAAGGGGAACCTTATGTTCCGTGTCTACTACAGGCTACCTGATCAAGGGGAGCCTGCTGGTGAAGCTTTCATACTCCTGTTACAGGAAGTGTCACACACACAGGCTCTTGTTGTGCTGGGGGGATTTCAGCCACCCTGATACCTGCTGTAAAAATAACATGGTGAGCAAGCCAGAAGACTCCTGGAGTGCCTTGATGGTAGCTTAAGACAGGAAATAGCCCTACGTGAGGGGATGTGATACTGCCTCTGATGATCACCAGTGCTGGCAAGCTTATCAGAGATGTCAAGACTGTAGACAGCTTGGGCTACAGTGATCATGCACTGGAAGAATTCACAGTCCTAAGGGATATGAGACACATAATGAGCACAATCAGGACCCTGAGTTTTAGGAAAGAAAAATCCCAGCTCTTCAAGGAGTTAGTCAGTAGGACTCTCTGGGAAATGATCCTCTGAGATGAGAGAGTACAACAGAGCTGGGAAATCTCTGAGGACACTTTCCATAGAGTGCAAGAGCTCGTGATCCCCAGATGTATGAAATCAGGCAGGGAAGGGAAGAGACCTGCATACTTGAGTGGAGACCTCTGGTCAAACTAAAAGACAAGAAGGAGCTGCACAGGCAGTTCAAGCAGGGACAGGTATCTTGGGAAGAGTACAGGAGCACTGCCCAGTTGTGTAGGGATGAGGTCAGGAAGGGCAGGGCGTGGCTAGAGCTGAACTTGGCAAGGGGTGCAAAGAACAAGGACTTCTACAGGTATGCCAAGCAGAAAAGGAAAGTTGGAAGAAAACGTCCCTGCCCTGGTATGCAAGACTGGTCATCTGTTGGTGAAGAGAAGGCTCAGGTCCTCAACAACATTTTTTCCCTTGGTCTTTACTGGTAGCCTCTCTTGTCACCTGTATTGGTTAGAGTTTAGCTTCTCAGGGGAAACCAATACAGTGATAATAGGATGTCTTCCTCTCTCCCCCTGCTTCTCGGATAGGGGGAGAGGAAAGAGAAGACAGAAGGGGTAAAGCCACCCACGGAACGGTCTGGCCACGATTTGGAAGGTAAAATAAAACTTTAACAACAAATAAAAGGTACTTGGGGAGTTACAAATAGGTATAGGGAAGGGATAACAAGGNTCGAACAGACGTGGGGTCAGGTTCTGACCACTCCCCCCACCCAGGAGGGTTAACCCTTTACATCACCCCTCCTGAGTTGAAGGACTACAAGACAGAGACCAATGGGAACAAAGTTCCTCAAACTAAGTGAAGACTGTCAGAGGAACATGAATGTGCTTGAGCCTATGTTGCATCGCAGAGTCCTGAGGGCACTGGCTGATGGAGCTGCCAAGCCACTTTGAAAAGAGGGAACACATTACACATGTTTTTCAAAACATATCAGCCTTACCACCGTGCCTAGGAAGATCATGCAACAGATCCTCCTAGAAGCTCCAAAGGTACATGGAAGACAGGGAAGTGATTTGAGACAGCCAGCATGGCTTTACTAGAGATCTGTCTTGCCTGCCCTGCCTAGAAGCTTTCTGCTGTGGAATGACAAAGTTAGTTGACAAGGGAAGGGCAATGAACATTGCCTGTCTGGACTTCTGAAAGGTCTTTGACGTAGTCCCTCACAAATCCTTCCCTCTATGTTGGAGAGAGATGGATTTGGTGGCTGGGCTGTTCTGTGGAAAGGGAATTGGCTGAATGGTTGCATCTAGAGGTTAGTGGTAGTGGTCAGTGACTTAATGTCCAAATGGAGAGGTGTGGAAAGTAGTGCACTTCTTTCCTATCTCAATTCCAATCTCAAACTGCAAAAAAGTATGCACCAGGGTACATACTGGGACCACTACTGTTTAGGATCTTTATCACTGATATAGACAGTGGGATTGAGTGCACTCTCAGCAAGTTTCCATATGACACCAAGCAGAGTGGTGTGGTGAATATGTCAGAGGTACAGAATGTTACCTAGAGGGACCTGGGAAAGCTGGAGAAGTGGGGCCAAGTGAACCTTGTTAGCTTTAACAAGACTAAGAGCAAGGTCCTTCACCTGGGTTGGGACAATCCTCATTACCAGTGTGGGCTGGGAGATGATGTGATAGAGAGCAGCCCTTGACTTGGGGGTACTGGTGGATAAAAAGCTGGGCTTGAGCCAACAGCTCAGCAGGTCAGGTCAGCCAGATCCTGGACTGCATCAAAAGAAGTGTGGCCAGCAGATCGAGAGAGGTGATTGTGCTACTGTGCTCTCATGAGACCTCACTTGGAGTACTGTGTCCAGCTCAGGGGCCCCCAACGCAAGAATGACAGGGGCCTGCTGGAGCGAGTCCAGAGGAGGGCCACAAAAGTGCTTAAGAGGACTGGAGCACCTCTCCTGTGAAGAAAGGCTGAGAGAGGTGGGGTTGCTCAGCCTGAAGAAGGAGGACTCTGAGGAGACCTTTCAAAAGCCTTCCAGTACTTCAGTGACTGTTTAGAAGGGCATGTAGCGACAGGACAAGGGGTATTGTTTTTAAACTAGAGCAAGGTAGATTTAGATTGGACATAAGGAAGAAGTTTGTTACGCAGAGGTTGATGGAACACTGCTACAGGTTGCCAAAGAAGGTGATGGAGGCTCTGTTCCTGTAGGTATTAAAGGTCAGGCTTGGTGGGGCTCGGAGCAACCTAGTTGGTGATGCCCCTTGTTAATGCTGGGGGATTAGACTAGCTGACCTCTAGAGGCCCATCCTAACTCTTAGGTAATGGAACTATGACCTCATTCTTTTTTCAGTGCTAGTTACAATGGTAGTTACAGTTGTCTTATTGATTTTTTTTTTTAATATGATTATATATATGTTGGTTTTGTTTTACATCTTTTAATCCATTTTCTTCGTCTTCAGCGTTTTTCTGTGTTGTGGATGAAAATATTCTGAATTCCTCCCCCTGCTTCACTCAGCTGTACTGCATACTCTTTTGTCTGGGGGAGGGATCTTTTGTTTCATCAAAGAAAGATGATATAATCTGCCAAGATAATGGAAGTAAATTCATATTTCATTGCTTCTGCCACTCTCCTTTTCATGTCCCTCTGAGTCTTGTTATTTTTTACTTCAGAACCATTATTCCTTTGATTATGTTTTGTTTTTTTCAAAAGCACCTTCAATGATACTAAAATGAATTCATGTACAGGTATGTAGATGTTAAATAGAAGTAGCTCCAAGATGCAGGATTGTGATTGGTCTTGTACATTTTAAAAGGCTGCCTGCTGCTTGTCACAATAAATTTTTGTGAGGTCTGTAGTTTATTATGTTGACAAATTACTGAGTCTTAATGATGAAGTCTTCCATGTCAGGGTTGAAGCGTTGCTTTGCTTTAAAAAGAACAGAGGCCTGAGAAACTGAGAATGGAAGAGAACTTGAAGGGAAGTAGGTAAACTGAGGAGAATATGAGGAGTTGGTATGAAGGTAAGACTGCTGGAGCCAGCTAGTGTGCAGATAGATGTGACACCCATAGATACTGTTGGGACTGAACCTGTTGGAGATGTTCAGTCAGGAGAGGGTGAATTCCTCTGAAATCTGGGAATGGCCTGTTATGGATGTGGATCAGGTGAAGTGTTGGAAAGCTGGAGTAGGCAGGGAGTTTGTATGGACTGTTGACCAAAAAACTGAAGTAAAATTTAAGATAAGGCTAACATGAATTGATGTAGGCCAGAGAAACAGTAAAGGCACACTGGAATGAGTCATATCTGTAATCTGTTTTGGACCAAGTATGTTATTCTCATATTTAACAAGCCATTTGAAAGATTACATTAATAATTTATTGAGTATAGTTGGATGTTTTGTTTTGTGAGGATCATTAATGTGCTTCTGTAATCCAACATCAATGATAACTACTTACACTTACCTTCTTCACCCACATCTCTCTAGGAAACCACAGCCTTTTCTTTTGGAAGCAGATAACTATCCATGCTGGGTTAACACAGCACATGCTCACACCACCTCTCCTCCCACACAGAGGTGAGGGAAAGTAACAAAAAAAACCCTCTCTGGGTTGAGATGAAGAATTGAGATAGGAAATTTTACTGGAAGTGACACAATGCACAATTACCTTAGCCTGTTTGCAGAAAAGTGCAGCAAAATGCAGAAGCAGCAGCAGAAGCCAGTGACCTCCTGGCTCACCCCCTGATCTGCTGCCAGCCCAGCAGTAAAAACTAACACCCCAAAACTGGAAACAGAGCAGTGAGAACGGGAAGAGGAAGCCTCTTGTGTTAACAACTGAACTTCCAAGCCCTATAATACTTTGTTCCAGCCAGCATTTTCTTTTTTTTCTTTTTCTTTTTTTCTTTTTTTTAAGCTGGCATGACAACAGCAGAGTATTGAATATCAGCAGCAAATTCAACTTGACCCATGACACCATCTGTCATTTATGAGGCCTTCCTATATTCCTTTCCAGACAAGTTAATTGTATCCAAAAGTACACCTTTACATCCATTCAGGTACTGAGGTTCATTGCAGTCCATTGTTTTGTCTACAGCAACAGTGTTCACTGCTTTGGGGTCACTTTTGATTCTGGACTGCCAGTGATTATTTTCCTTTAATACAATGTTTTTTCTCACTGAACCTTGTTCATGGGCCCTGTGATGGTTTGGGAATTACCCACCCCTCTCACTTTGTAAAATGACCCAGACTAGAACTCAGCCAGCTGGAAGTTAAGGACTGAAGCTCTATTTACAGCTTAGCACAATATAAAAAAAGATATATACACAATAGACAGGAATATTTACAGAAATATACAAGTTAAAGGTACTACAGAAACAAAACACCACTCCCAGAAATCAGAGACCCCAGGAGGGGCTCCCAGCCACCCTTCCACCTTCTTCCCACCCCTGTACCTTACCCCAGGGTTTGCCTTATGCACAATGTGAGTTTGGAGGATTGGCCGGGGCGGTTAGAAGGAAAAGTGGTTAGTGAGGTTACTCAGCAGAGAGGAGAAAAGCCAGAAGCTACTAGACAGCCTGAGAGGCTGTGCCCCAGAGACTGTGTGCAAGCCTGAGTGGCTTATCTTTGTTTTGTATTCTTTTCTTAAACATCTCAGCAAGCCTATGAGTGAAGCAAACATCACCATTGTTACCTTTTCTCAGCCTGTAGTATAATTTTCTCCATTAAAATATGCCAATTAGCCTCAAACCAGCACGGGCCCTGAAGCTGGATGTTTTCAGGGGAGAAGAAAAGGTTGGGAAAAGTTCAAAACTGATTAATTCAGCCTTGCATTCTTAGAGCAGTCTATTTAAAGAGGAAAAAAAAAAAAGTATATTGAGAGCCGGCATTTATTTTAAATCAGCGATATTCTGATGCAGACTTCTATGCTGCTACTTTTCTATGAGTTCTTTGTATTCAGACTGGTTAAATTCACTTTGCTTTAGTTCCTTTTGCAAGCGTGTTGTACTCTGAAGTGAGGGAGCTGGGTTGCATGGTACTGAGAAGCCCAATCTTATTATGGAGTAGACTGAAGATTGCTGTTGGCTTTTAATGCATCATTTTGTCCTGACTTAATATAGCTTGTGCTTTCTGCTATTTTTACTGATGTTTATAATCAACAGTCTTAATACATGTTGATCACAAAAATACTGTTTAAGGTATGTTAACTTAGAGGACTACTTGTGAAAGAGCTTTCTGTGATACCACATTTTTACAGAATTTAGCTATTCCTATAAAGCATAGCTTTTACTACATGGTACTGTTATGAGAATGTTAATTAATCAGTGGATTCTAGTTCTGTGTATTTATTAAGAAGTATAAATGTGTCTATTAATGCTTTATCTGTTGGTGTTTTTTTTTTAATTTATATATATATATATGTATGCATGTATAATTTCACTGTCTTACCCATCTTTCTCCATATGAGATGATCATTGAATCACATGATGATTGATGTGGGAAAGAGGTTTTGGAGATCACAGACCTGATTAAGCAGAGTCAGCTAGATCAGTTTGTCCAGGAATCTGTTCAGTCAGATTTTGAGTACCTCAACGGATGGAGACTCAGCAGCTTCTCTTTGCAGCTTTCACAGAATCAAAGAACATTAGAGGTTGGAAGAGACTCCCAGAGATCAAGTCCAATCTCCCTGCCAAAGCAGCATCCCCTAGGGTAATTCACACAGGAACACATCAAGACAGGTTTAGAAAGTCTTCATAGAAGGAGACTCCACGACCTCTCTGGGCAGCTTGTTCCAAGGCTCTGTCACCCTCACTGCAAAGTTTCTCCTCACACTGAGCTGAAACCTCTGTTCCTGTTTGCAACTGTTGCTCCTTGTTTTATTGATGCTGACCAATGAAAAGAGATTGGCTCACCCCTCAGATGTTTGTACACATTGATCAGATCTCCTCTCAGTCTTCTCTTCTCCAGACTAAACAGTCCCAGGGCTGTCAGTCTCTGTAGAGGAGATACTCAAGTCCCCCAGTCATCCTTATGACTCTCTACTGGACTCTCTCCAGCAGGTCCCTGTTTCCCAAAATTTGACACAGTATTGCGGGTGTGGTCTCCTTAAGGCAAAGTAGAGGGGGAGAAGAACCTCCCCTGACCTGCTGGCCACACTTTTCCCTAGGCAGCCCAGGATGCCATTTGCTCTCTTGGCCACAAGAACACATTGCTGGCCCATGCAGAACTTGCTGCCCGCCAGCACTCCAAGGTCTTTCTCTGTGGAGCTGCTTTCCAGCAGGGCAGTCCCAACCTACTCTGGTGCCTGTTGTTACTCCTCCCCAGATGGAGGACCCTGCATTTGTCCGTGTTGAATTTCATATCCAGCACTCGGCCTGTCCAGATCTGGTTGGATGGCAGCACAGTCTGAGGGGTGTCAGCTACCCCCACCCCTCCCTAGTTTTGTATCACCAATGACCTTGCTGAGAGTGCACTCAATGCCCTAATGCAGGTTGTTGATAAAGATATTGAAAAAATCTTGACCCAGTACTGATCCTTGGTGATCACCACTGGCCACAAGCCGCCAGCTTGACTCTGTGCCATTGATGACAACCCTCTGAACTCTGTTATTGAGCCAGTTTTCAATCCCCTTCACAGACCAACCTTCTATGCCACATCTCCTGATCTTTTCTGTGAGGATGTTATGGGAGACAGTATCAAAAGCCTTGCTTTATCTACCCATTTGGTCATGCTATCATAGAAGGCTGTCAGGTTAGTCAAACAAGGTCTCCCCTTGGTAAATTCATGTTGGCTACTCCTGATAACTCTCGTTTCTTCCATGTGGTTAGAGATGGCCTCCAGAATGAGCTACTCCATCACCTTTCCAGGGATGAAGGTGAGGCTGACTGGTCTGTAGTTGCCTGGGTGATCATTCTTGCCTTTTTTGAAGACGGCAGTGACATTTCCTTTCGTCTCTTTTTGGCCACTCTCATGATAAGCAAGTGCTCTTCTGTTCAGTCAGAATTTCTTGTGATTCAATTTATTCCCATTGCCTCTTTTCTTGTAAGTGGGTACTGATAAGAAAAATCTGGCTCTCTCTTCTCTCTTTACACCTCA
Organism: Eubucco bourcierii; assembly: GCA_013396675.1. Lineage (NCBI taxonomy): Eukaryota > Metazoa > Chordata > Aves > Piciformes > Ramphastidae > Eubucco > Eubucco bourcierii. The sequence goes on from VWZE01020338.1 coordinate 23,508, forward strand.
CACTGATCAGTCTGATACTTGTATGTACTGGCAATGTTCCATGCCCTCCCCAGCAAACTTCCTTCTTTACAAGCTGTAAACAGTCCCAGCTCTCCTCATAATGACAGATGCTTTAGTCCGTCTGTCTTAGTAACCCTTTTCTGGATTTGCACCAGTGTGGCCTTGTCTCTTTTCTCCTGGGTTGCCTAGAACTGAACACAGCACTCCAGTTGTGGAGTTGTGGTCTCAACAGAACTGGCTGGAAGCCAGGGGATCACATCTCTTTCAACCTGCTGGTGATGCTGTTCCTCAAGCAGCACAGGGGGATGTGCCTGGCTGTTTTTGTCATGAGCATGCATTACTTGTCAACCAAATAATTTCCTGCAAAACTACTTTTGGCTGGTTCTGAGGGAACTGGCAGATGAAGTTACCAAACCACTGTGCATCGTATTTGAAAGGTGATGGCAGACTGGTGAAGTCCCTGTTGACTGGAGAAGGGCAAACATAACACCCATCTTCAAGAAGGGAAAAAAGGATAGGACTGGAGCAGCTCTGCTGTGAGGACAGACTGAGAGAGTTGGGGCTTTGCAGCCTGGAGAAGAGAAGGCTTTGAAGAGAAGACCTGATAGTAGCCTTCCAGTATCTGAAGGGGACCTACAGGAAGGCTGGGGAGGGATTATTTACAAGGTCTTGAAATGACAGGACTAGGGGCAATGGGTTTAAACTGACAGAGGGGAGATTTAGACTGGATGTTAGGAGGAAGTTCTTTCCAGTGAACTCTTCACAGTTCAGCATCTTTTGCAGATGTGCTGAGGGTGAGCTCTGCCTCATCATCCAGCGGATTAATGAAGATCTGGAACTGAATCAAAGCTGGCGTTCAGTTTTGGGATACGTTGATAGTTAGTGGCCTCTAGGTGGATGTTGTCCTACTGATCACTACAGCTCTTTGGCAGTTTGGTCACACCAGCAACTGTTTTCCTAGACTCTACTTCACCATTTTTTCCGCAGGGATGTTGTGAGAGACTGCAAAATACACATTCTTGGGTGACTGTGTAGTCACCCAAGTGATGACCCAACTCCAAATGGGTGTGTTAAATGACTGTTCTGGATATTCATGGAGGAGAAAGCTTATCTTTGATTTCTGAGTCCACTTGCTGCTACATAGTAAGTACCTACCCTTAGCAGTGATTAGACCTCTTGAGGTTATTTTTGCTGAGAGTAGTTTTGCAGGCCTGAAAAGGTTTTTGTTTAGGGTGCGATCTTCAGATACAAAGTGAGCTTAAAATGTTAGTTAATGAGACAAAGCAGTTTATGTGAAAATACCTTCTAATTCCCATAAAAAATTGTCCATATAATTTAGTTAGGAAGGACAATTATGTCTGGTACATTCCTAAGCCACAAGCTGTGATGGTTGTGGCTGTTAGTTATTATGGTCTTTCTTTTGTGAAATTAATCTTAATGTCAAAGATGATTATAGTATGTATGAAAGAAATACAGTAACTCTTAATGATAATAATCTGTGTTTCATGTATAAAAGAAATACAGTAACTCCTACTTGATGATAATAATCTGTCTTTCTCTCTGTGAGAGGTTAGTATTACATAACAATGGTTAAAAGGCAGTCTGCAAGGCTCAGCAAGGCACCCAGGGTCTTTCCACACACTCTTATTGCCAACGCTCTCTTTCTTGGCGTCCTGGTTTGTTGACCGGTACAGACATCTCTAGAAATTGACCTTTTAACTGCCACCACTGTGTCTGTTGTCAACAAAAATATTCTGGGCAAGTAGCACTTTGAGCAAATTCTGGGCTTTTGAAGTGGCCCTGTAATGTCTGTCAGATGTGACCTGGGGCCACCTAGTGCTCTTTCTTTAGAGTGGTTGTGCCAGTGTTCTTGCTTCTGCTTACATGCAAACCTGGTGTTCTTGGAAGACATACTGGACGGTCCCTCTTCAGCACTGAATAGGTCTGATTTGTCCCCATTTGTATGTAGCAGCTATCCCTGAATGACCTGACTTCCTGTGAGCCCACTCAGCTAAGATTTCTTCATTGGGATCTGTTACAAAAATACATATCTTAGCTTGCTAGTCATCATCAGCATTGTATTCCTGCTCCAGTTCACTACGATGTGAAGTGTAGACAACTTGTGCGTGTCTTACCCAGAAAGCAGTGGTTTTGCACTTCCTCAAGTGTTTACCCAAATCCTGCCACCAAAGAGCTTTACCATTTATCATCCAGTCATTTGCTTGTGATTTATTAGCTCACAGTGTAAGATCTTTATATAAAGAGTCAGTATAAAGGCTTCTGAAGCTGGTGATTCTTTCAGCACCATAGCTACAGCCATCAGTTTGATGCATTGACTGCTCCCCCTTGATAGATTAGGGAGACTTGCCCATCCCTTTCAAAGGCTGCTACTTCACATTGCATTTTTTTTCTTTCACGTACCTTGCTGTCCTGTCAGTGAACCATACATTCTGCTCTTGGGTTAATTGCTCATGTGGTGGGGCTGTGCCCAAGAAGAGGCACACTGTCATTAACCGGGCCAGTTTGTGCTGTTTCCTTCTGAAAGGCACTTACTTTTGGACCTGGGAGATGTAAATGTAGAAGTGCACCATCTGCATTTGCAAATGCTGTGGTCTGTTGTGCCTTCTTGATCTACTAATGAGAGCGATTTGACAGTACCCACTGTAAAATCAGAAGCTCTGCTCTGAGTATTCTTGACCTTTTGGGTGATTCTGTTTCATCTGGAGCCTCATACCTGGGACAAATACAGTATGAATTCCCCACAAAACCAAATAATCTGTGTTTCTACTTTGCTTTGCATTTCTGGCATATCCCTTATGGTTTGTTTAACATAATTCTGCAAAGTCTCTGCCAAATTACCCTTCCAAATTTTACTTCTGTGGCAGCTTTCTGAATTTTCTTGGAGTTAATTTCCCAATCGTGATTTTGCCTTACATCAGTAATGTTACCCAGTGCTTCTCCCACTTACTGTTAAGTGGGACATCATCTGCAGAGCTGAGTGATTTACAATGTGAGGAAATACTGAAACCTTCCAAACACTGGGCTACCAGCCCATGGCAAGTAATGGAGTTGTGAGGATACATCTGGGGCATATTGTGAAGGTGTACTGCTGACCCCTGGCATGAGTGTGCAGATTATTTTTGTGGTTCATTAGCAGCTGGAATGCCTTCACCATATTCCAGGCAGCATGCCACAGCTTCAGAAACAGCTTACTGAAGGACAGGAGTAGCATCAGGCACTGCAGTTATAAGCGTGGGGCAGCTTTGCTTAGCTGTCCTTAACAAGTTGTGATTCTCTGGGAGCTATTGGACGTTTTCACTGTCAGGATGGGGCTGTTAAAAGCATGAATGTCTGAGTAACTGCAGCCTCTGAAGAGCTGTAATCATATGGGTAATACCTGTGTGGCCTCTGGGCAGCTGATATCATTTGGATGCAACTCGTTTGAGAGAGGTTCCAAATCAGCAGGAACTGAAAACACTTTTCCTACAGTGAGAGTATGAACCCCAAAGACTATTTCCTCTCCATGTTGTTGTGCGAGTTTTGCCTGCCAACAAGCCATGCCTTGCAATGTGTTCTTGTACTTCAGCTGCCCACACTTTCACTAAATAAGCCAAGAAGGAAGCCAGTTGTAATAGAAAAGAGATTTAACATGCAGGTTCTTCTGCCTCCCTCCCCACCTTCCCCCAAGTGATTCATTTTAATGAATTTGTTTCAGATACGTGTATGTGTCCCTGTGAATTACAGTGACCTCAGGCCTGTAACCATTAGAGCCCTCACATGCTGAGTGTAAGGACTATTCAGTGCACTGTCTGTAGAATATAAAATTCCAGAGTGTGCACAATGTGTCTTCTGCAGCCAGGCAGGAGAGTTGTCTCGTTCATAACTGCCAACTTGCAGTGCAGACCACCTTGAGGCACTTGAAGTCAAAGCGACAGTGGACAAGGGAAGGGCAACTGATGGCATCCACCTGGACCTGAGTAAGGCATTTGGCTCTGTCCCACATGACATCCTGGTCAACAAACTGGAAAAACATGGACTGGATGGATAAGAAATTGACAGGATGCAGGGAGTGGTGGTCAATGGCACAGTGTCCACCTGGAGACCAGTGCCAAGTGATGTCCCTCAGGGGTCAGTGCTGGCACCAGTGCTGCTTAACATCTTTGTCAGTGCCATGGACAGAGGAATCAGTGCACCCTCAGCAAGTTTGCAGATGACACCAAGCTGTGTGGCACAGTCGACTTGCTAGAGGGCAGGGATCCATCCAGAGGGACATGGACAGGCTGGAGAGGTGGGCCCAGGCCAACCTCATGAAATTCAACAAGGCCAAGTGTAAGGTCCTGCACCTGGGTAGGCACAA
>VWZE01020339.1:5338-15656 GCA_013396675.1 Eubucco bourcierii
TCCCCCCTCCTTCCTCATCCCCCCTCCCCTCTCCTTCCCCTCTCCCTTTCATTCCTTCTCCCCATGCATCCCTGGAGGGATTTAAGAGCCATAGAGATGTGGTTCTGAGGGACATGGCTTGGAAGGGGACCCGGGAGAGCAGTCGGTGGTTGGACTCCCTGGCACTGGCAGGAGCTGCCCAGGGAGGTGCTGGAGTCACCCACCCTGGGTGTGTTTGAGGGTGGTTTGGATGTGGTGCTTGGGGAGATGTTTGAGGTGAATCTTGTTGGGCTGGGTGCTCCTGAGGCTGTGCCAGCCTGGGGGTGTCTGTGACTCTGATCTCAGATGTGTCTCTTTGATTCAGATTCCACTTCTCAGCCATGACCACAGCTCACACAACAGGCACAGAGAGGCCTTAAATCCCTCCTGGGCCTGCCCTAGCAGCCACTGTGCCAGGCTGCAGCGGGGTCCCGGCACAGGCTTCAAGGGGCACACTGTGCCAGGCTGCAGCAGGGTCCTGGCACAGGCTCCAAGGGGCACACTGTGCCAGGCTGCAGCGGGGTCCCGGCACAGGCTCCAAGGGGCACACTGTGCCAGGCTGCAGCGGGGTCCCGGCACAGGCTCCAAGGGGCACACTGTGCCAGGCTGCAGCGGGGTCCCGGCACAGGCTCCAAGGGGCACACTGTGCCAGGCTGCAGCGGGGTCCCGGCACAGGCTCCAAGGGGCACACTGTGCCAGGCTGCAGCGGGGTCCCGGCACAGGCTCCAAGGGGCACACTGTGCCAGGCTGCAGCGGGGTCCCGGCACAGGCTCCAAGGGGCACACTGTGCCAGGCTGCAGCGGGGTCCCGGCACAGGCTCCAAGGGGCACACTGTGCCAGGCTNCCAGGCTCCAAGGGGCACACAGTGCCAGGCTGCAGCGGGGTCCCGGCCCAGGCTCCAAGGGGCACACAGTGCCAGGCTGCAGCGGGGTCCCGACACAGGCTCCAAGGGGCACACAGTGCCAGGCTGCAGCGGGGTCCCGGCCCAGGCTCCAAGGGGCACACTGTGCCAGGCTGCAGTGGGCTCCCAGCTCTCACCTCCCGGGCGCTCGTGCCTGCCGTCGGTGTGCAGCAGCATGGCAATAGGCATGCCCACGTTCTTCGACCTGCCAGCCACCACCACGTTCCTGCCCAGCGTGGGGATGCCTGCAGAGGACAAGGTGGGGAGTGGAATCAATCGCTGGTGGGCTAGGAGCCGCGGGACAGCACCGTGTGGCCAAGGAGAGGAGGAACAGCCCAAGCCTGCCGCGCTCACGCGAAGCACTGCCGCAGAATGCAGGCACGACTTTGTGACGGCAGGAAAGCAGCTTCAGCTGGCAGCTCACCAGTCCTCTTGATGATCTCCCAGACCCCCCAGGGGGTGGCTGGCAGCATGGAGTCCTGGTCCAGGCACAGGCGACCAACGTTGAGCACGTGGAAGCCATCCACGTCCTTCTCCGGGGCCACAGCGTTGCAGATCCTGCGCTCGTCGATGTGCTCTGCAGGACAGCCAAAGCCTCACACAGCTAAGCAGGCTGCAAGAGACCTCTGAGGTAAAGTCCAACCTCTCACCTAAGCCTTCCAGTGAGCTCACCCCTGGCACTGAGTGCCTCATGCAGCCTCCTCTCAAACACCTCCAGGCATGGGCACTGCACTACCTCCCTGGGCAGCCCATGCCAATGCCAATCTCTCTCTCTGGCAACAACTTCTTAACATCCATCCTGAACCTGCCCTGGCACAGCTTGAGGCTGTGTCCTCTTCTTCTGTCCCTGGGTGCCTGGCAGCAGAGCCCAACCCCAGCTGGCCACAGCCTCCCTTCAGGGAGCTGCAGAGAGCAATGAGCTCTGCCCTGAGCCTCCTCTCCTGCAGGCTGCACACCCCCAGCTCCCTCACCTGCTCCTTGTAGGGCAAAGAGCTCTGACCACAGGGACCCAGCCCAAAACTTCACTCAGACACAGCCCTGGGGCCTGTTGAACCACAACCTTCAGTGTGTGGATTCTGCCTGAGACTTCCAACAAGCTCAAGGCTTGCAGGTGCCTGTAGAAGGGGACTACAGTGTCAGCAGTAAGCTCCACAGGAGCAGCTGTGTGCCCTCAGGGGCAAGGCAGCAAATGGTCTCCTGAGAGGCAAGAGGAGTGGGCAGCAGGGCAAGGGAGGTTCTCCTCCCTCTCTACTTTGCCCACATCAGGAGTCCTGAGTCCAGTTCTGGACTCTCCAATTCAAAAGAGCCTTCCAGGATCTGAAGGGGCCTACAGGAAGGCTGGGGAGGGACTACTGACAAGGTCTTGCAATGCCAGGACAAGGGGAATGGGTTTGAAGTGGCAGAGGGAAGATTTAGACTGGATGTTAGGAGGAAGCTGTTTGCAGTGAGGGTGCTGAGACACTGGCACAGGTTGCCCAGGGAGGTTGTGGCTGCTCCCTCCCTGGAGGTGTTCAAGGCCAGGTTGGAGGAGGCCTTGAGTGACCTGTGCTAGTGGGAGGTGTCCCTGCCTATGGCAGGGGGTTGGAACTGGCTGATCCTTGAGGTCCCTTCCAACCTTCCCATTCCATGAGTCTATAAAAGAGACAGGGACCTACTGGAGAGAGTCCAAGGAAGGCTCTGGAGATGCTGAGGGGCCTGGAGCAAAGGCTGAGAGCCCTTGGTGGAAGGGACACCTCCTACTAGCCCAGGTTGCTCAAGGCTTCATCCACCCTGGCCTTGAACACCTCCAGGGACAGGGCACAGTGCCACCTCTCCTGTCACAGCAGAGCCCCTGTGGTGCTTTTTGGGACAGGGAAGCCCCCCAGAAGCTTTGAACAAGGAGGAGCTGGATGGAGCTGCAGCTACTCACCTGGCAGAGGGAGCTGCACCAGGAGGCCATCCACATCAGCATCGTTGTTGAGCCTGCTGATCAGCTCCAGCAGCTCCTCTTCAGTGATGGAAGCTGGCCTGAGAATGGTTTCACTGCTGATCCCTGCAGGTGACCATCACAAGAGCCACATCAGAGCCATTTGTGCACAAGTGGGAGAGGAACTTCCTTAGTCCATGTGGATTTCAGCTGCCCTGGGTCACTGCTCTACCAAATCCAGTAAGGACACCCTGGGCACTGTGTGCTGGGTCACAACAGGCTGGAGACCTGCACTCAGGGGTTGGGTTGAAAGGGACCTTAAAGATCATCCAGTTCCAACCCCCTGCCACAGGCATGGACACCTCCCACCAGCCCAGGTTGCTCATGGCCTCATCTAACCTGGCCTTGAACACCTCCAGGGAGGGGACATCCACAACTTCACAGGGCAAGTTTCTTCCTCATCTCCACTCTCACTCTCCCCTCTCCCAGCTCCAAGCCATTGTCCCTCTCCTGGCACTCCCAGCTCTTGTCAAAAGTCCTTTCCCAGCTCTCCTGTAGCCACTTCAGGTACTGGAAGGCTGCTCTAAGCTCTCCCTGAAGCCTTCTCCTCTCCAAAGATCATCAATATCAGTCTAGTAACCTCAGAAAAACCTTCTGGGTGCAGGAAGGGCTTGGAGAAACCCAACCTAAGTGTGCTAGATTGAAGATACAACCAGACATGCCTGGAGGTGTCCAGGAGCCATGTGGCACTTGGGGCCGTGGTGCTGTTGTGTTGATGCAGATAAACAGAGTACAAAGCCTCGAGGCAGTGCCAGGAAGCTGCTGTGAGGCATGTGCCAGCCAGGCTCACAAAGTTAACATTTTCTGGTTGAGAGGTACCAAAATTCACCCATTTTGGCTGTTTGGGGAGAGGCTGTGGTACAGCCAGCACCAGTGGAGGCACAGGGAGGGGATTTGGTGAGGAGCTGTGCAGTGGCTCCGCTGCTGAGCGATGCAACAAGGGAAGGTTGTAGTGACAGTGACAACTTGCAGGGGCTGGAGGAAGTTGCTGCTTTTAGCTGTTTCCAGTGGGGAGTTTGAGCACTGAGGGGCTAATATTTGAGCCTAACAGATTGCCCAGGGATGTGCTTGAGGCTCCATCCCTGGAGGTATTCAGAGTCAGACTGGATGTGGCCCTGGTGCAGCCTGATCTAGTTGGAGATGCCCCTGCTGATTGCAGGGGGGTTGGGGAAGATGATCTTTGGGGCTCCTTTCCAACCCAATGCAATCTATGGATCTGTGGTCCTGGAGCCAGGGACACCCTCCCTGTCCTATTTGTGACCCAGGGACAGGTCATTTTGTTCTGCAGCCAAGTTACCTGAGCCTTTCTGTCTGTGCTGGAAAGCAACAGCTGCTCAGTGAGGCTTTGGGTAGTTGTTGCACTATTTTTTGGACCTACCAACATCAGCAGCTGCTCTGGTTTTGTTCAGCACGTAGGAGTGGCTGGCTGGGTTCTCCCCCACCAGGACGACGCTGAGGTGAGGTCTCTTGTTTCCAGCTGCCACCCACTGCTCCACCTCCTGACGAGCTTCCTGCCTGATCTGCCTGGCCAGCTTCCTCCCAGAGATCACAACTGCATCATCCCTGTGACACAGAGAGTGTGTATCAGAGCTGTCAACCCAAAGCCAAGTTCTGAGCAGGAAATGTAATGACAGGAGGAGGAGGAATGGCAGAGGGGAGATGGAATTTGGATGTTAGGAAGAAGTTCTCTGCAGTGAGTATAGGGAGACACTGGCACAGGTTGCCCAGGGAGGGTTGTGGATGGCAGGAGGAGGGAAAATGGCTTTGAGCTGGGAGAGAGGAGATGAGGAAGGAATTCTTGAGGGAGATTCTGGCACAGGTTGCCCAGGGAGGGTTGTGGATGGCAGGAGGAGTGAAAATGGCTTTGAGCTGGGAGAGAGGAGATGAGGAAGGAATTCTTGAGGGAGATTCTGGCACAGGTTGCCCAGGGAGGTTGTGGAGCACAGAATGGGATCTTCTTAGGTTGGACATTAGAAGACACTTCTCCACTGGAAGGGTTCTGAAAGCATGGCCCAGGCTGCCCACGGAGGTATCCCCATCCCTGGAGGTGTTTCAAAGCCACAGAGCTGTGGTGCTGAGGGTCATAGTTCAGTCCCAGCTTTGGCAGTCAGAGAATGGTTGGAGTGAATGAGCTTAGAAAGTCTTTACCAATCCAAACCATTCTGTGACCATGATGTAGCTGGAGAAGAGACATTCACCTGTTTGATCCACCTCAGAACAGCTCCTCACAGGCATTTCTGATCTACACTGGCAGCTGGAACATCCAGGCAGTGCCAGATGCATTTCAGGGAACTGGATACCCCACAGCATATAGAAAGGCTGCCCTGACCTGCAGCTAGCTGAGAGGCCACAGCTGCCTGTCCCCTCTCAGCAGGCTGTCCACATTCCTCATGCTTGGGTTCTTCCTCTCAGATTATCACCAGAACCTTTACTTGAGACCATTCCCATTCACCAGTCCTATGGTGAGAGGATTCTCCTGCACAAGCTTCCCTTCCAGGCTGTCCCCACAGCACCAAAGTGTTGCCTTGACAAGCACCTTCCAACCCCACTCACCCCAGAGGCTGAGCAGGAGCAGGCAGCTCCCTCCCCCCCACCACGTTCCCATCATTTCTGGTGCCCTCTCTGGTTACAAGGACCAACCCTTTCCCTGGTGCAACCACCACTCCAAAAGCTACCCCCAGCTGGCCACAGGATTCCAGGAGGCAGCTGGAGCCAGAGGAGAGAGCCCCAGGGAACCAAGTGCAGCTCCCACCCCTCCCTGCAGCATCCAACAGCAGCAAGCTGAGCTGTGCTGGTTTCTTTCCCAAACCTCCACCAGCTGCCTGCTCTTCAGATCTGCTGCAGCCAGGAGCCTGTCTTAAGTCCAACACTGCTGTTTCCTGACAGGCTCAGAGGGTGTCAGAGGTTGGAAGGGACCCAAAGGCCTCATCCAGTCCAAGCCCCCTGCCAGAGCAGGAGCAGACAATGCAGCTCAGGGCACACACAACACATCCACACAGGCCTGCAAAGGCTCCACACAAGGAGACTCCACAACCTCTCTGGGCAGCCTGTGCCAGGGCTCTGGGACCCTTCCAGGCAAGAAGTTGCCCCTGGTGTTGAGCTGCAACCTCCTGTGCTGCAGCTTCCATCCACTGCTCCTTGGCCTATCCCAGGCAGCAGTGAGCAGAGCCTGTCCCCCCCTCCTGACCCCCAGCCCTCACAGGTTGACAAACATTGATTCAATCCCCTCTCAGCCTTCTCCTCTCCACAGTAAGCAGCCCCAGGCCCCTCAGCCTCTCCTCCCCAGGCACTGCTCCAGTCCCCTCCTCATCCTCACAGCCCTCCCTTGGACTCTGTCCAGCAGGTCCCTGTCCCTCTGAACCTGGGGAGCCCCAAACTGAAGGCAGCACTCAAGATGAGGTCTCAGCAGGGCAGAGCAGAGGCAGAGGAGAACCTGCCTGGATCTGCTGGACACACTCTGCTTAATGCCCCCCAGGCCCCCACTGGCCTCTTGCCCCCCAGGGCACATTGCTGCCCATGGATGTTCTCCCCCAGCACTCTCAGCTCCCTCTCCACAGGGCTGCTCTCCAGCAGATCCCCTCCCAACCTGTCCTGCTGCACTTTCTTCTTCCTCCCCAGGTGCAGGACTCTGCCCTTGTCCTTGCTGAACCTCCTTTGGTGCCTCTGTGCCCAGCTCTGCCTGCCCAGGGCTCTCTGGATGCCCTCACAGCCTGCAGCTGTCTCAGCCAAGCCTCCCAGTTTGGTGTCAGCAGCAAACCTGCTGAGCAGTACAGTCCTGCTGAGCAGGTAGAATCCTGATCCCGGAGCTGTGGTGCAGCTGCTTTGGTGGGGGCAGAGTCAGCACCTCCAGACCCACACCTGCCCAGGACATCCCCAAGCTCCCAGCCCAGGCAGGGAAAGCTTTTGTCTGAATACTTCAAGACGCAGAGGATCTTTTGTGCTTCCTTAATCCTTGCCCTGCCCAAATATGCAATTTTCCCCCATTTACTGGGAATTAAGCATTACTTCATTCCTAGTCACAAGCATCCCAGGCAAACCCATCTAGCAACAACCAGTCCAAACCCGTAGCAGAGCCTCTTGGCTCTCCAATGAGAGTCTCAAATGATGCTTCATTTGAGCTTCAGAGCTAAACCTGTTCTACAGTGCCAGAGCTAAAAGGAATTATTTTGTGCCAAAAGTCAGGAGGAGGAAAAGCAGTCATTAAATCGGAGATCGCTCATGCTAAAAGCCCAAACGAGTCTTCCCCTTATACGAACCTCAGGTCCCAGGGGATGGGGAGAAGCATCAGCCGCGCTCTGAGGTACAGGGAGGGTAAAATAGTGACCTGGGAGTCCTGCCTAGCCCAGGAGAGAAATCAAAGCTCCCCCAGGGCCGTTTGGGTGCATCAGAGCCGAATCTGCAGCGAGTGCTGCGGAAATGGAAGGGCAAAGACACGCTGATGCCTGGGTGAGATGCTCGGAGGTCGCCGGTCCCTCTCATACCCCTGAAATCCCGGAGCTCGGAGCCGGACCCTGAGGCGTCCCTCTCGAGGAGCGCGGGGCAGGGGGCCCGGTAGAAGCAGTGCCCGGGGAGAGCTCAACGCACACCATGCAAGGCGGGAGCGGGATTTCATCAGCCTGCACCGCCCGCTGCGGCCGCTGGGGGCCCGCCTCATTCATTCACGGTACCGGTGAGCGGAACTTCGACACCGGACCGGTGGATGATGGAGAGGGCGGGGACAGACGGGACTAGACCGACTCTCTCCCTCCTCAATCCTCCCGCGCCGGGACACGGCAGGGGGAACGGGCAGATCCCACTTTCTTCCCCCTAAATGCCCCCGCCCAGGTCGGGTTCTAGCCGAGTGGGCCGAGCCGTACCTGGGCGCGCTGAGATGCAGGCGGCGGGCGCGGGACTGTAGCGCGATGCGGCTCAAGGCGCGGAGCGGGCACAGAGCGGTTGCCATGGCAGCGGCGGAGCGACGGTGGGCGACAGGGGACACACCGTAGGCGCAAACAGCGCTCCTCTGCGCCCATCGCCTTATATAGAGATGAGGTCCGGCCCCCTTCCCTCCTCGCGGGAGACGGTAGCCAATCGGAATGAAGAGCGGCGTGGATGGGAGAGGTGAATGGTGGACGGGGATGGAGCGGGGAGGGACAGAGCACAAATTCTCCAGCTGCGATTGGGGTAAAGCAAGAGAGGCGCAGGGAGGGCGGGGTGTGATTGGTAGAGGGCGGGAGGCTTTTCCGCCCTAATTGGGCACGGCGGCGCTCATTGGCTGGGCTCGGTGTGAAAGGGGCTGCAAGAGGGGCTGGGGGTTGCGTGAGACGGAGCTAGCGCCGGGTTAGGATGGGGCTCGGGAATCCAGTTTGGGACTAGGACTAGGAGTCACAGCTAGAGAATGCCGCTTGGGGCTGGCGTTACAGCCGAGGGCCAGGTTTGGGTTAAACTGGGATTAGGGCAGGGAGGGAGAAAGGGAATAGAGTTGGTATTGAAGTAACAGGTAGGAATTGGGCTGGGGCTAGGGCTGGGGCTGGGGCTGGAGATCGGGATCGGGATCGGGATTAAGGCTGGGTGTTTCCCCACCATTTCTGGCCACACTCCCCGAAAGTACTAAAAATTTAAATGCTCGTGTAGAAAACTAAGTGGTTTAACAGATCTGTGTGGCATCTGCTGGCCCGTGGCACCAGGTTAGGACATGATGGTTGAGAATGATGCTTCCTGATATTGAGGAAAAGGAAGCAAGAAACCCTTGTGGAGAAAAGGTGAAAGGAGAGTCTGTAAGTCCTTGGGAGCCTGCGCTGAGCAAGTTTAGTCACCTCTGCCTGTTTATTTACCTTATATGTGCTTTATGTTTACCTTTTGCACCCCTTGAGCTCTGAAGGGCAGCCTTGAAAGTTTATCCCAAGGTCACTGAGCTGCTTTGTAAAGTCTAGGGAGTTTTTGACACCTCACCAAGTGTCCAGTAAATACTGTGGATCACCAACCGCCATCCCCATGCCACACTGAGCTGCTTGTGAGAGCTCTAAGAGGTGGCCTGTCCATGAGCTAAAATAACCTCCTGCTGTTTTGTTTCAGTTTTTAACTCATTTAGAGTGGGTTCTGTCACTCCTTGGTAATAAAAATAAATTTTAATGTCACTAGCAGCAGTTTATTGCTAAGATAAGGACTAGAGGAGTCACAGCTGCAAAGAAGGAAAAAAAAAAGGCAAAAACCTTCAGAAACTGATCCTGGGAAAAGAGTCTGACAAACTTCAGGATGTTTTGAGGGAAATTCACTCTGTGAAGTTGGTCTGAGAGGCTGGGTAGGGTGTAAGGGTCCAGCCTGGCATGATGCTGGAATAAAATGGTGGTGGTTGGGCAGAGGTGGTGCAGAAAAGTGCCTGTGAGCTGGAGGAGAAACCAGGCAGAGGAAGGTCCATGGTGGGGACCATCTAGGCAAGTGAGAAGGGAGCTTTGAGAATGCCCAGGCCAACAGTGGCTACCCGGAGGGGCTTTACCGTGTGCTTAGACCCATGGAAAGCTGCCCAGGAGGTGTCTTTTGGGGTGCCCAGGCCCATGTGGGAAGTTTTTGGGGATGCCCAGGCACATGGAGGGGTAAGTAGGGCATGCTGAGGGTCCATAAGCCCGTGAGGGAGGGGCTCTGACAGTTCTCAGGGCTATGAGGACTGCCTAGACCCACGAGGAAGGGGCTTTGGAGAGCCCCAGGGCCAAGGCTGGCACCGCTCCACGCTGGACTGGTACCAGGAGCCGCTGCCATTACCCACAGGCTCCGCCCCAACCCTTAAGCCCCGCCCCTGAAGAGACTCCTCCCTCTGCCCTGGCTGTTACACTCTCGCGAGAGTTGGGGGCGGGGCGGGGTCTGGCGGGCGGTGCCCGCGAGGAGCTGTGGCCGCGCGCGAGGAGGCGCCGCCGCCGCCACCTCCGCTCTCGCCTTAGCCCGGCCCGGCTCGGCCCGGCCTGGCCCTGCTCGCCATGAGCTTCCTCTTGTGAGTGACCCGGAGCGTGTTTCTGAGGGAGGAGTGGGACCGTGAAGGGCTTTGGGATGGGGAGAATGGCCTTTAGGGTGAGGGGTGGAGGAGTGAGGAGATTTGGGAGGGGGCAGTTGGTCTGTGAGAGGTGTTTGAGGAGGGGCCTCGAGGGCTGGGTCTGTGAGGGGCTTTAGAGGGATCCGGGGAGGGGTTTTAGAAGGAGCTTTGGGAAGGTTTTGAGAGGTGTTGGAGAGGGGGAAGCGTTTGTGGAGTGGTTCTGTGGGAAAGAGGAAGGGACTGAGGGGGGTAAGGCTTCGGGGCTGGGGGGTTGGGAGGGTGCTGGGAAGATTGCGGAGAGGGAGGCTCGCGCTTGGGCCGTGAGGGGTCTCGGGAGAGGAGAAACATTTAGATGGGGACCTTGGGGACTGGCTGTGTGAAGGGCTTCGGGAGGAGGAAGGCTTTGGGGGATGGGCTGTGTGAGAGGCTG
>VWZE01020339.1:15732-25773 GCA_013396675.1 Eubucco bourcierii
GGTGTGGGAGGACTTAGTTGGGGGGGACGACGACACTTGGCCTTGGTCCATGAGGGGAAGGTAGGTTCAGGGGGAACCTTCAGTCTGGAGTCTTGAGGTGCTTCAGCAGGAGGAAGGCTTTTGAGGAGCTCCTGGGGCAGGGGAGTGCTGAGGTGTGGGAGAGCTTGGGGAAGGTGTCGTAGTGTGGGGTCCTGGGGGAAGCACTGGTGGGTAGGACAGGCCTGACCGCAGGGGAAATGGTGACAGTTTGGGCACCCTACAAGGTGTCCGTAAATGGCATCTTTAAGGTGCTGCAGGGGGTGGGCTGCTGCTACATACCTGGAGAGGCTTCTGGCTCCTCAGGCCTGCTGGGTGCTGTGAGTGAAAGCTGGAGGGGTTCTGTGGTGTAAGCAGGGATTGGGGAGCCTCAGGCTGGGGCTGCCTTTTGGGCCTCTCTGCCTAGAATCAGTGATGTGCTGGGGTGGTACTTGGGCTGGAGCAGGAGGCAGCAGTCTGGTTTAGGAGTGAAGCTCTTTGACTTCCGTGCCAGCCTTGCACGTAAACAGTACAAAGCCTCGAGGCAGTGCCAGGAAGCTGCTGTGAGGCATGTGCCAGCCAGGCTCACAAAGTTAACATTTTCTGGTTGAGAAGTACCAAAATTCACCCATTTTGGCTGTTTGGGGAGAGGCTGTGGTACAGCCAGCACCAGTGGAGGCACAGGGAGGGGATTTGGTGAGGAGCTGTGCAGTGGCTCCGCTGCTGAGCGATGCAACAAGGGAAGGTTATAGTGACAGTGACAACTTGCAGGGGCTGGAGGAAGTTGCTGCTTTTAGCTGTTTCCAGTGGGGAGTTTGAGCACTGAGGGGCTAATATTTGAGCCTAACAGATTGCCCAGGGATGTGCTTGAGGCCCCATCCCTGGAGGTATTCAGAGTCAGACTGGATGTGGCCCTGGTGCAGCCTGATCTAGTTGGAGATGCCCCTGCTGATTGCAGGGGGGTTGGGGAGGATGATCTTTGGGGCTCCTTTCCAACCCAATGCAATCTATGGATCTGTGGTCCTGGAGCCAGGGACACCCTCCCTGTCCTATTTGTGACCCAGGGACAGATCATTTTGTTCTGCAGCCAAGTTACCTGAGCCTTTCTGTCTGTGCTGGAAAGCAACAGCTGCTCAGTGAGGTTCTGAGCTTTTGCACCCAATGTTTCTGGCTTTTTAAAGGGCTGGAGAAAGAGAGAAGCATGTGGGTGGCTGTTGTGTGACAGACACTGCAGCTCACACCTGGGATCTGTCCACCCCAGCGCTGGGCAGATGGGAAAGGACTCAGCTCAGACAGAAGTGGTGAGAAGAATAGCAGGAAGTGTTGGTGGGAAGGGAAGGCTGCTGCAGGACTCAGTTGGGAATGTTTCTCTCTGCCATCAGCGGGAGTCGATCGTCGAAAACGTTCAAACCCAAGAAGAACATTCCAGAAGGCTCCCATCAGTATGAGCTCCTCAAGCATGCAGAGGCCACGCTGGGCAGTGGTAACCTCAGGCAGGCTGTCATGCTGCCCGAGGGGGAGGACCTGAACGAGTGGATTGCAGTCAACAGTAAGTCCTAGGAAAGAGGGAACTGTGGAGGTGAAGTGGAGAAAACCCAACTCTGTGGGGGTTATCCTTAATAGAACTTAGGACTTCCCCAGAGGAAATCCTTGTCCCAGGATGTCATGGGTTTAAACTGGAAGAGGGCAGATTTAGACTGGATGTTAGGAGGAAGTTGTTTGCAGTGAGGGTGGTGAGACACTGGCACAGGTTGCCCAGGGAGGTTGTGGCTGCTCCCTCCCTGATGGAGGCCAGGTTGGAGGAGGCCTTGAGTGACCTGTGCTCGTGGGGGGTGTCCCTGCCTATGGCAGGGGGTTGGAACTGGATGATCCTTGAGGTCCCTTCCAACCTTGCCATTCTGTGATTTTGTGATGTGCTTTACTGGAGGCACTGAGTTGGGGTAGAGGGAGAGAGGTGGTGTGATGAGCTGGTGGGTTCTGTGGTGAAGGGCTGAGGTGCTCTGCAAACGTGTGAGGAGTGAGAGACAAACCCACACCACAGGATTGCTTTGGCTGGAAAAGAGGCCCAAGATTGAGTCCATCCATTCACCAAGGCTGGGGCTGAACCATGGCTCCCAACACCACATCTCTGCAGCTTTGAAACATCTCCAGGGATGGACATTCAACCACCTGCCTGGGCAGCCTGGGCCAGGCTTTGAGAACCCTTTCAGTCAAAAAATTTCTTCTTATGTCCAACCTAAACCTCCTCTGGGGCAACCTGAGCTCATTTCTTCTCCTGTCACTTGTTACTAGGGAGAAGAGCCCAACCTGGCTCCAGCCTCCTTTCAGGGAGCTGTAGAGAGCCATCTGGTCTCTCCTTAGCCTCATATTCTCCAGGTCCCTCCCCAGCACCATTCTGGATTTGTGCTTTTGCCCTGACCCAGCTGCACAAATTTGCTCTTGGCCTTGTATTTCATCACAGTTAGGAGCAGTAGCTGGAGGGTGAAAAATTGAGAGGGAATTCCCCACTCCTTGATGCTGGATGTCTCAGAGCCATCAACCATGGGACATTTGTTGCACTGAGAGCTTTGTGGCATGCATGGCCCCACCAGTGCCCACTCCAGGGGCACAGTCACTGCCCTGCTCCTGCTGGCCACAGCATTGCTGTGGATTTGTGCTTTTGCAGCACGTTCCCAGCCCAGCAGTGGCTGTGCCAGCTGATTGCTGCCCCAGGCCTGGGGATGGCTGTGCTCTGGCTGACCTGGGTGGTTTCCTTTCCAGCTGTGGACTTCTTCAACCAGATCAACATGCTCTATGGCACCATCACTGAGTTCTGCACTGAGGCCAGCTGCCCACTCATGTCTGCAGGGCCCAGGTGAGACCTTCCCTCTGCACACACTTCACACGTGGTGGGTGCACAGCTTGCAGGAGTGTGTGTGGAGCATTAGGATGCATCCCATTCTCTTTTGGTGCTGTTCCAAACGTGGGGCACAGTTTTGGTTTGGGTTTTGTGTTGGTTTGGTTTTGTTTTTTTATTGATAATCCACCTGGAGTACTGTGTCCAGGTCTGGAGCCCCTGGGACAAGAGGGCTATGGAGGTGCTGGAAGGTGTCCAGAGAAGGGCCATGAGGATGAGCAGAGGGCTGAAGCTGCTCTGCTGTGAGGAGAGGCTGAGGCAGTTAGGGCTGTGCAGTCTGGAGAAAAGGCTCTGAGGCGACCTTATTGTGGCCTTTCAGTATCTGAAGGGGGCTACAAGAAAGCTGGGGAGGGACTTTTTAGGCTGTCAGGCAGTGAATGGACTGGGGGGAATGAAGCAAAGCTGGAAATGAGGAGATTCAGATTGGATGTTAGGAAGTTCTTCAGCATGAGGATGGTGAGAGCCTGGCAGGGGTTGCCCAGGGAGGTGGTGGAAGCCTCACCCCTGGAGGTGTTTAAGGTCAGGCTGGATGAGGCTGTGGGCAGCCTGATCTAGTGTGAGGTGTCCCTGGGCATGGCAGGGGGTTGGGCACTGGGGAGGGCACAGCTTGAGTCCTGTGTTCAGTTTAGGCCTGTCACTCTGAGAAGGACATTGAGGAGCTGGAGCAAGTCCAGAAAAGGGCAACAAAGCTGGGGAAGGGTCTGGAGAACAGAGCTGGGGAGTGGCAGCTGAGGGAGCTGGGAGTGTTGAGCCTGCAGAAAAGGAGACTGAGGGGAGACCTTCTGGCTCTCTACAACTGGGTGACATTTAAAGGTCCCTGGCAGCCCCAAGCAGGCTGTGATTCCATGGTTGTGTGGAGATGAGGCTGCAGCAGGGTGCCACATTGGTGAGGCTGCTGGAGGCTGGCTGTGAGGCAGCAGTGAGGGCTCCAGCCTGCGGGCAGTGCTTGTGGGGTGCCATGTCACATCCTGCCCTGCTTTTCTGCTGTGGGGTATCTGGGCTGCAAGTTCCTGTTTCTAAATTTGGGGACGTTTCCTGTAACCATTTCCTGTGTAAATGGCAATGTTTGGTTTCATTTGTCCCCAGCCAAGAGGTGACAGCCCAAATGTGAGTGATTTTGTTCTCTCTGCTTTTGAAGGATTCTCCAAAGGCTCACAGAGAAAGCTGGGGTGTAGGGTGTCAAAGTCTGCCCTACTTTGGAGGAGCTGTGGCATTGATAAACCTGTGTCTTGATCTGAGGTGGTGGCTCAAGCCAATGTGAGACCTCCCCTGCGCTGCTGTGTCCAGCTGTGGGACCCACAACACAAAGAGAGACATGGGCCTGCTGGAGAGGCTCCAGAGGAGGCCACAGAGGTGATCAGAGGGCTGGAGAACCTCTGCTGTGGGGACAGGCTGGGGGAGTTGGAACTGCTCAGCCTGGAGAAGGCTCCAGGGAGACCTCAGAGCTGCATTTCAGTATCTGCAGGAGACCTACAGGCAGGCTGGGGAGGGACTGTTCAGAAAGACCTGTGGAGACAGGACAAGAGGCAATGGAACTGGAACTGGAGCAGGGCAGAGTTAGGTTGGACATCAGGAGGAAGTTCTGCACCATGAGGGTGGAGAGACACTGGAACAGGCTGCCCAGGGAGGTGGCTGAGGCCCCATCCCTGGAGACATTCAAGCNGAGACCTACAGGCAGGCTGGGGAGGGACTGTTCAGAAAGACCTGTGGAGACAGGACAAGAGGCAATGGCTTGGAACTGGAGCAGGGCAGAGTTAGGTTGGACATCAGGAGGAAGTTCTGCACCATGAGGGTGGAGAGACACTGGAACAGGCTGCCCAGGGAGGTGGCTGAGGCCCCATCCCTGGAGACATTCAAGCTTACTTGTCCCTGGGCAGGTGTCCCTGCTGAGTGCAGGGGGGTTGGACAAGATGCCCTTGGAGGGTCCCTTCTGACCTGATGCAATTTGTGCATCTCCTGGGGAAGTCATCTCATGTGACAGCAACAGCAGCACCAAAATCCCAAAGAGGCCCCAAAATGCCATTTTTTTCCCCTCTCTTTTCCTTCCCTGTCCCCCAGGTACGA
The DNA here is from genome assembly GCA_013396675.1 of Eubucco bourcierii. Classification (NCBI taxonomy): domain Eukaryota; kingdom Metazoa; phylum Chordata; class Aves; order Piciformes; family Ramphastidae; genus Eubucco; species Eubucco bourcierii. The sequence continues at coordinate 20,708 of VWZE01020339.1, forward strand.
GTACCACTGGGCAGATGGCACCAACATCAAGAAGCCCATCAAGTGCTCAGCTCCCAAGTACATTGACTACCTGATGACCTGGGTGCAGGACCAGCTGGATGATGAAACTCTCTTCCCTTCCAAGATAGGTCAGCAGGGCCACATGATGCAGCACAGCCTCATCCCAGCACCAAGGCACTGCCAGAAGATGTGGCTTGGGGCCTCCTGCCCCAAGCAAAGGCCTCAGTGCTGTGCATTTGCTGTGTTCCAGGTGTCCCATTCCCCAAGAACTTCATGTCTGTGGCCAAGACCATCCTGAAGCGACTGTTCCGTGTCTATGCCCACATCTACCACCAGCACTTTGACTCTGTCATGCGGCTGCAGGAGGAGGCTCACCTCAACACCTCCTTCAAGCACTTCATCTTCTTTGTGCAGGTCAGTTGGGACACAGCAGCTGCTGGCCTGCCTCTGGCCTTGCTTGGAATCATAGAATGGTTTGGGTTGGAAAAGCTCTTTAAGGTCATCCAGTCCAGCCAGCAGCCCAGCACCAGCATGGCCACTAAATGATGGCCTCCAGGTGCCATGGCCAAAGGCTTTTTGAACACCTCCAGGGGTGGGCACTCCACCACCTCCCTGGGCAGCCTGTGCCAATCCCTGACCACTCTTGAAGCAAATAAATTTTTCATAATCTTCAACCTAACCCTCCCCTGGCACAACATGAGGCTGTTTCCCCCAGTCACCTCATACTAGGCAGAAGAGTCCAACCCCCAGCTGGCTTCAGCTTCCTTTCAGGGAGTTGCAGAGAGCCAGAAGGTCTGCTCTCAGCCTCCTCTTCTCCTCACAACACAACCCCACCTTCCTCAGCTGCTCCTCACCAAACCTGTTCTCCAGATCCTTCACCAGCTTTGTTTCCCTTCTCTGGCCATGCTCCAGCCTCTCAATGTCCTCTTCCACATTTGGCTTGGGTTTTGAGGGGGTGCTCAGGATCCACCTCCTTTTCTCTTTGAAGCCCTCCAGCTGTGGTGTGTGCTAGGTGAGCTCAGCCCCCACCTCTCTGTGGGTTTGTGGTGCTGGGGTTGCAGGAAGCTCGGCTAAGTTGCTTGAATTTCCCTCCTGGGGTTTTAGCTGTTGGCCTGCACCAGAAGAAACCAGACTTGGAGGAGGACTTGGGGTTGGTAGCTCAAGGATTGAGTTGGAAGCAGCAGCAGAACCTTTTGACTCCAGCCTGTTGTCACCATGAATGTGACCTCTGCAGGGTTTCTCTGTGACATGGCAGGAGAGGTTTTGTTGCCCTGCAACACCTGAAGTTCGCTGCAGGGTGCTCCTTGGGTGGGCACAGGTGGAGGTGGTGAGCTCCTAGCACCAGGCTGGGCACAGGTGGAGGTGGTGAGCTCCTAGCACCAGGCTGGGCACAGGTGGAGGTGGTGAGCTCCTAGCACCAGGCTGGGCACAGGTGGAGGTGGTGAGCTCCTAGCACCAGGCTGGGCACAGGTGGAGGTGGTGAGCTCCTAGCACCAGGGTTGCCAGATGTTTTCCAGCAGCCCCTGGAGTGCTGCCTTCAGTTCCTGTGCTGATTTGATGGTTTGGTTTTATCTCCCTGCCAGGAATTCAACTTGATCGACAGGAGGGAGTTGGCTCCTCTGCAGGAGCTGATCGAGAAGCTGGGCTCCAAGGACAGATAGACCCTCCCTGGAGGACCTTCTTGTCTGCTCCTCTCTGCTTTGGCCTCCAGCCACTTCTGTGCTTCGCTGTCAGCGACCCAAGGCCCTAGAGGCGTCAGGCTCTGGCTGAGCATCGCTTCCACCCCGCAGCAGCTGCTGCAGCCACAGCCCCTGTGGCTCTCCAGGGCTGCCTGTACCGTGGGCACTTCTCCACTTGGCTCCGTGCTCGAGTCTGGTGAGAACCACAGTCTGGTTGAAGGTGGAACTTGTACTCAGAGCAGGATCTCACAGGCATGGGGTGAAGCTCAAGTGCTGCACTGCTTTCTTCTGCCAGAGGCAAAGTTTCTCCTCTGGACTCACGGACACAGCACTGGGAGCAGCCTCCCTGAGTGCCAGCAGTGGCTCAGCTCCTTCCTGCAGTGCTGGGTCTGGATGAGCTGCACTCAGAGCCTTAAGCTCCCCTTGGCAGCTGCACTGCTGTGGGGGGAGGGAATAAAAAGTGCCTGGCCCTGGGCTGGAAGAGCAGCTCCTTGGTGTCCCCAGCAGTGGGGGGCTGAGGGAAGGACCCTACCATGTGGCAAGGCAATAATAAAGTTTCTCCTTCCTGCTCTTCTTTCAGGAGAGGTCTTTGCTGCTTTCCTCCCTCTCCCCTTGCAGCCCACATCCCACACAGGGCTTTGGATATTTTAGATGGAGGTAGCCTGGGAGGTTGGCCTCAAGCACCAAACCAGAGCTGTGTGAAGACCTTTATTGACAAGGCTCAGGGTTTGGGGGTGGAGGTGAAGATGCGCAGTCCATGCATGCTCTTGATCTCCTCACTCAGTGCCTGCAACAGACAAGCACCAGAATCAGAACCACAGAGCAGTCTGGCTTGGAAAAGCCCTCCAAGACCACCCAGCACCACCCTGGCCACACCCTTCTTCGACACCTCCAGTGGTGGTGGCTCCTCTGCCTCCCTGAGCAGCCTCTTCCAGTGCCTGAGACCCTTTGCAGCAAAGCAACTCTTCCTAATTCCCAACCCAAACCTCCCCTGGCACAACTTCAGGACTTTGCTCTATCTTCAAGAGAAGAGATCAACCCCCAGCTGGCTCCAGCCTCCTCTCGGGGAGCTGTAGAGACCTTGGGTTTTCACAGAGCCAGGTTGGGGCAGGCAGCTCCAAATGCTGTGCACAGCAGTGGCCCAAAGCACTGCACAGACACAGGCAAACACTGCTGCACACACAGCTCACTGCCACAGCTGGCAAAGCCTCACCCAGCACAGAGCAGCACTCCCTGCCCCTCCCCAGCTCTGCAGTCAGTCAGGTGCTGAGCTAAGATAATCACAGCCCACAGCTGTGGGCACACTCCCCCCTGGAGGTCTTCTGTGCTCCACAACCTCCCTGGAGGACTTCAAGGCCAGGCTGGATGAGGCCACCAAGCCAAACCACAGCCCCCTGAGCCCCCTTACCTGGTTAACCATCTGGTGCTGCTGCACTGTTCGCTTCTCTCTGAAGTCCTCTGACTCGATGTGGATCTCGTACATGGCGCCACAGCCTCCTAGGAACATCCAACCAGCAGCCAACACTTCAGCAAAGATGGAGCCTCCTCTGTGACCCCACACACATAGCCCAGTCAGGGCATCCCCACAGTGAGGTGGGGGTGGGAACAGACTCAGCTCTTTCCACCCCCAGATGGTGACCAGCAGCAGTATGGAAGCAATCCTGCTCCAGCACCCCAGTATGGGTCACTGGGGAGGGCACAGCTTGAGTGCTGGGGTCAGGTTTGGGCTCCTCACTCAAAAGAAGGACATTGAGGAGATGGAGTAGGGCCAGAGAAGGGCAAGAAAGGTGGGGAAGGGTCTGGAAAAGAGGGCTGGGGAGGGGCAGCTGAGAGAGCTGGGGAGAAGGAGGCTGAAGGGAGACCCCCCCCTGCAGGGTCTCTGCAGCTGCTTGAGAGGAGGCTGGAGCCAGGTGGGGGTTGGGCTCTTCCCCCTCCTAACAAGTGATAGGACAAGAAGAAATGGCCTGAAGTTGTGCCAGGGGAGGTCTAGGTTGGATATGAGGAAACGTCTTTTTGCTGCAAGAGCAGTCAGGGATTGGCACAGGCTGCCCAGGGAGGTGGTGGAGTGCCCATCCCCGGGGGTGCAGAAGAAACCTGTGCCCATGGCACTTGGGGACATGGTGGTGCTGGGCTGATGCTGGACTGGGTGACCTTAGAGGGCTTTTCCCACCCAAACAATCCTGTGGCAGTGTGGTTTGAGGGGATGGGAAGGACGATGCAGAGCTCCTGCTGTACCTGAGATATCGACCACTCTGATGGAGGACGCCCGAGGGAACTTCTCCCGCAGGATCCGGCTCACGCGAGCCTCCCCCTCCGACTGCGAGCTGAAGCCTCGCCAAGTGCTGCGGCACAAGAAGAGCTGGGAGGGGGACGACGAAAGCAGCACTAAGAAACACTTGGAGGGGAGGGAGCTACTCCCGCAGCGGGAAGCGCATCCACACGAGCCGGGGTCCCGCCAAGACCAGAGGGGGCTGCATTCAACGCGAGGGCACCGGGAGGGGGGAGCTGCTTTCATGGACACCGGGAGGGGAGCTGGCTTCACCAGCAAGGCGCGGGTGTGACACCGGAGCCGGGATAAGGGAGGAGGTCACCTTCAGCGGCACCGGGGAGGAGAGCACCGGGAAAGGAAGGGTGAAGACTGCCCTCGGGTCACCGGGGAAGACGGCAGAAAGATGCCAGCAGCGGTGGGAGGGCACTGGAGGGGCTGAGCTGTGATTGCCTTCACCAGCACCGAGAAGAGGGACACTGACCAGCAAGGGGGGGCACTCCCTCGTTACCGGTGACACTTACCGGGCGCTGGCAGTACTTACCGGTACCAAGACGGGGGAGGAGGGAGGCGGGGGGGCAGGCACAGGGAGAGCAAGATCCACCTCCCCTCCTCCCCAACCCGCAGAGGGGGACCTCGGACACCGGCCGGAGTGCTCCCGCCCCTACCCCTGGGACCGGGAGAGGATGGCGCAGACCGGGGGAAGGTCCCAGGGACAGACAGGGGCACACAGAGGACACTCACCGGGCCCCGGCCCAGCAGCCCCACGGCGGCCATACTGGGCGGCGCGCGCCCGCCCGCTGCCGGACGCTAGTGCCGCGCGCCAGGGATCAGCCGCGGCCCAGCCAATCGCCGCGCGTCTCGCTGCAAGGGGCGGGACCGGGCGCTGCTTCCGCTGCCGCCGTTGCTGCCTCTGCCGCCGCTGCCGCGCCCCCTGGCGCCTCGGAGGACCTTGAGCGGGGGCCTGGCCAGGCGCACAGCTTGCAGGTGCTCCGGCAGTGCTGCGGGGACTCGACAGCGCCCCCCGCGGGCAGGGACCCAACCTGGCCCCCGCGAGGGCCTCATCCTCCCCCTGCACACCCCCACTTGGGCCTCATCCTGCCCTCCCCACCGCAGGCAGG
>VWZE01020340.1:0-12471 GCA_013396675.1 Eubucco bourcierii
AGGTCCCTTCCAACCTTCCCATTCTATGATTCAAAGCAGGCTAAGTGCCATGATTGACAGTCAGCTCCGTTCTGGCTGCTGAAGTAGTGGCTTGGAGAGCAGAAGGTATTTTCAGCTCTACACACAACAGAGTACCTGTATTCTGTGGGTGAATGTTGTGTTCTGATTCCAATTGCACTGCCTACAATTTATTAGGAGAAAAGAGCTGACAAACTAAACAAGGCTCTGAGAACAGCTGCAGAACCATTTCATGTCTGGAAAATCTGCCTTACAGAATAGAATTGAGTAGCTCAATAACCTTTTGTTGCTTTAAGAGAAGGTTTTCAAATGCGAGGTTTGCAGTTTGCAGAAGGGCTCTGCCTCAGGGTTTGTAACTGCAAGGGAAATGAGGGTTAAGTGTTTGGTATTGTAGTAGAGCTCTGGCTTGAAGACAATGTTTGAACCAAGGCCTTTGTAGTCTGTTCTATATAAATGTAGGTCGACCTTGTGGCTGAGGGATAGGCTTGACAGACTAGTAAGGCTAGTTTTAAGTAGTGCAATGTGTTAGATTTTCATTGATTAATTAAAGCTCACATCATTTGGTCAGGTGCTCAACGCTGGACACATCTGCCTCAGTGAATTCCATGGCCTAGATGATGCAGGAGGCCATTTGAAGTGATGCTAAAGGTCTGTACAGCAAGTAGGGCAGCTGCTGCTTTGAGTAGAAAAATCTAACTCAAAAGATCTGAATTCTTAGCAGTTGTCCTCTTGGAAATCAGAACAGAGAAGCCAAAGTCAATGCTGACTAACCTATTGCTCTTTGCTTATGTATAATGTGTCATAGCTCTGGGTGTGGTTTGAGAATACCTCTGATGTGCTGACACTCCGTGGAGATTTTGATCTTGTACATATATATTTGATAGTAGTATTATTAGACTTGTGGGTTTCCACTCATTCACACTCAGGGAGCTTGTTGCATGGACTCTAAAGTATTAGATGAAGAGATCCTCCTTAACAATTTCTCTGTTCCTCTCTTGAAATATCCTTCTGAAAATTAACCACTGAATCTGTCTCTGTGTTGTAAGTAAATAAAATTGGAGAAAGAAATCATGACATCAAAACCCAATGAGGTGCTGCTTCCCAGAGAGAAGCATTGCCTTTGTTCAAGGAGAGATAAAAGGCAGGGGTCAGAAACTAACATTACACCTCAGGACACTGAAATAAAGAAACCAGCGAGGAAGAAGACCTAAAAGATGCATAAACCTGAATGAGGAAATGAGGGCTACACTGAAAGTGAGTTTTGTGATTATTTAATTTTTATTTTAATAGAATGAATCAGGTTGGAAGAGACCTCCAAGCATCCTACAGGTTAGGTATGCTCATCATAATTGTTTTACTATTAGAAGTCATCACATTGAATGGCAAAGTGTTCTCTGAGCTAATCTGAAGACCAGTTAAGTAGTGCCAGCCTAATGCACTCACAAAGTGGGTTTGGCTGTGTAGGGAGTCATTTGTCCCTTAAAAGAGAGCAGGAGGTGGCAAAATGATAGAGTGTTTGCCTGTCTGGTAAGATCTGGACTGCATGAGAAGTAAATGCTGAAACTACTGCTTTGGGAGTGTAGCCAAATGATGCAAAATTAATAATGGATATTAATTTTGATGTGCAGGCAGAGATTGTTCATAGCTATGAAAACTGTTCAGGAACATTAAATCTCACCACAAAACTTAGATACAAGGTTCAAAACGCAGAGTCTGGAAATTTGCACATGCAGGGAACAGACAGAACTGGAACACTCTAAAGGTACCCAGCAGCAGCAAACATTTTTACTGGCAGAGAAGGTTCCTGCAGTCACTACAGCACTTGTGGTTCATTATCCTGTTTAGCCACTGGGTGGATGCAGGAAGCTCCTTTGTGCTCATGGCAGAAGGCAATCAGTGGTTGCAAGAGGCTTGAAGTATTGACTCACAAAATATTGTCAGACAGTACCCAAAGCACGTGGGGGGCTGCTGTTGGGCTCAAAGCCATTAGAGGCTTTGGGGTTGCTCCTGAGTGCTGGAGAAAGGAGGCAGACATGTGTGAGCTGGTCCTGGCTCTCTTGGCAGCAGGCTCTCAGGTGCAGGCAGGGTGCAATGCCAGGTGCAGTCTGGGCACGGTGTCAGGCTGCTGTGCAGGCCGAACGCGGGGAGGCATCGGAGCCACAGCTCAGGATCCATGAGGCAGTGAGCAGGCAGCATACAATGGCAGAGAGCAGCTTTCTGCTACCTGCTCATCCCTTGCTATCCATTCAGCCCAAGACCAATGGGCCTCTGGACATGGTTTAGGCAATCAGAACGGCACTTGGCCAAGCCTGACCATATTAGCTGCAGCCAGGGCTTTTGTGCCCTTTGCTGTGGCCACCACTCCCAGCACAGAAGGAGGGGGAACAGGGGAGCAGCCTGAGCAAGCCAGGACATGTACAAGCCCACCTGGGCCTATTTAGGCCTACCATGACAACACTGCAGGCTCCCGTTGAGCTTTTCATCACCCCAGACCCTAAGGTCCTGTTTCTCAGGGCCGCTCTCAGCCATTCCCCACCCAGCCTGGAGCTGTGCATAGCAGAGTTAAACTGTTTAACAANCTCCCTGGGCAACCTGTTCCAGTGCCTCACCACCCTTACTGTAAAGAACTTCCTCCTAACATCTAGTCTAATCTAATCTAATCTAATTTCCTTGAGAGACTCTCCATTAATTCTCCCCCTTCCCAAACAGCATTCAGCAGACTGTACCTTCTCCTTGCAAAAGGAACCTAAAATATCACAGTAGTTGTTTTCAGTCTGGTGAACTCTGGCTCTGGTCAGTCCCATCCAAACATCCAGTTTGTGCTTTATTGCACTTCCATGCTGCCTGCAGCTTTTTTTCTTGCTTATCTGANATCTAATCTAATTTCCTTGAGAGACTCTCCATTAATTCTCCCCCTTCCCAAACAGCATTCAGCAGACTGTACCTTCTCCTTGCAAAAGGAACCTAAAATATCACAGTAGTTGTTTTCAGTCTGGTGAACTCTGGCTCTGGTCAGTCCCATCCAAACATCCAGTTTGTGCTTTATTGCACTTCCATGCTGCCTGCAGCTTTTTTTCTTGCTTATCTGACACAAGACTTCCACAATCTGTGTGCAAAACATGGGTGGGGTGGATTAATAAAGGAAGTAGGCAGCAGGCTTTTAATTTGCAAGTTCTGAGGGATTGTTTTAAGGACAAGGGTGGAGAAAGCAACCTTGTTCCACCATAGGGAGATGCCATGAGGGCCCTTTGAAGATGTGATTGTTTGTAATTGTCTTGTTCTGGTTTGAGGGGCAACTGGAAAAAGCCTCACAAAACATGTATTTAAATTTGCTCCATTAAATTGTTGACACTTCCATGTCCTTCCTGTGCTGGGGGCTCCAGAACTGCACACAGTGAACCTCACTAATCATTATGCAGTTAAGCATAATGATTAAATTCTTGGACCACAAATCTGCTTTTGATTCAGTCGCCACCTGTCACAAGTGTTACAGAAAGGTCAAACTAGATTTTCAGTAGCAGATGAACAGAAAGCATTAGAAGAATCACACAAATAAGGGTTAGTGCAGAAGATACACAAAGGCATCTTTTGTCACTTGAGTTTAATGCTGATTACTGAAAGAACAGGAATGATGCTAATCAGGTTAGGCATACAAGGAACACAGTAGGGAATATCAGCAAGACACTCAAGGAGAAGTGATCCCTCTGCTGAGGACTGGCCTATCCATGTTGGAAGCAGTGATGTGTTAAGAGAAAAGGAAATGTATGGCAGAAATAGCAGCAGTAAGAGAGTAGGTTACTGTGATGGTTTGGGAGTTCCCTGCCCTCTCCCCCTCCCCCCCTCCCCCCCTACNTGAGTTTGGAGGGTTGGCCAGGGGGGTTAGAAGTAAAGTGGTTAGTTGGGTTGGTAGAGAGGCCAGCAGACCAAAACCCACAGCTAGAGAGTGTCTGTGCCTTATCTGTTTCTGTTCTTAGTCTTACACATCTCAACAAGCCTGTGAGTGCAGCAGGCATCACCAGTGTTTGCTTCTCACAGCTTAGAATCTAATTTTTCTCCATTACAATATTGCAATTAGCCACAAACCAGCACAGTTACATAGTTGAGAATTAGTTGAGAGGCTTTGTTTCTAGTCTTAATTTTGACACTGTCTTTACTCTGGGGCATTATTGAATATTTCCATGCCTTGAAAAAAAAAAATTCTGTCTAAATGTGTAAGTAAGTAGTTAGGACAATTTGTAGCTGCCTGCTTGTATGGTTAAGAAGAACATGGAGGCGAGTTGGCAGAGCCAAGCTGTTTTCTGTCTTCCTAGGATCATGCTTTGCTTTTTCACTTCTTAAAAGCAAGTACAACGCAGATTCAGAGCTGGTATGCCGAGTGTCTGCCATAGCAAAGCACTCAAAGAATGCACCTGGCCTGGTGGGGCATCAATCCTGCCAGGCCGGTTTAACCCTTGCTCTCCTCCTCCTGTTGCGGGTCTGGGAGTTGTAGATTGAGCAAACAATGGAGCAGCAAAGCCTTGAGGGCTGGGAGCTTAGCACCACCTGTCAGGTGTCTGCTGCTGCCCCTGAACCTGCCTGCGTGGTCACAGGAGGCAGGAAGCTTTGAATTGAATTCGTTGGGCAGAACAATGATGCCTGTACCTGTTGGCCAGTTTCACTTTCAAAATGATCTATGTAATGGGGAATGATTTAGAACCTGAACCTTTCTACCTTTGTACCTTTCTGCCTTTCCACTGACCCTCCACCAACAGCAGTACCCATTTGCAGCTCATTAACTGGGAATCTCGGTGGCCTCCTGTTTGCAGCTTGCCCCAGCAGTTCAGCACCAGCAACTCAACTCTTCTCTCCTTCCCTCTGCCTGGAATATTTTGTATTTTATCTTGGGATCGTTATCCTGAGTTTTGGAAACCTCTTTGTACAGGAAATTTACTCGGGGACCAAGGCATTGTGAGCATATCTGCTGGAGTTAATGCTGAGGCTCCGTAAGCAGAGTTAGAATTGTTCTGTTTTCACCTTCCTATTTTCCAAGTTCTGATTGTTTAAACTGTTTAATTCTCTATGTTTATAAATATCTTTTGTGCAGCTACTTCCTGTCAACCCAAACCCCAAAGAAACTAAGAGAATTGTCTTGATTTTTAAAATTATTAATAATAAAAAATAATATCCACATAGAAAGGAATAATCATAATTCACACCAGATTATTAGTATCGTATCAGCAGCACTCTGGGAAAATGCAGAGAGTGACACTCTGTGGAGTCAAGCTTTAATAATAAAGATACAGCCAGAATGAGAGTGGTGGAGTCCCTGAGTCATGGAGAGCCTGTGTATGATACCAGGCTCTGGTTTTCAGTTCTTAGCAAGGGTGTAAGAGTTCAGTGATGTGATAGCACTTAGTGACCACGGCAACTTTTATAACTATAGTTAGTTGCAGAGGTTATCCTGGGGGTGGGGGGAAATGTGTGCCTATATGTGTGTACATGTGCATGTATATGTGTGCGCGTGCCTATATGTGTGCATGTGCCTATATGTGTGCGCGTGCCTGCGTGCGTGCGCGTGCCTGTGCCTGTGCGGGCGCGTGCCTATATATGTGTGTGTGTCTGTGTGCGCATGCGTGTGTGTATATGTGTGTGTGTGTATGTGCACATGTGTCTGTGTGTATATGCGTGTCTGTGTGCATGTGCATGTGTATGTGCGTGTGTGTGTGTATGTGCGTGTGTCTGTGTGAATATGTGTGTCTTTGTGTGTGTCTTTATGTGTGCGCGTGTCTGTGTATGTGTGTGTGTCTCTGTGTGTGTGTATATATATGTATATGTGTGTCCCCCCCCATAGAATACAGATCTTGACAGTACAGCATCTGTCAGTTAATGATAGAGCAGGATTATCCCATGCAAAAAAGGATCATTTTTGGCACAAATATGAGGTGTTTTAGCTACTTCTCAGAAGTTAACTTCCTGAATGCTGTAGTTTAATCCTAGTTTAATACTGCATGTCTGAAATAGACTCCTATGGGCACCATGGGCTTACACTGCAACATGCAGATGCGTGGCACAATGAATTAGCTTTGCCACGTTGTGTGTGTTTGGTTTTTTTAACAGGGGATCGTAGGTTTGTTTGGGGCCAATGAACTTTACTATTTCGTTTTCCTGTTCTGAGAATCTGTGGGGAAAATACTATGCAGTGTTCCAAAATTCGTTAGTGACTGTTAGGTGATAATGAGAAGGGGGAAAGTCCTAAAGATTGTAGGAGGTGGGTAGTGGGAATTGATAAGCAGTGTCCTTTGAACACAGTGAGCAGTCGCCAGGCTGTTCTGTGGTCCCAAGTACCGAGCAGGGCACCAGCTCCTGTCTGTTGTACTTAGGCTATAAAAGGTAACCCTGACTTTTTGGGAGAAACAAAACAACGTTTCCTAAACAGTCCCAGAGGCTTCTTTCCAGCCCAGCAAGTTTCTGTGCTGTAAACTCCATTTGTTCAGCATGAGTCGTTTGGGTTTCAGACAGAGATCCATTTAAAACTGGGCCCTGGCTAAGGGTAAAAGAGGTTCACAAAAAGAAGCTTCGGTGATGAGGTGAGCTGCAGTGGGGTGTGCTTACCACCAGTCGAGTGGCATTTGTTGCCCCTTTGTTTGTGTTGGTGCAAACCACTCCGTTGTTAACTGGGTGGCTACTGGAAACTGATGTTCCCCCTTTGATTTTATCAAAGAGCATCACCCTGCTGAGAGTCCTGCTTGGCTGATTTCAGGGTGGAAAGAGGTAGCTGAGGTTGAGGAGAACGTGTGGAAATATCTGAAGCTGGTTCTGCTGACAAAGTCAGCACCTTGAAATGCTCCACCCTAAAGGAAAAAGTTCAGGAATGTAGAAGTGCTGGAGTAAAAGCCATGAAAGGCAGTGTGGAATTGCTTTCAGGTTTAGATTTGCTTTATGCTGGAAAGTAAAGGTTTGGGGGGGTTCTTGTGGTTTGGGTTTTGGGTTTTGGATTTTGGTTTTGTTTTGGTTTTCTGGTTGATTGGTTTGGAGATTTTGTTTTCACTTGCAGACTTTAAGATTCCTATCTGCTGAATTGCATTCTTTCCATTTTGAGATGTGCACTGTGGAATTTCATAGCGACCTGTCCAAGCCTGGCTAGCCAGAAGAAAGTAACACAGACATGTATTTCAAATTCAAGCAAGAAGTAGGAAAATTGGGGGGGGGGGAAGCAGTGGGAAAAAATGGTAGTAAAAGAAGAATATGAACAAAACAAACTGATAAAAGAATAAGACTCTGCTGATCTGTGCTGGCAAAACTTAACAGAAGCAAGGATCTCTTTTGTGGGCTGCAGACAAGTTCCATAAAGAATGATACCCTGAAACCAGGAAGAACATCTTGTGGAGATCAATCTCCTTACCCCACTCTTAAGGACAGGGAATTCCTGCTCATGTCAAGTGTGTCAGCATCAGGAAAAGCTATGCAGATCTGAAAACAATGTTGTTGTTTTTAACACCACCAGAAGGGAGAAAATAGGTTATGCACTGAGAAGCACTTTTCTGTTAGTGTGCTACATTGCCCAGTAATGATTGTGACATCTCTTTCATGGAACACAGTAACAGCAGAAGAAATTAATAGGATGGAATATTAATTCATCTGCTCTGCCTTACAGGGAGGTAGAGGACAGCCAAGACTTTTGGTCAGATGCTGTCCCTGAAAAAAGCATCTTTGTATTTATGAATGCTTTATGAAAGATTACCTTTATGAAAGGTTTTCAACCTAAGGAGAGTCTACAAAGAGAAGAATGAACTTTTCTTGTGATGTATCTGAAAGGTCTTCAGAAACTCCATTGCAGGGAAGTTGTGTTCTCATTTTTGTTCAGGGCATGTTGTCTCTAAGCAGCTAAGGCTGGGTGGGGAATGGCTGAGAGCGACCCTGAGGAACGGGCCCTGAGGGTCTGGGGTGATGAAAAGCTCAAGATGAGGCTGCAGTGTGAGTGCAGCCCAGACAGCAACTGTGTGCTGGGCTGCAGCAAGAGCAGTGTGGGCAGCAGGGCAAGGGAGGGGATTGTGCCCCTTTGCTCTGCTCTCCTCAGACCCCACCTGCAGTCCTGTGTGCAGTTCTGGAGCCCCCAGCACAGGAAGGACATGGAAGTGTTGGAGCTAGTGCAGAGGAGGCCACCAAGATGCTGAGAAGGCTGCAGCAGCTCTGCTGTGAGGACAGGCTGAGGGAGTTGGGGCTGTGCAGCCTGGAGAAGAGAAGGCTTCCAGGAGACCTTAGAGTAACCTTCCAGGATCTGAAGGGGGCTGCAGGAAGGCTGGGGAGGGACTATTGACAAGGTCTTGCAATGATAGGACAAGGGGAATGGGTTTGAAGTGTCAGAGGGGAGATTGAAAGTGGATGTTAGGAGGAAGTTGTTTGCAGTGAGTGTGGTGAGACACTGGCACAGGTTGCCCAGGGAGGTCTTCTGTGCTCCGCAACCTCCCTGGAGGTGTTCAAGGCCAGGTTGGAGGAGGCCTTGAGTGCCTTGTGCTAGTGGGAGGTGTCCCTGCCTATGGCAGGGGTTGGAACTGGCTGATCCTTGAGGTCCCTTCCAACCTTCCCATTCTATGATTCTATGAATACGAACTATTGTTTGGGAACTGTGTTGCTGTTACAATTCAATGCTTGCTTGTGTTTGAATTGAATGGTACTGTGTTGGATCTGGAGTAGACTTGAATAATTCATGTCCTCAGTCTCACAAAATATCTTTGTTTTCCAGTTCTGAAAACAAAGGGAGAGAAGACATAAAACTAAGGGGCAACCAGAAGGAAAGCACAACTCAGTCTGCACTTTTGAAGGTTTGACTTTTTATTTTCTAATATTTAATTGAGCTGAAGCCTGCCACCTCTGCTTGTGACTGTTTGCTAGTGTTCTCCTGTTGGATGTATTCCTGCACTGGGATGTGGCAGGGGTCTGTTGTATTGATGGCACACAAGACAGTTGCTCTCTGTGGCTCAATGAAAAGTGACATCTCTCAGTACTGGAACCAGTGTTGTTCAACATCTTTGTCAGTGATGTGGACAGTGGAATTGAGCATACCCTCAGCAAGTTTGCAGATGACACTAAGCTGTGTGGTCCAGTTGGCACACTGGAGGGAAGGGATAGCATCCAGAGGGACTTGGACCTGCTTGATAGAATCATATAGAATCATAGAATGGGAAGGTTGGAAGGGACCTCAAAGATCATCCAGTTCCAACCCCCTGCCATAGGCAGGGACACCTCCCACTAGTACAGCTCACTCAATGCCTCCTCCAGCCTGGCCCTGAATACCTCCAGGGGGGTTGTGGAGCACAGAATCACCCAATGTGATCAAAGATCATGTTGGCTGATTCTGTGCTCCACCACCTCCCTGGGCAACCTGTGCCATTGTCTCACCACCCTCACTGCAAACAACTTCCTCCTAACATCCACTTTCAATCTTCCCTCTGCCACTTCAGACCCATTGTCCCTTGTCCTGGCATTGCAGGACCTTGTCAATAGTCCCTCCCCACCTGCCAAGTGAAAGGTTCTGCATCTGGGCTGAGGAAATCCCAGGCACAAATATGGGCTTGGCTAGGAGTGTCTTGAGAGCAGTCTTGAGGAGAAGGACTTGGGGGTGTTGGTTGATGAAATCCTCAACATGAGCTGGCAAGCTTGCAGCCCAGGGAGTTAAGCATATCCTGAGCTGCTTCAAAGGCAGTGTGACTAGCAGGACAAGGGAGGTGATTCTTCCCCTTTACTCTGCTCTCATTAGACCCACCTGCTGTCTTGCATCTAGTCCTGGGGCCGCCAACACAAGAAACACCTTTGAATTGCGGGAGCTGATGCAGAGGAGGACCATGGAGATGATCAGAGGGCTAAAGCAGCTCCCTTATGGGAACAAGCTGCAAGAGTTGGGGCTATTCAGCCTGGAGAAGAGAAGGCTCCACAGAGACCTTTATAGTGGTCTTCTAGTACCTGAAGGGTGTGCTGTGCGTAGCTGAAGGGTGTGCTGTGCGTAGCTGAAGGGTGTGCAGTGTCTATCTCTGCTTGTACATTGTGCTGAGCTGTAAATAGAGCTTCAGTCCTTAACTTGCAGCTGGCTGAGTCTAGTCTGGGGGATTTTCATGGTGGGGAAGATCAGGGAACTCCCACCATGTCTGAATTCATTGCCAGAACACATCCCAGCACCCACCACTACTTACTTACAGATGTTGGTTTGTTCTCTTTCTTTGACCCAGAGCTGCAAATACTGCTCCTGTGTGAATGCTCCATTTGAGTGATGTGATTGCTGAGCAGGTGGTTGTGTGGATGTGGACAGTTCTTGAACTTCAGGTTTAGTGCTCTAAGTTGTCTGTGTTACATAGTGTGCAGTACATGCTGAGGCATCACTAACCTCACTTTTAGTGTTACAGGGACTTTGTTTCTTGGAGATCTATTGTAGCAGTGCTAATGTTGGTAAGGCCCTTAAAACAGATGTACAGCTGGGAATGCAGTGTTGGGAGAAGTTGCTCTTCAGCCTGGAGAAGAGAAGGCTTCCAGGAGACCTTAGAGTAACCTTAAAGGATCTGAAGGGGGCTCCAGGAAGGCTGGGGAGGGACTGTTGACAAGGGCTTGCAGTGACAGGACAAGGGGCAATGGGTTTGAAGTGTCAGAGGGGAGATTGAAAGTGGATGTTAGGAGGAAGTTGTTTGCAGTGAGGGTGGTGAGACACTGGCACAGGTTGCCCAGGGAGGTTGTGGAGCACAGAATCACCCAATGTGATCTTTGATCACGTTGGGTGATTCTGTGCCCCACAACCTCCCTGGAGGTGTTCAAGGCCAGGTTGGAGGAGGCCTGTGCTAGTGGGAGGTGTCCCTGCCTATGGCAGGGAGTTGGAACTGGATGATCTTTGATGTCCTTTCCCACCTTCCCATTCTATGATCCTACACAGAAAGTATTTACAATTACATACCAATTAGAAATAGTACAGAAATCTAATCCCAGGCAAAGAAGACTGCTCAGAAGGGGCTCAAAGCTACCCAATCTTTCTCCCTCAACTTTCCCAGCCTGGCAAACAAACACAACCAGCAAAGCTTTCATTGTTAGTGGAGAGATGAGAGCAGAGTGAAGAGGAGGTGAACAGATGCACAGTGGGACAAATTGATTACATTTTGGCAGTTTATCCCTCTCAGCAAACCACTGAATGATGTAGGCTTCATCATCACTTTCTTTTTCCATGCAATGATCTAATTTCACTCAGTAAATTATTCCAGTTAGCCTCAAACCAGCACATGGGTGAGTACTTTGATATTGGAAGAACAAATTTTGACTGTGACTCTCCTCATTCCTACAGCACTAGATGGAAATATCTGGAGGTTAAAGTGGTCCCTAAATCACAGCCTGTGGGTGCAATAAAAGGCAGTGGAGGAAACAGTTAATGACTGCATATTTCTCCTTGCCAACACCCATGCTTTTCTTAGTTACCTTTTGCAGACCCACCAAGGAGAGTTCACAGGTATGGAGCAGCAGGGGCAAAAGGTTTTGCCTTTTGTTTTTTCCCCTAATGAAAGCTGAGTTTGTGTATTTCTATTTTCTTTTTACTACCAATGATCTAATTTATTGCAGTTGGCCTCAAAGCAGCACATGAATGAAGACTTTGTTATTTCAAGAACAGATTTTTACTGTGATTCTGTGGTTAGTTGGATTGTGGGGGAAAACTAACAAATGAATGAACAGCAGTGCTGTGGCTAACCATGGGCTGGAGAATGTCAGGTTAATACAGTTTGCAACAAACCACCCAAGGCTCTTGTTGGGTGTGCTTATGTTGCAAGTCTTACCTTGGCTTCTACCTGTATTACCATACTGTAGCAGCTGTGACAGGTGCTTGAGTTAGTCAGTAGCAGTGAATGGCTTTTGGTTTTGCAGGCTTGCCCCCTCTGGGCTTCTTATCCAGCTGAAAGCTTTCCTTGAACATGTAGGCAAATTCCCTTGCCTGCTGGTTGACAGCAGGTACTCATCCTTGTAGCAGTGCATGGAGGGAAGAGCAAATTCTCCAGTGATTCATTAGGAAGGAATTCCTAAGCATCTCAGCACAGTAACTGCTATGTGACATCTGTCAGACAAATGCAAAACTTAAAAAAATATATACAAATACAAGCTACCAGATTTATGATTTAGACTTCAGTGTGTCAGTGTGTGCTGGTTGGAGGCTAACTGGAATATATTAATGGAGAAAATTCTAGGCTGTGAAAAGCAAACGGTGGTGATGTCTGCTGCACTCATAGACTTGCTGAGATGGATAAGAACAGGGACACAAACATACATAACACAGAGAGAGAGTCTCTTCATCTCCCTGGGAGCTGCTGTGTCCTCTGCTCTCTGCTGAGTAACTCAACTAACCACTCTGCTTCTAATCGCCCTTTCCCATCCTCCAAACTCACCTTGCATGTAAGGCAGACCCTGGGGTAATGTGGAGAGGTGGAAAGAAGGTGGAAGGGTGTTTGGGAGCCC
>VWZE01020345.1:17752-33193 GCA_013396675.1 Eubucco bourcierii
CAGCCTTTAAGACCAGGAAAATCATCTGCTAGCACTTCCCTCATCATGGAGAGGCCTGCATTCTCTGGATGTATTCCACTGTGCTATCTTCTTAGCATCATTCCTACCTCTAGCTCACATAAAAGAGAAGGAGAGGAGCTGGATGTATTCCACTGTGCTATCTTCTTAGCATCATTCCTACCTCTAGCTCACATAAAAGAGAAGGAGAGGAGGGAATACACCCTACTGCACCATTTACCAGAAGATTAGTAAGTGTAGGTGCTTTAAGTGGAAAAACATGCAAAAACTGAATACACATTCAAATTTTTGACAAACTACAGCAAGAAAGTAAATTAAAATTATTCTTTTAGTTTCACACTAAGAGTGTAAAAAAGTTGATTATTAAAAAAAAAAAAAAAGCTAACTAAAGGTGACTGACCTGATCTTCTCTGAGAAACTTCTCAACATCTCCATACCCAGGCACATACTTGTGTTTAACAACAAGTTCACACCACCGATGACGGACCTGTGGGAAGAGAAGAATTTTAAAATAAAAAACAAAACAAAACAAAACAAAAAGCTATACTGTATCCGTGTGGGTGCTGATACATTTCAGCTTGGTTTTGCTGCAATTGTTGGGTTGGGTGTTTTGGTGGGTTGGGGTTTTTTTGTCGCCAGCAGACAGGCAGATGCAGATCAACACCAGTCGTAAGATAGGCAGGGCTGCAGTGTCCTGCATGCATAAGTCTAGGCATCAGAAACCCACAATACCCACAGACAAACTCTTGGCTCCACCTTAGTAAACTAACAGATCTGCAACACCTTCAACTCTACTGTCTCCTTTTTTCTTTTCCTTTAAGTTAGGCTAGAGGTTATTTCTTGTATACTTTTAGAAGTGGAGAGGGGGAGGAGATTAGTACTGCAAACACCTGAAAGATTCACAAGATACAGTTGACCGTTTCCCCTGTCCAAGTGTATAATCTAAATGATAAAAAGGATTAAATATAATTCTGTACTAATATTAAATTCACACTAAAAGGTAAGAGTTAGATATAAAGCCATGATTTTTTGATTCTGTAAAGCAGGGAACTTCAGTTAGGTGAAATCCAGTTTTTCCACCATTATCTGCCAGGAACAGATTTTAGGCACTTCGCAAAGCATTTAAAATCTGTTGACACTGGGCAGTTGTACCACATGTACCCTGCCAAAACCAGTTATTCACATCATGTAACGAGAAGTGTGGAAACTTTGAAGCAAATCACAACCGAAAAATGTTTCTAAGTAACGTGACCATGAATTATGCGTGTGGGGCTTTTTTGGTTGTCTTTAGACTTCTGACTAAGTTCTTAGCCACTTCTGTGGCATAAACATCATCTTACTCCCATGCAAGTCTTCCTTAGCTGTAGGCACAGATCAGCCTAATGTTTTACATCCCATTAGTGACTCAGTCAAGTGCAGTCCACCCTTTCCGTCCTTCGAATTCTTCTGCTTCAGCCTTTGTTGCAATCACCTTTCAAAAGACCAGGCACCTAACAATTGCCTTTCCCAAAGTAAGAATAAAATGTTAGCAGTTCTAACACCTTTCAAAACTGAGCCCAAATTGTGCTCATATCAGTTAACTGAAGATCAGTTTTCTTCTGAATGACAGATTTGCTGATAACATCCAGAATAAAAGCCAGAAGCAGGGTGGGGATAGGGAGAGCGTCACACTGGAGTATGCTGCTGCTTCTGGAAAACAAGAAATTTGGAAATACTTTCCTTGCCATCCTATTCCTTACCAACTTTATGTCATAGAAAAAAAATTCACAGACTTATGTTACCAGATGTGATAAATGGTCATTAGGTCCTGGAAGGGTCCTTTTTAAGTAATTAGTATCTCTTCTCAGGTGACTTCTTATATGAAATATTTTCAACACAGCTTATGAATGAAACAAACTGCTGAAGGGTTTTGTGACTGGAGTTTGCACTTACAGCACGTATGGTACCTAACAGTAGGAGTGCAATGCATGGTAAGGCCCAAAAGCTGTTTCTTAAAACTTCTTGAAGAAAAACTAAGAGCTGCCAAAATTCCTGCAAGTGGAACCACAGCTAAGTTTACAAAAGTAAAGAGTTTTCCAAAATTCCACTCACTTTGCTGTATATGGCCATGTCTATAATGTAGACCTTCAAAACCAGCTGCTGCTTCTCCCTGGTAACGCTAAACATTTTACTGGTAAATCTTCCCAGGCAATCCAGCTTTGTTACAGGGCATTTCTTACAACCCAGAGTAGCTCCATGCCTGCACTAAACTTTCAAGGCTCAAAAATCAGGCAGACATCTTTTTTACCTGTAGGGTGAGTTAACTAAACAGAATACAAACACATTTTACAAGGTTGCATCTCTTTGTCTGCCACACTATATTCTGAACCTTCTGTCACATTTTTTTGGAAAATGAAATACATTCCTTATGTATTCTCAGCGCATGTATGAGAAACAGAAGGAAGGGACTATGGTCCCTTCCCATGATCATTGATCTTCTGTGTCTCATGGTCCAGCAGTTACACCACTTACCCAGGAGGTAAGTTTCTGTGCCTGCTCAAGATGTCAAAGTGTGCTTTCAGTGAGAATTTTTCAACAGTGAATGATAAGGTAGTCTGAGATGGTACTCTCTTCCTATCTTCTGGTAAATCTGTTTGGTTTTTTTACCCCCTGAACTTATTAAAATACCCTAAAGGAGGACGTCACAAGACTTTAGGACCTAAATTTCTGCATACTTTCTATAAGAAGAGCAGCACACAAGCCATCTCATCCCCAAAGTGCCTTTCTCAGTGTGACCATAATACCTGCACCGAGAGCAGAGCACAAATTCACCCTGTGAAGGTGTTCATATTGCCCAACTTCCTCAAGTACTAGCATCATTTGTATTTACATCTGTATCACAGTCTGATCATCTGAATCCCAATGGCTTTGGAAAACAGGGAACAATCAAGCTATGCTTGTCCCTTTAATTGTTCCTTCCTCCACAGGGTTTCTGTGCTTGGCAATCAACCTCTTGTCAATTAGTTTAAACTAAAAATATTCATTTGTTGAGTGAGATTTGGGAGTGTCTTCTGCCTTTCCCCCTTTCTTTCCCAGGGTGAGTACAAATCATGGCAAATTTCCAGATGTGAAATGCTGCCATTTTGCCAGTTGGGGCAGAGCAGCATGTCTGTTATCCCTGGATCACACATCTGCCTCCTGTTCTGCATGAGCCCTAAATGCTTTTGTGGCAGAGCAAAATGCAAGAGAAGCAGTTGCTGCTGAGGCACCTGACACCAATCTTTTGAGTAGCCCCACTGGCTCTCACATGTCACATGGGACCCCAACGAGCAGAGCACAGAAACCAAGGATGGCTTTGAGTGCAAGAGAGGCAGGGAGTGAGCTGCATAATGCTGGCACCAAAATTTTCACTGCCACTTGGGTGGAACACACAAACTAATTAGTCTCCTATCCCTCACACTCTCCATGCAGCACGGGGTGTAGGTGGCCACGTAACAATAAAGGTGGCCACGCACTACAAAGAAGTGTTTTTTTCTAGTATAATCCATGCCCTAGGCTGATACCACAAACAAGAGAATATTATTCACATAACAGAAGAACGGAAAAACAAATTCAGTTCCCAAGATCTCATCCAACGCTTAGAATAGGAAAATGAAAACAGGCCCCACAGCTTTACAGTCTAATGAATGAGTCATGTGAACAGGCACTTTTAACAGACCAGTCTCAAAAGGAAATTTTGAAAACCAAGTCACTTGTGGTAGGACTGAGCTAACCATGTTGCATCCTGTGCACACTCTTCTTGGCTTTTCTGTTCCGCCCAGGAGCAAGTGCTCTGGTGGCAAAACCAAGAATTTGTTACTATTCTCATGGTTTTCTCTCTGGACATTTCTTTGGGCCTTTCTGCGTGGTTCAGAGATGCACACCATATGTCATTCTGGCTGCTCACATCATAAACAATAAAAACTGAACCCGAAGAGTAATTTACAGCAATTCTTCCTGTTACTGCTGGCAGAAAGCATATACAACTTTGTCTGGATCTGAAGCAACACCTGTAAATGCCCACCCACACTACTTTGGCAGCTGAAGGGTCCCCTGTGCCAAAGCTGGGAAATATTTTCTCAGCTTCTGATCCTGAGCCGTCCTTCTAAGTCCACAACTGATGGCCGGTACTCTAAGGGATGAGGAGAGGTGGCTCGGTAGGGGGTAATGGAAGTCTTCTGGCGCTTCAAGTTCCTCACAGATGGAACTTGCCTGCAAGTTATTCTTCTTTCTTGCTCTGTTTTTGCAGATGGTGCAGATGTCTCTGCTACCAGCTTTTAAGGCCAGTTTCAGAGTGTTACTGTGAGTTTTGCAAGACACAACCCCTATTAGTGTGCATTTCCGAGGTACAGCTCAGTGGCAGGTAAATTCTGAAACACTGGCTGTCTCAGGCACAACATGTGGAAACCAGTTCTAACATTTTCATTCACATCAAGCACATCAAGATCTAAACACCGGCTTGCACTGTGATGAAATGTCTTGAAGGGATGTTACTGTCTGACTTGCAAATTTAGGGCCATTATCTCACACAAACAATTCCAGCAGTCTCGTATGATCTTTTAATTTAATAAAAATACACAGTATCGCACAATATTATTTGCAACTCAAACCTCACCTGTATTTTGACAGTGCAGTGAAAGACGCCGAGAAACCAAAATTACACTTAGTCTGTTTTCAGAGAATGCAAGCTGTTGCATGAAGTTATTTAACTGGAATAAACACTTGTATAAAATATACAGATAATCCACCTCTATGGTAGTTCCTTTATTTTAGTAACTCAGGCCAAGATCTGTTAGAAATAGCACTTATAGCTGACTGACTAAACCCATCTAAGACATCAGATGCATGCCTTGACTTTCAAAAGAAAAGCTTTGAGTGACATACCTGAGAAAGAGTATTTTAAAACTACTCTGAACTCAAGGTAAAGTGAAAATAATACATTTGTTTCTGACCCAGGTGATACATGATTTTGCCTACTCCACATTGTTTCTCCCTAACCTGCAAAAAACAATCACACAAGCCCCAGTCAAACATCTTCACATTAAAAAAATTATGTTACACTGCAGTGATTTAGCTTGCTAATGTTCTCAATTGTATGTATGGAAGCAAAAAATATTTTACTTCTGAGGTCTACAAATAGGATTCAGAAAGCAAGTAATGTAAACCATGCCTTTAATAAAGAGAGGAAAAAACTCAGTCTACTACTAAGCCTTTAGTCTGCAAAATGGGAGACTAGCTTCAGGGAAAACGAGTATATTTTGCTAATAGCTGGATCTAATTTAAAAGGCGCCACGAGACAACAAATCTAAATCACTGAATAAAAGGAACACACTTACAGATCTAAAAATGGGGTAATCTGAAATACAGTAGAAGTTGTTGTCCAACCAAATGGAGGCTTTATTAAAGTCAGGAGGTTACAAAACACAGGTTTGAAATCCATGTTGAAGGAAAAAAAAAAAAAAATAAAAAATCACCTGAACAACCGGAATCTGAAATGTTAATGAAAGAGTCTCAAAGGCCAAACTTCAGTCTAATTTGTAGAGGGGGAAAAAAAAAAGTAAATAAAGTTTTACAAACAACCAAACCACGCTACTATAGATTAGTTTGAATTAACAAGAAGGAAGCTGGTATCTCAAAGTACTGGAATGCTGTTGTGTTCCATCTGAAAGCATTTATCTCCAGTCTCTTCCTATCTAGACATAAATATTACATCATTTTCCTAGGTAATTTGGGAACAATACTGCATGTTACTGGGCAATATTTGCACTAAACCCCAGGTTGTAAAATTGCTTAACATATAAGAATTACAATATAAGAACTAACTGTTTTACAGTGCATTTAATGACCTCTATCTTAGATGAAATGGTTACTCTTTAATACACTGGAAAGGGTGCATCAGTAACTTTTCATTCTCTATAGCCCAAACTTCAAATGGGCATTCCTGTATTTTATGCCACAGAATACACAGTTTTAGCACACAGCTTTGGTTTCATGAATATTTACACAAGTATGATGATCAGGGATGCAGAAGCAACTCAGACAAAGCAATCAAACAGCCATGCGTGCTACAACTGTGCTAGTAAGAGTATCAGTTTGGCAATCTCAAAACATACTCTCAATAGCCAAAACCCCACTGGATACAAGCAGAATAATTGAATTATTCTGACAAAGATTCTGCAACTGTGATTACCGTGTATGATAAAGGTTTGTGGGGAGACTGAGCAAAGAAGCCGTCCAATTGCTTAAATCAGCTTTTATTTTGGACCAAAACCTCCTGGACTTCTAATAGCCTATATTACCTCTCAGGTCTCATGGCACTCTCTCTTCAAGGCCAAAGAAACCATGGGCCAGATATGGTATCATACACAGAGGCATTTTTGATGGCAATCTTGTTTCCTGATACCTTCATAGTGTCAAGGTTCAATTCATGTTGCTTCTTACACTGCAATGCACTGTCTTAGTATTAGGAATTTCATTTCCAAATATACAGTGAAAATGATACACTTCAAATGGTAAAAAAAAAAAAATGTTTTTAGTAGCCTTACATTACATTGTACTTTGAGTATTGGGAGGAACTGCTATACAATGGGTATAGAGACAGCCGGGACCCAAGGCTCATTGAATTAACTGAGCCCCATCACGCTCTACACTGGACATCACTGACTGTACAGCCAGCCTCGTGCCATCTTGTACAACCTTCTGCCGCTTTGTGAATCCCACAGTGTGAGTATCTTAGCCTAACGACAACACAGCAAAATGTAGCATGAGCATTCAGGATAATAATTGGCTGGTTAATCAAAATAAATTTTGTCAGGAGCTATTCCTCATTTTGAGGCAAACCAGACAGAGCTTTGAATACTTTAAAAGCTGGAGTATGAACTGGTCATTAAAAATAAACTTAAAATTTTAAAAGAATACCAGACTTTAGATTTTGGTAGTATCAGTATCAATATCCTACTTCCTTAATTCATTTTACACCTCCTAATGTTTACTTCTGCACTGATTAAGCAAATGCATACTAGGAGGGGTGCTGGCAACAGGGGAGGACGGCAAGTCCTGTCTCTCTCTCTGCCATTCAACAGCATGGATGGAGTAGTCATGTGGGTAAAGCTCATGCAGTAATTGCCTCCATTTAGTAACAAGATAGAAAGGTGTTGTTAAACTGAGCTTTTAAAGAACAGTTGTTTGGCAGACTGGCAGCATGTGAGTCTGTAACTCTGCAAGTATGTCAGCATGTCAGCCAGCATGCTCCCACAGTTGTGCCTTAGGTAACAACAGGCACAGGCTTCAATCTGCTCACCTTTATAAACGTCATTTATGGACACACATTTCCTTTCCATCCCCCCTTTCTCTCCTTCAACTGCACACTCTTGGTTTAGCATTCAACCATTTCTATGCAATACAACTGAACCTTACTACTAAAAAGTTGCTGTGATACTGCAGCCTTACTTAAGAGCATATCTTCTCTTCTCCAGCTCCCATATATTGTAAATAGCTCCACTTCCACCTCCAAATAAAATGTGCCTGCTTCTCCATAGCCAGCATGGAGGCTCTTTCCCATATAAGCATACAGAGGCCCAGGAATCGTCAACGGAGGGAGCACCTCTGCTGCTCTCCATGATCAGAAAGGTATAGCAATTAAAGGTAGCATTTCATAATGAGATTAATTCCTGGCAATGAACACACATGAGGACTGGTTTGGAAAAGACAAAATGTCCATTTTTTCACCACCTCAGGTTCATAAAGTGCTCCTAATCAGAACACAGACATTTTCCTCCCCATGTTGGTCCCATCTATGATCACTGACATTATGTTGGCAAAAGAAAATTTTTCAGAAGCCAGAAAAGCCAAGAGATTAGGAAGCCACATCTAAGCCTTCTTCCAAAGTGGCAAAGGTAGTGTCACTCTTCAGCTGTGAAAGCTGTTACTGTGAATAGGTAACTCAGTGATTCTGCAATCAAAACGCTCCTCGGCCTGCGTCTCCTCACTGTAACAGGAGACAGACACACGACAGCATCCAGCCTCCAGTTTTTGTTCTTCTTTTACAGCAAAACCAAAAAAGCAATGATAAGACACTGACCTACAGCATAGTTAGATCAGAAAAGGGCCACCAGCACCAAGGTAGTCTGGTAGCTTCAACAATGTCTAATGGGAGGGCGCATCCCCTGTGTGCATATAGGTTTTTCCCAACACGTTCCAGTTTGTGCTGCTACAATCTCCACCCTTGGGGAAGTAGCGCCTATACCAGTGTGCACATGAGATAAGGAAATGTTTAACACAGCATGTGAACTCACTTGATTTCACAAAACAAAGTTTTTAAAAAATAAGCCTTAATTAAAAACATAAAGAGACTACTTATACTGGAATCAAACACTTCACCTTTCTCCTGCCTTTTCAATACTGCCTGCTCAGCATGCTGGAGCAGTTGTGCTGTTCACAGCTTGCAGCAAGACAGACATAGCAAGAGAAAGTATCGTCAGTGGCTTTTTAAACAATTTGGCTGGAGATCTGTGCTGAGTTCCACTTTGCTGTGATGTTGCTGGCTGACAGAAGCAAGGGTGCTTTCTGGCTGGCAGCAGAAGACAGGCTTATGCCACTCCACAAACACCCCTGTACTGCACCTTTGGCACTGTGAGATGTGCTGACATTCCAGCAGGACTCTGCACCAGAACAGGGTGGGTCCCAGGCCTGCTGCCTGCAGTGGTAGCTCTGTGTCTACACCAGACCCCAGCACCTGTCACCTTCCTCAGTCCTGTGAGAAGGGTGGTGAGATATTTCCAAGGCTTTGTTCCTGTCTTCCCTCCCTTTGTCTCTTTTCCCATCTGAGTGCTGAGATGGCTAAATGCATAGAGGTACAGGTTGTGGGTGAGTATGGACAGGGTGTCAGGATATCCTGTACCTCAGAGGATGAGGAAAGAAGACCAGATTCCCCCCTTTGAGTACAGCCAACCTTGCACTTCAGCCCCCATCCAGAAGTAATGCAGGGGCAAGCCCCATAACTTCAGAAAGGTAAGACTGGTTTGGATATACACATGCACCCTATCCAAAACGCATCACCACAACTCCCCCTCTCTCCCATTATACAGCCCAAACCACAGCCTCTGACACCCTACTGAAACCTCTCTCTGTCTTCAATAAAGGCTAGAACTATCTCTGCCATCACTGCAATTACTGTTTCTTAACATCAACATCACAACTGATTAAAATACATCCCCATCTCCACTGTCTCTCCCAGCTGTCTCCAGATTGAGTTTTCCTAGAATTTTTACCCTTACAGTGTTTACATATGCATTTCAACACAAGCTATTCACACACACATAAAAAAGTATCCTGGGCTTATAAAACCAAACACTGCAGTGGGAAAAACAAACACTCATATATCTGAAGCAGAAATCCAACTCTGAAAAGTCTGAGATCAAGCACACTAACTGTCCCCTACCAATTTTTATTAGATTGTAACTCCTGTTCAGCAAAACAAAAAGCTGTTGCTAGTACCAAGGAAATACTGCAAGAGACTGCAAGTACTGTGATAGTGTGATACTGTAATACTATTCCCTTTGCTTAAGAGGGGCATAAGCCCCTCAATCTCTCTACTTCTGTTCCTCCCTCTTGTAGCCAGAGCACCCAAAAAAGACTTTTCTTTTTATCTTTGGTCTCTTGCAGTTACTGTGGCCTCAACAGTTGTGATTTCCAGGCAAGATTACTGTCATAAACAGAATCTGGAGCTCCATGTGAAAGTGGCAACAGTAAAAATTTCTTCACAGAAAGGCTTGTCAAGCATTGAACAAGGTGCCCAGGGAAGCGGTGGAGTCACCATCCCTAGAGGTATTTAAAGACTTGTAGACATGGGGGTTAGGGACATGATTTAGTGGTAGACTTGGTAGTGCTAGGTCAACAGTTGAACTTGATGATCTTTTCCAACCTAGACCTTCTGTGATTGTGTGAGACTCAAATTCCAGACAGTGAATAATGCGGTTGCCTAGCTTTTTTTAACAGCTTAGGTCACAGCCTACCCAGTCTATACTCACATCCTACCACTTCTGCATAGTTAGTTAAAACTTTGCTTCCAATTTCCAAAACAATTAAATGAAAGGCTTTGTCTCAAAACCCAAAGGTCATTCACGTCACTCTCACACACATCCCCTTCCCCAGATCCTAGCAAAAATTCTTAAGCAAAACACATATTGATTTTATAAACTCACAAGAAATTTATTTATTCTTGAAATAAGAACACTTTTACTCCATGCTTCAGATTTCTGAGTCATCTTCTTCTCTTTTATTTCCTGCCCTGCCAAGAACCCAGAGACTGCTGCTGCTCAGGATGATGTAGGAACACAACAAAATTCCTCCGCAGGACAAAGCAGCCTCATAGGTATTTCAACGGCATGGAGTTGAAAAGGACAGCAGACTTTTACCCACACATTATGAAGTTAGTGACTCAGTGAGGGAACCACATCTGTGTGGCTAAGGTAATGATGTCAGAACCAACTATGGTTAAAAGTTTTGAATTGCCCTGTTTCATGCACTTTTTAAACAGGTTCAAGGCATAGCACATATTTCCCAACTCTGTGGTCATATCCAGGCATTACCTGCATCTGTTGTCAGCCTTAATATATGAGAAGGAGAAGTGCTAGACGATCTGTTTGGATGCAGACTCAAAATCAGTTTATTTTAACTAAGAAGCATCTTCCCATTTTTTTTTCAGACCACAAACAAACAAACAAGGTGCACCACACAAGCACAAACATGACTACAGCTTCATAACCAAAATAACCTGCTGCTAATATCACGGACTTCTGTTTGTAATTTTAAAACTATGCAATGCATACAAAAATATGCAAACAGAGTAGCCTTTTAAACTTCATGAAAAGGCCAGGTGGTTTGTATTACAGTGTTAGGTTTGCTTTGCCCTACATAGAAATAGTGAATAAAATTTTGTACTACGTAGCTGTATCCAATTCAGAATACCTTTGGAATCCGGAAGACTCTACCACTTCACTGACTTTTCTGGAAAACAGGACACAGAAAAGAAGGAGCTATCTCCAACCTCTCTCCATGGATTCTTTCAATAACCAAAAAACCACAAAACCTCAAATCAACCCAATTACATATTTGCTTCCCTCTTGCCATCAGCTCACTCACTTTCCAGGTCTTGCTAAGTTATTAGGCTGCCAGGTAAGGAGAAAATTAGCTCCCAAAACCAGTCAGAAGAACAACAGCCAATAAATGAACAGTGCCAGTAACAGCACCAGCTAGGGGCTCGGAAACTCCTCTTAATAACACCCAGCAGGGAGTGAGATCACTTGAAACAAACATGTCGCTGTTGGTTCCTGGAAGGGCATGGGATTGGGAGTGCTGACTGGTGCAAAGCTATTTCCAGTGCTCCATAAATCTCGTGCTCTGACCACGCCCTTCAGAGAGCTACTGCTGATGGAGGGATATTCTGTCCCCCTCAAGCGGCTGAAAAAGTCTCCATATTTTGCATGCAGTAAAAAAACCTCAAACTCAAATTATTGCTACTTGAGTTTATCCTTTGGTCAGTCCTATAAATTCATTATAATTTATATTGCATCCCCAGTGCATCCACTCAGTTATGACAGGCACATGAGCCAGTCAGCCCCATGGGATAACTCCCTCTGCTGCTCCTGGAAGTGCGTTCTCCTCATCCTGTTCAATTTTCTTAGCCTCACACTGAATTTTGAGCCTTGTCTTTGCAAAGCAACTGTCTTATTCCTAGAAGCTAACCTTCTGGGAACATGCTCCTTTCCTTGGAAAAAAAACAATCCAACACCTGTGAATGTACGCTTGTGAAAACTATCTTTATCAATAGTAATACCAATATCAGCTGTACCAAAAAGCCTGCAAAACACATCTATATGTAATACCACAACGAACATGAAACAGGGTGAAGAATCAAAATGTATCAAGGTTTTTTCAAAAACAGTTGCTGCTTCAGTCAATGTATTTCCTGTGCAGGATGGTCTACTGTACTCTGAAATTAGCCCTTTAGTAAGTAACAATGGGAAATACTTTCTATGACGGTAAGATAGTCTTTGATAACATTTGCCAGGGAAGTACCAAGGGGAAACCAGGAGAAAAAAATGTAACATTTGTATTAGAATAAGTGTGAAAAGCATCAGACTGATAATAGTGCAGAGGTTTCACTTTACGAGGACTTCATTTCCTTTCTTTATTTTGCATTTGAAGAACACAACACCTCAGCCCTGGTTTGGTATAGAAACCACAAATCTGATTCATCACAAAACCAAATCTGACATGCAGACTGACTATTCCACAGAGCTTTTCCTGAGCTCCTAAGTGGTGAATTGCTCACTGGAATTAAACTCCAAGGAAAAATTCTTCAATGTAATCTTCATGGTATCACAGGATCACCAAGGTTGGAAGAGATCTCAAAGATCATCAAGTCCAACCCATTACCACAGACCTCAAGACTAGACCATGGCACCAAGTGCCATGTCCAAACGTGCCTTGAACACCTCCAGGGACGGTGACTCCACCACCTCTCTGGGCAGCCCATTCCAGTAGAGAATGACTCTCTCAGTGAAGAACTTTCTCTTCACCTCCAGCCTAAACTTCCCCTGGCACAGCTTGAGACTGTGTCCTCTTGCTCTGGTGCTCGTTGCCTGAGAGAAGAAAGCAACCTCCTCCTGGCTACAACCACCCTTCAGGTAGTTGTAGACAGCAAGGAGGTCTCCCCTGAGCCTCCTCTTCTCCAGGCTAAACTGACTCATCTCTAGTGACACAATGATTATATGAATATAATACTAAGAAAAGAAAAAGGAGGTGAAATGTATTTTACATCCATGATAAAATTTTCACAGCCATTTTCTAAGTCCTGCAAAATACAGCTCTCACATACTGAACACAGCATCTCCTCCTGATTTGAGCGGAGATTGAATAATAAGCTATATGTTTAAATATGGAGTAAGTACAGAAGACCGTCTTACTTTGCAGAAACAAAAAATCATTGTATTAATTTATCTCCTGAATAAAGTCATGTCCCTTTACAAAATAACGTCCTTTTTTGTCTTTTGAACTGGTGCTTCAAACCAACAATGATGGATGTTAAGGAAAAGGAGTGTCTATCTCCTTGTTTTGTTGCAGCCCCACCATCTGAAACATGCCTATCCATTCCTCCATGGTCCAGTCAAAAAGGGCTGCAAGCCTGTGGAGGGATCTGCAACACAGTGTTATTTAAAAGCTGAAGGCTGCCCTTGAGCCTTTGCCTCAAGGATGGACTAGCCCAGTGGCTATGCTGAAAGGAAAGCTCACTGACTGACTTTTCTGCCTGTGAGCATGGACTAACCTTTTCTGAGCAATTCTCTTTTCCCACTCAGTTTTATAATGTACTGTACAGGCTCTGTTCCATAAGGATACCTTCCAACAATGCTCAGCCACAACCAGCAGGATATCTGACAGTGCAAGAATGTGCTCAGATCCATGCAGTTGTCACCAGATTAAAGTGGCAAGACAGATAGTGCATTGTAATTCATTTGTACTTCCATGTCTGCCAGCTTCCACGGGCTAGGAAAGATCAATGAATCAAAGGTATTTCATTCTAAATACAAACTTCACCACTTTTAGACTGCCAGGCTCCTCAGATGGTTAGTATTAGCAAGACTGGATTTCTGTCCGTGGAACAAGATGCCCCCACTTTGTAGTCTTGGTCTCCCAGGCAGACCTCCTGCACAATGAAGCAGTTGTGTGAGAATGGCTTTATGCCATCCACATCATTGACGATACTATGATCTTAACTCATTTTACTCACATTTTCTGCAGTAGCAAGTATAGTTTCTGCCTTCTCCCAAAAATACACTACACTATGATCCTGCATATAGGGAAAGCATTATGTAAGTGAAGAGCACTTCAATCAGCTTGCTAAGGCAAGGAATACTAACAAAGCAACTTTACATATGCTGCGCAGACAAGATATTTACCAAACGAGTGATGTCTGCAGTAGGAAAGAAAAAAAAATGTAAGATCTTTCTGCTTCATTCCCATTCTCTTTTTTTTATCACTGTCTTAGAATTCAGCAGCAAGTAAAAACACACTTGCAGAAAGCCTGCCAAGTCTTAAATAGGACTGAATCTGTTGCACATACCCACTGTGCTTCTATGGCCTTGGTGATCTTTTCCATGTTGCCTTTTTTTACTATCCTGTGATTTTGTGCGCACACATATTACAGGCTTCTCCCTGATCAAATGAAGATGTTTAGAATAGAGAAAACTGAAATAATCACAGGGTTCACTGAGGGCTTTCTAGAGCTCCAAGTGCTGTCTGTAGGTAGTTGTAAATAACTGACTATTTTTTTATAAATGAAAGTGCTTGACAACCTATGTTTAAACAAGTTGCCCTTCCACAGGCATATGAAGAAAGGTGTCATCGAAGTTAGGTAGACTTAAAAAAACTACCATCAACCAGAAACCTTTCATGCAGACTAGCTCTCCAAATTCTGCCAGCTGCTACATACTGAGTAAATTTAGTAACTACTTAAAATGGCCACCTCAGAAAGAAACAAAACAAAAACAAAACAAGACCAGACCCACCTTCAATTCTGTTAACTTGTTGCACTATCTGATGGCAACTGTAGCTGCTTTATAACATATCACAGTTCTCATCAGCTAGCTGAACTTTCAGATGGAGTTTGTCATCTCCAAACTGCAGCCAGGTACTGTAATGCTTCTCTTGGTCACAGGGTATGGTATGTTATGGAGATGTAGCCTGTCTACAGGCTATCTTACTATGTGGGAGGCAGCAGCACAGCAAGAAAATAGAGGAACAGGAAGAGAAAATGAGAATACAATAAATCTTCCATGCAATTGCCTCGCACTTCTCTGACAATCTCTGAGCCATGATGGGCTCCAGGCACTGATAGGTGGTGGAAAAACTGCTTTAAACTTTGAAATCTTCATTCTTCTCAAAACGTTGTTTAAAGATATATTGGGTATGCTCAACTCAAACAACTTACATCGGTTACTTTAATCTGTGGAAAAACAGCCTTGTAGTTTTGTGCCTTGTCAGATGTTCCAGGTCTGAACATGATTTGTTGTGTAAGTGGACTGAAAAAAAAAGCAGTGAGTCACAAATTCTGCAACTAGGCAGAAGCCGTACAATTATCTTGTAGTATTCAAAACGTTGAGCAGATCAGTCTGAAATGTGGTCAAGCTATCAGTGTCTCAATTCTGACTCTTGCAGCTGAAAAGTCATGTGGGTAAAAGTTAAAGGGAAGAAACAGGAAGGTGATTTCATAGTAGGAGTCTGCTACAGACCTCCTGATCAGGATGGTGAAGTGGACGAGGCCCTCCACAAACAAATAGTAGAAGCTTCAAGTTGACAGGCCCTGGTCTTCATGGGGGAATTCAACCACCCTGACATCTGTTGGAA
>VWZE01020346.1:24310-64132 GCA_013396675.1 Eubucco bourcierii
CTTGAGTGACCTGTACTAGTGGGAGGTGTCCCTGCCTATGGCAGGGGGTTGGAACTGGATGATCTTTGAGGTCCCTTCCAACCTTCCCATTCTAACAAGAATAAACTTCATGCTGATTAAAAAAAAAAAAAAAAAACAACCAAACCCACAAATGCTTTAAGTAATGGAACTGAGAGTAAATTTTCTTTCACCTCTTTGATTTTTTTAGGGCCTAGACACAATGACATGAGCCAACCAACTTACAGTGGGTTTGAAGGAGATGTCTTCAGGACAGTGGCTGATTACTTTCTGAGTCTCTCTGAACCATTGCTGACTTTTGAATACTATGAACTTTTTGTGAACATTTTAGGTATGTGCAAATCACTGCAGAGCTGATAGCAACTGGGGCACAGGTCTGTCATTCAGAGCCAAGCTTGAACCCCTAAATTGTGTGACAGCTCAAGGAAGAAGCTTCTTCCTTTTCAGGAGGAAATGTCACTGCCCTCATTCTGTGCTAGGATATTAATTGAAGTGCAGTTCTGCCTTACCATTGCTCTGAGCTCTGATATGCAATAACCATAACCTAAAAAATATGCTTGTTCCTCTCTTCCTCATTGTTGGCAGTGTGTAACTCACTCTGTTCTTGCATGGTGGTTGCAATCACCTTGTTTTTGGACTCAGCTGCACTTTTTTCCTGAGGCATCACTAACAGTCAGCTGTAAATTAATGTCTCTTGTCTGTTCTTTCCCCCTCAATAAGCAGCTTGCTTTCTGAACTTGCCCAGTTTCATACCACTTGCATCTTAACTTCTATTTCATTTTCTGATAGTTATGTGTGGCTACATCACAATTCCAGATAGATGCAGTGGAAAACATTCTGTCCAAGATGAGAAATGTGACTCTCAACCTTCAAAAATTCTTCACTTGAACTCTTTCAAATCAACTGAGTGTCTGCTGCTCAGCCTGCTTCACAAAGAGCCTGACAAAAAGAGAGAGCATGAAGCTTTCAGGGAGTCATCACCACCTTCAGGAGAGTTAAGTGCCAAGAAACTGCAGCAGCACAAAGTGAGATGTGCACCAGGTAGTGTTAAGAATCCCATAGGAGGAAGCTGTCAGAATCTTCCAGGTTTCAGGAATGAACAAGATCCACCTCGACCATTTAGGACCAGATGTTACTCTTTGGAAGGGATTGGAGATCCTGCTTCAAGTGTACACAGTAAAGGAGAATCTGATTCCCTCAGGCAAAGGGATGTGAACACAATGCAGGACACAAGGAATGGAAGACAATCACTACTGCATGAGCAGAACACTAAATGTGACCTGCAGCCTGGTTGTGATGGCACAGCTCAAAACAGACTCCTTGGCATCAGGAGAGCATCTGCCTCAACTCTGCAGGATAAAGAGCTGTTGGATGACCATCACAGATCAAAGCAAATAGGCAGGTCTCTGAGTTTGCTTGGCAAGAGGAACTCCAAAAGCTGCTCTAGCATTAATATGCCAGTTGCTGAAATCACAGTAAAACCAAAACCTCACCTTTGTGGGCAAGGAAAACCAAATCCTTCTGGTGTGGCTACTTCAGTGGGCATCAGGACAGAGGTTTCTGCTGTCACCATCAAAAGGAGACTCTCCACAAGTACCACAGAACTCTCAGAGCACTCTTTCCCTCACTCCTCTTGTATGTTGAGTGGCACACAAAGTAAGATGGCTTCTCTAAAGCATGTTGTGAGGCCTTGTGTTGACTAACTCATCTCTGCTTCCTTACTCTTTGACACTCTTGCTGGGGGGTTTGTTGTGCAGGTTAACATGGCCTGTGGGGCTTAAAACAAAGCCTGCTTGCTAAATTGCAGAGTTTTCAAGGTGGCCCTTTTGTAACTGCTAACAAATAGCAGCAGTGTAGTATCTTTGATCTCTTTCATTCACCTTCCTTGTCAGGTAAGTGATAAATCTCACCTAGAAGCTGAGAGTGAGGTAAGGAGGTTGGAACTAGATGATCTTGAAGGTCCCTTCCAACCCCTATGATTCTTAATTGTCTTTTGGTCTTAATTGTACCATCAGTACAAGAGTGAAGCAAGCTGAAGATGAGCACACACACACACAAAAAAAAAAGGCTATATCATGTTAGCTACCATGTTAGAGCTGCTTCCTGTAGGCTATCCTATGCATGGGGCCTACAAGAAAGCTGGGAAGGGAATGCTTACAAGGCCTTGTTGTGATAGGATGATGGGGAATGGATTGAAACTGGAAGAGAGGAGATTCAGCCTGGAGATTAGGAAGAAGTTGTTTGCAGTGAGGGTGGTGAGACACTGGCACAGGTTGCCCAGGGAGGTTGTGGAGCACAGAAGCACCCAACGTGATCTTTGATCACGTTGGGTGCTTCTGTGCTCCACAACCTCCCTGCAGCTCTTCTGTGCTCCACAACCTCCCTGAAGGTATTCAAGGCCAGGTTGGATGAGGCCTTGAGCAACCTGGGCTAGTGGGAATTGTCCCTGCCCCCATACCAGTGGGGTTGGAACTGGATGATGTTTAAGATCCTTTCCAACCCAAACCCAATTTTTTTTGCACTGAGGTAAAACACAACCCTGACAGACTCGGCTCAACCCTTCATGGCAGCTCTCTCTTTTTGCAATGAACCTGTAGATCTCCTGCAGCCTCACTTAGAAAGGATTGCTGTGGAAGCCCTGCAGATCTGCTGTCTGCTCCTGCCACCACCAAGCCGCAGGAAGCTGCAGCTGCTGATGCGCATGATGGGGAGGATCAGCGGCAACGTGGACATGCCGCGGCTGCACCGCACCCTGGGCACACGCTCTCTGGTAAGGGAACAGGGGCTGCAGCCTCCCTGCTGCCTCAAGCACACAGCCTGCTGGTGTCCTCAGTGTCCCTCAGTCTTCTGCACTTGAGGGTCTTGTCTTGCTGCACTTCAGTAGTGGTTAATGGCCAAAAGAAGCATGGGCAGCAAGTCCGCTGCGCTCTGCCGAGCCCTCACCTGCAGTGCTGGGGACAGCTCTGGAGTCATCAGCACAGCAGAGGCAAGGACCTGTTGGAAGAGGAACAGAGGAGGCCACAGCAGTGATGGGAGGGCTGGAAGGGCTCTGCTGGGAGGCCAGGCTGAGAGGTGGGGTCATTCAGCCTGGAGAAGAGAAGGCTCCAGGGAGACCTGCTGGTGGCCTTGCAGTGCTTACAGGGAGTTATTCTAACCCAGGTGCAGAACTCTACACTTGACCTTGTTGAACTTCAGGAGGTTTCCCTTTGTCCAGCTCTCCAGCCTGTCCATGTCTCGCTGGATGGCAGCACCAGCCTCAGTGTCAGCACTCCTCCTAGTTTAGTCTCATCCAGGTGATATTAATTCACTGTGCCACTGTGACTGGAAAAACAGACAAATCCTTCCTCTTCACCTTCTAATCACAGGATGTCAGATCTGGGCAGACTTTTAAACCTCCCACAGTTGGATCTGGGCAGAATTTTAAACCCCAAAATTTAGTCTGATTAAACTCAGCATTAGTGGGGGGGAACAACCTCAGAGGATCAATAGAAAACTGAATTGTTTAGAGCATGAAACCAGAACTGAGGCACAACCCTGACCAAACACCAATTGATGGAGCTCTGTCAGACACCACCTCTGGCTCTGGAGAGGAACCAGAAGCCTTTTACATTACCTCCACTGCAATCTCCTTGGGTGTCAGGGGCCACTTGTGCTCATATTTGTCTTTCACTGCTTGGTCACTGTTGGCAGTTGGTGCTGAGTTCTCAGGTCTCACTCCATGGCTGGTTTTGCCCACCAGGTTTTGGACTGACTTGACCATGTTCTTTAGGTCCTCTGGGTAGGGAGTGGGATAACGTTTCAGGTTGATCTCAACCTGCAGGGTCATCAAGCAAAGGCTTAGAGGAAGGTACAGAATGAAAACAACATTCAGAGCCCCATGGCTGCATGCAAATTCCTCCCCTTCTGAGGGACTCTGTTGGAGGCAAAGTGTCACACAGAATGGGAAGGTTGGAAGGGACCTCAAAGCTCAGCCAGTTCCAACCCCCTGCCATAGGCAGGGACACCTCCCACTAGCACAGGTCACTCAAGGCCTCATCCAACCTGGCCTTGAACACCTCCAGGGAGGGAGCAACCACAACCTCCCTGGGCAACCTGTGCCAGTGTCTCACCACCCTCACTGCAAACAACTTCCTCCTAACATCCACTTTCAATCTCCCCTCTGACACTTCAAACCCATTCCCCTTGTCCTGCCATTCCCAGACCTTGTCAATAGTCCCTCCACAGCCCTCCTGGAGCCCCCTTCAGATCCTGCAAGGCCACTCCAAGCTCTCCTGGAAGCCTTCTCCTCTCCAGGCTGCAGAGCCCCAACTCTCTCAGCCTGTCCTCGCAGCAGAGCTGCTGCAGCCCTCTCACCATCTTGGTGGCCTCCTCCAAACTGGCTCCAACACTTCCATGTCCTTCCTGTGCTGGGGTCTGAGGAGAACTGCACCTACCTGCATGGATTTTGAGGGGCTTTGATGGAGCTACCTCCAAGGATCCTTTTTTTTTTTTTCACTTACACTTCACAGGCTCACAGGATGTCAGGGGTTGGAAGGGACCCAAAAAGCTCACCCAGTCCAACTCCCCTGCCAGAGCAGGGCCAGACAATCCAGCTCAGGGCACACAGGAACAGACAGGCCTTGAAAGGCTCCAGAGAAGGAGAGTCCACAGTCTCTCTGGGCAGCCTGTGCCAGTGCTCTGGGACCCTTGCAGGCAAGAAGTGTCCCCTTGTGTTGAGCTGGAAGCTCCTGTGCTGATCTCCTGAATCCTTGCAGATGATCCAGACGTTCTCCCGCTGCGTGCTGTGCTGTGCAGAGGAAGTGGACCTGGATGAGCTGCTCTCCACACGACTGGTCTCATTCCTCATGGACCACCAGCAGGAGATATTCCAGGTGCCAACTTACCTGCAGGTCGCAGTGCGAGATCACCTCGAGTACATGAAGGTGGCTCAGGTCAGTACTGGTGGCACTGCAACTCCAGATGTCACTGAGTACACTCTGGATGTTTGTTAGATGCTTCCTAGCTGATAGAATCATGTAATTGCTTCACTTACAAAGGACCTAACATCCAGTTCAACCCAACCCCACCATGGCCATTAAACCATGTCCCCTAGTGCCATGTCCACAGGTTTCTTCAACACCTCCAGGAATGGTGACTCCAGCACCTCCCTGGGCAGCCTGTGCCAGTGCCTGACCCATATCTAATATTAGACCTTCTTCAACATGTCCACCTGCAGACCAGTGCCAGTTGGCTCCCTCAGGCGTCAGTGCTGGCACCAGTGCTGTTTGACATCTTTGTCAGTGCCATGGACAGAGGAATCAGTGCAGCCTCAGCAAGGCTGCAGCTGGCACCAAGCTGTGTGGCACAGTCACTTGCTAGAGGGCAGGAATCCATCCAGAGGGACCTGCACAGGCTGCAGAGCTGTGCCCAGGCCAACCTCAGGACATTCAACAAGGCCAAGTGTAAGGTCCTGCCCCTGGGTAGGCATAATGCCAAGCACAGCTCCAGGCTGGGTGGGGAATGGCTGAGAGCAGCCCTGAGGAACAGGCCCTGGGGGTCTGGGGTGAGGAAAAGCTCAAGCTGAGGCTGCAGTGTGAGTGCAGCCCAGACAGCAACTGTGTGCTGGGCTGCAGCAAGAGCAGTGTGGGCAGCAGGGCAAGGGAGGGGATTGTGCCCCTTGGCTCTGCTCTCCTCAGACCCCAGCTGCAGTCCTGGGTGCAGTTCTGGAGCCCCCAGCACAGGAAGGACATGGAAGTGTTGGAGCCAGTGCAGAGGAGGCCACCAAGATGCTGAGAGGGCTGCAGCAGCTCTGCTGTGAGGACAGGCTGAGAGAGTTGGGGCTGTGCAGCCTGGAGAGGAGAAGGCTTCCAGGAGAGCTTGGAGTGGCCTTGCAGGATCTGAAGGGGGCTCCAGGAAGGCTGTGGAGGGACTATTGACAAGGGCTTGGAATGGCAGGACAAGGGGAATGGGTTTGAAGTGTCAGAGGGGAGACTGAAAGTGGATGTCAGGAGGAAGTTGTTTGCAGTGAGGGTGGTGAGACACTGGCACAGGTTGCCCAGGGAGGTTGTGGCTGCTCCCTCCCTGGAGGTGTTCAAGGCCAGGTTGGAGGAGGCCTTGAGTGCCCTGTGCTAGTGGGAGGTGTCCCTGCCTATGGCAGGGGGTTGAAACTGGATGATCCTTGAGGTCCCTTCCAACCTTGCCACTCTATGAACTCTTCTTTCAGAGCAAATGTCCAGAGCAAGAAATCTGTGCCATATTGCCAACCTATTCGTACTGCAAACAAATAACACCTCAGGAGTTTGAGGAGCAGAAGGTTTCTACCTCACAAGCTGCAGTGGCAGAGCTCTTGGAGAACATTATCAAAGATAAAAACCTGTCTGTGAAAGACAAAAAGAAAAAGTTAAAGCAGGTAAGGTGGTGGTGGGTATTTCATATACCTCTAGAAATGCCTTTGGGAGGGACCCTGCTCATCAACCACAAGCCCTATGAGGAGAGGCTGAGGGAGCTGGGGGTGTGCAGCCTGCACAAGAGGAGGCTCAGGGCAGAGCTCATTGCTCTTTGCAGCTCCCTGAAGGGAGCTTGGAGCCATCTGGGCTTGGGCTCTGCTGCCAGGCACCCAGGGACAGAAGGAGGGGACACAGCCTCAAGCTGTGCCAGGGCAGGCTCAGGCTGGATGTTAGGAAGAAGCTCTTGCCAGAGAGAGTGATTGGCACTGGAATGGGCTGCCCAGGGAGGTGGTGGAGTGCCCATCCCTGGAGGTGTTGAAGAGGAGGCTGCAGGAGGCACTTGGTGCCAGGGGTTAGCTCCTTAGAAGGTGTTAGGTGATAGGTTGGGCTCAATGACCTTGAAGGTCTTTTGCAAGCTGATTGATTGTGATCTTACGGTCCCTTCCTACCCAGATCACTCTGATTTGGTGTCTGGGAGCAGTGTTCAAACAGTGGTTGGAAAGCAGTACCAAAGGGTTCAGAGGTCCTGCTGTGTTCACTAGCACAGGACAGGCCCATGGCATGGCTTTTGGTGGGGCACTGGCTGCAGAAGCTCTGTGCAAATGCTGTAGGTGAGCTTCACACTGACTGCTGACCAAGGCAGTGAGCTTTGGGAGGCTCTCTCTGTTCACAGTTCTGAAACACTTGGCTGTGGGCTCAGCTTTGTGTTTTGTAACCTGTGTTGCTCAAAGTTCTCAGGCACTCTTGCAGCCTGCTAACATCTTGCCTAATACTGAAGCTCAGCTCTGTCAGGAT
Source organism: Eubucco bourcierii (assembly GCA_013396675.1). Lineage (NCBI taxonomy): Eukaryota > Metazoa > Chordata > Aves > Piciformes > Ramphastidae > Eubucco > Eubucco bourcierii. Next base: position 31,549 of record VWZE01020346.1, read on the forward strand.
TTAGTCCTGGAGAGGTTTTTCTGGTTTGGAAAAGCCTTTGGCAAGTGTCTGAGTGCTTCAGCACTGTTGTGCTTGCTCTAGAATCTCCTAAGCAAGTCTTGTGACCCTGCAAAAGCAGCTTTGCAGAGCAAGGCTCTGATTGCTCTCCTCTAGCTTCCACCAGACTGATTTCTCACGTGTGGTGTTGCTAACCTGCTGGGCTTGGGAAAGTGAAGGCTGGACCAAAGTCCAGGAGCAGCAGCATGGTAGCAGTGTTCATTCTCTAAGCTGTGTGGTGTCACTGTGCTGGGGCAGCTGGTGGTGTGAGAACTCAGAGCTTCTGGGAGTGATGATTCACCTTGAATTGGGACAAGCCAAGTATGTGACACCTCCTGGAGCATTGGGTCCCACTTATGGCAGCAGCAAAAAAGACAAATGGTGTCACTGGGTAATGCTGTGAGCCTCTTGAGGTGTTCCCTCCAACCCTGAAAGGAGGTTGGGGTGAGATGGGTCTTGGCTCTTGAGGTGTTCCCTCCAACCCTGAAAGGAGGTTGGGGTGAGGTGGTCTTGGCTCTTCTCCCTAGTAACAAGTGAGCCCAGAGAGGTGGCAGATGCCTCATCTCTCCAACCTCCTTGCAGGGAGCCATAGAGAGCCACAAGGTCTCCCCTCAGCCTCCTTTTCTCCAGACTGAACAACCTCAGTTTCCTCAGCTGCTCCTCAGGGCAGAGCTCATTGCTCTCTGCAGCTCCCTGAAGGGAGGTTGGAGCCAGCTGGGCTTGGGCTCTGCTGCCAGGCACCCAGGGACAGAAGGAGGGGGCACAGCCTCAAGTTGTGCCAGGGCAGGCTCAGGTTGGATGTTAGGAGGAAGTTGTTGGCAGAGAGAGTGATTGGCATTGGAATGGGCTGCCCAGGGAGGTGGTGGAGTGCCCATCCCTGGAGGTGTTTGAGGAGGCTGCAGGAGGCACTTGGTGCCAGGGGTTAGTTCATTAGAAGGTGCTGGGTGCTAGGTTGGACTGGGTGATCTTGAAGTCTTTTCCAAGGTGATTGATTGTGATCTTTAAGGTCCCTTCCAACCCAAATCACTCTGCTTTGGTGCAGTCTGGGAGCAGTGGTGTTCAAACAGACTGCAGGAGGCACTCGGTGCCATGGGTTAATTAGAAGGGTTAGGTGGTAGGTTGGACTGGATGACCTTAGAGGTCTTTTCCAACCTGGTGAATTCTGTGATTGTGATTCCTTCCCAGCCCTGTTCTCCAGACCCTTCACTGCCCTTCTCTGGATCCACTTTGACCCCTCAGTGTCCTTTTTGGAGTGAGGGACCCAAAACTGAACCCAGCACTCCAGGTGCTGCCTCACCAGTGCCCATTACTGGGAGGCAATCATTTCCCCAGCCCTGCTGGGCACCCCATTGCTGATCCAAGCCAGGATCCATCCTTACCAAGTGGTCAGTGATTCAGCTGGGCCCAAGCAGGCCTTCTGGTGGAGTCTGATACTTTCTCTGGCTTTTCTCTCTGCAGTTCCAGAAGGAATACCCTCTCATCTACCAGAAGAGGTTTCCTACCACTGAAAATGAAGCCATGCTCTTGGAGAACAAACCTACCATCAAACCCCCCATGCTCAGCCTGAGGAAACCAAGATTTCAGAGCCTCAGATATTAACCTCACCACATCTCAGCTGCTTGGTTCTTTGGTGGAGGAACAAATCAAGTTGCCAAAGGGCACTCCCAACAAGTTTGGTGGCTCTGTGAGGAGAAGGAAGAAATGTTTACATGGGCATTGTGTCAAGGTGCCAAATTCACTCTTTATTACGTATCTTGTGTGTGTGTTGCAGAGAACTTTTGGACTAGAAGTATTTATCAGTTTACAAATGATTCCAATCTATTCCACTCAGTAAAAGTGAACCTAAACAAAGCTATTATTAACCAAAAATATATCTTGTTCTCATGTGGGAAACTAATAACATGGATATTATGGGATGGGTTTTTGTTATGTCTGGGCAGGAATTTGTGCCATTTACTCTCTTGTTCTGTAACTTTGAAATGTTTGTCTGTGTCACTTAAGTGCCTTCTTCATGTGTTTGTCTTCTAAACAGAATGTTTGAGTCAAGGATTAATTTAAAGAGTTGGGTTGGTTGGTTTGTTCCTAATTGAGCCAGAAATAAATGATCTGACTCCCAAAAAAATATTTCTGGTTCTCTCTGTAGAACTCATCTGAAGCTGAGCAACCTTGGTCTGGGGGGAAGTGTCCCTGCCTGTGGCAGGGAGTTGGAACTAGATGAGACTTGAAGGTCCCTTTCAACCCAACCCATTCTGTGAATCTGTTGATACTTTGGGTCTAGCTCTGATGTTCTCATGGGTAACTGACTTCAGATCTAGTCTCAGAATAGCAGAATGGTAGCACTAAGACCTAACATCCAGTCCAACCATCAACCCACCCTCACTGTGGCCAGCAAACCATGTCCCCAAGTGCCATGCCCACAGGTTTCTTGAGCACCTCCAGGGATGAGGACTCCAGCACCTCCCTGGGCAGCCTGTGCCAGTGCCTGACCACTCTGGCAGGGAAGAAATTGTTGCTCATGTCCAACCTAAACCTCCCTTGGCACCACTTCAGGCCACTTGCTCTCATTCTGTCCCCTGATACTAGGGAGAAGAGGCCAAAGCCCCACCTCACTCCAACCATCTTTCAAGGAGTTGGAGAGAGCAATGAGGTCTCCCTCAGCTTCCTTTTCTCCAGGCTGAACAATTCCAGGTTCCCCAGCCCTGTTCTGCAGACCCTTCACCAGCTTGGTTGCCCTTCTCTGGACCTGCTCCAGCACCTGAAAGCCCTTGGAGTGGCCCAGCAGTGAAGCCAGTACTGAAGGAGCAGCCTCCCAGTACAGGGGGACAGTCACTGGTCCTGCTGGTCACACCACTGCTGATCCAGGCCAGGCTGCTGGTGGCCACACACTGGCTCATCTCCACCTGCTGTCAACCAGTGCTCCCAGGCCTTTCTCTGCTGGGCAGTTTCCAGCCACTCTGCCCCAAGCCTGGAGCCTTCATGGGGCTGCTGTGACCCAAGTGCAGCACCCAGCACTTGGCCTTGTTGAACCTCAGCACATCTACCCAGCCTGGCCAGATCTCTTTGCAGAGCCTTCCTATGCTGCAGCAGATCAATACTGCCACCCATGCCAGGGTCCTGTGTGTAAAACTGGATGGGATGTGCTGCCCACGAGGGACTGCAGCAGCAGGTATCTGTAAGTTCAACTTCATTGTCACTTCACTGCTTTTAATGAAGCTTCAGCCCTTGTAGAATCAAGCATTTTTATAGCAGGGACTGCTTTGGTGGCAGCTGTTTCCTTCTGCATTCTCTTGCTTGGTAATCATAGCCTGGTTTGGGTTGGAAGGGACCTCAAGATCATCCAGTCCAATCCCCTGCTAAAGCAGGGACACCTGCAGCAGCCTGCCCAGCAGCACAGTGCTCAGCTGGGGCTGGAAGCTCTGCAGACAAGGAGACTCCACAACCTCTCTGGGCAGCCTGCTCCAGGGCTCCAGCACCCTCACAACAAACAAGTTTCTCCTCCTGGGTTCCAGTTTGTGCCCCCTGTCCCTGGGCACCACTGAGCAGAGTCTGGCCCCATCCTCTTGATCCCCACAGCTCCTTTAGCTCTTGCTGAGCATTGCTCAGCTCCCCTCTGGGGCTGCTGTTCTGCAGGCTCTCAGCCCCAGGGCTCTCAGCCTTTGCTCCTCCCAGAGCTGCTCCAGGCCCCTCAGCAGCTTTGTGTGCTGTAGGGGCCTGCAGTTCCCCAGCAGGTGACAGATGTTCCTACTCCCTAACACCTGTAGCCAACTGCTTTTAAAACCACCCAAAGGTGCCTCTGGTTCCTCCCAGACCTGCTCAGTGTTGCACAAATGCTTGGTTTGTGTTCCAGTTAAGCAACTTAGGAGGCCAGAAGCTTGCACTGCTCAGGATTTAGCTTTCAAAGCCCTGCCCTCATTATTCAGAGGTCTTGAGCTGTGTTATTTAATGCTCCCTTCAGAGGTTTTGACAGACCTTGACAAAAAGGGGAACTGAGAAGGAAATAGACAATGAAACCTTCCCAAGGAGTGAGAGCCACTAAGTGAGGTTTAATCTGAACTCCTCTTTCAGCTCTCACTTCCTCTGGTGTGACAAATGGGCTGGGGCTCTGTCTCCAGTCTCTTGAACTGGCTCTGCTGGGGCTTTTTGGCTTCTTTTATGTGAAAACGGGCAGTGGGAGCAGGGCAGGGATTGTCTGTCTGTGCTGGGCACTGGGGAGGCCACAGCTCCTGTACTGGCTTCAGTTTTGGGGCCCTCACTCCAAGAAGGACACTGAGGTGCTGGAGGGAGTCCAGAGAAGGGTAAAGCATCTGGGGAAGGGCCCAGAGGACAGGACTGGGGAGGAGCAGCTGAAGGAACTGGGGGTGTTTAGTCTGGAGAAAAGGAGACTTTTCTATGACTCACTGAAAGGAGGTGGGAGCCAGGTGGAGGTTGGTCTCTTGTCCTGTCACTTCTTCCTAGGGACAAGAGGAGGAAATGGCCTCATGTTGCCCCAGGGGAGGCTTGAGTTGGACATGAGGAACAATTTCTTCCCCTTGGGGGGTGTCCAGGCCTGGCCCAGACTGCCCAGGGCAGTGGTGGAGTCCCCATCCCTGGAGATGTGATGCTAAGGTTTAGTGGTGGCCTGGCAGTGCTGGGTTAAGGGTTGGACTTGATGGACCTGAAGGTCTCTTCCAACCAAACTTATTCCATGATTTTTGCACTTACTGCTGGAATTTCCCTGGACTGGACAAATCACCAGGCAATTAAGGTTGTTTAATAAGAAGGGTTAACTGGGGGCCTCCAGGAGCTCATGCAGGTTCAACTCAATCTTGTTTTTTAGCTGGAAACCTGAAATGACCTCTTAGGCCAGAAGGGAACTCTTGCTAAGGAGGAGACAAACACAACAGCCCAGCAAGAAGCCAACTCTTCACACATGGGAGCTGTTCATGGTCTCCTTTTCTCCTTTCACCACAGTCTGCACCCCCAGAGCCCCACTCCTGCTGGTGAAGGAGGAGTGCTGAAGGTGGGTGGGGTGAGGAGCTGGCTCCATCCCGTGCCAAGGCTGCCCAGGAGGGCAGAGCTGTAAGCTCTCTAATCTCATTAACTTGGAAAGTTCTTACAGCTCAGTGCTTTCACAAACATCTGCTCTTGCAGGGGGGGTTCTTAAGGTGATCTTCAGCCCACCACTGATGGCAACTGCTGGCTCTGAAGCAAACCAAGAGCAGGTTCCATCTGTTCCTGAGCACAGGCTCTGGGCAGCCTGGGCCAGGCACTGAGAACCCTTATGGGGAAAAATTGTTCCTTGTGTCCAACTTGAACCTCTCCTGGGGCAACTTCAGACTATTTCCTCTTGTCCTATCCCTTGCTCCTTGGGAGAGGATACCAACCCCCACCTGGCTCCAACCTCCTCTGAGGAGCTGCAGAGAGCCAGGCCTCCCTTCAACTGCCTCTTCTCCAGACTGAACACCCCCAACTCCCTCAGCTGCTCCTCCCCAGCCCTGTTCTCCAGACCCTTCCCCAGCTTTGCTGCCCTGCTTTGGACTTGCTCCAGACCCTCAATGTCCTTCTCGGAGCGAGGGACCCAAAACTGAACCCAGTACTCTAGTGCCCAGTTCAGGGGCACAATCCTGGAGGGCAGGAGGGCTCTGCAGAGGGACCTGGGCAGGCTGCATGGGTGGGCAGAGGCCAAGGGGATGAGATTGAACAAGGCTGAGTGCAGGGTTCTACACTTTGGCCACAACAAGCCCAAGCAGTGCTGCAGGCTGGGCACAGAGTGGCTGGAGAGCAGCCAGGCAGAGAGGGACCTGGGGGTGCTGGCAGAGAGGAGCTGAAGATGAGGCAGCAGAGTGCCCAGGTGGGCAGCAGAGCCAATGGCATCCTGGGCTGGCTCAGGAGCAGTGTGGGCAGCAGGAGCAGGGAGGTTCTTGTGCCCCTGTGCTCAGCACTGCTCAGGCCACAGCTTGAGGGCTGTGTCCAGTTGTGGGCCCCTCAATTCCAGAGAGATGTTGAGGTGCTGGAAGGTGTCCAGAGAAGGGCAGCAAGGCTGGGGAGGGGCCTGGAGCAGAGCCCTGTGAGGAGAGGCTGAGGGAGCTGGGGGTGTGCAGCCTGCACAAGAGGAGGCTCAGGGCAGAGCTCATTGCTCTCTGCAGCTCCCTGAAGGGAGGTTGGAGCCAGCTGGGCTTGGGCTCTGCTGCCAGGCACCCAGGGACAGAAGGAGGGGACACAGCCTCAAGCTGTGCCAGGGCAGGCTCAGGCTGGATGTGAGGAGGAAGTTGTTGGCAGAGAGAGTGATTGGCATTGGAATGGGCTGCCCAGGGAGGTGGTGGAGTGCCCATCCCTGGAGGTGTTGAAGCCAAGCCTGGCTGGGGCACTGAGTGCCATGGTCTGGTTGGTTGGGTAGGGCTGGGGGATAGGTTGGGCTGGGTGAGCTTGGAGCTCTCTGCCAACCTGCCTGGGTCTGTTTCTGTGAATCCCTGCCCTGGTCCTGCTGATCCAAGCCAGGATGCTGATGGCCTTCTTGGCCACCTGGGCACAGGCTGGCTTGTATTTAACTGGCTGTTGGCCACCACCCCTGGGTCTTTTTTTCTGCAGGGCAGTTTCCAGCCACAAATCAGTTTCCTGAGTCAGTCCTAGATGAAGCTCTGCTCCTGAGCTTGCAGGCAGGTAGATGCCAAGGCCCCAGGTTGGATGAGGCCTCGAGTACCCTGGCCTAGTGGGATGTGTCCCTGCCCATGGCAGGAGGGCTGGAGCTAGGCTCCAGGAAGGCTGGGGAGGGACTATTGACAAGGGCTTGGAATGCCAGGACAAGGGGAATGGGTTTGAAGGGGCAGAGGGGAGATTGAAGGTGGATGTTAGGAGGAAGTTGTTTGCAGTGAGGGTGGTGAGACACTGGCACAGGTTGCCCAGGGAGGTTGTGGAGCACAGAANTCCCATTCTATGATTCTAGCTGATTCCAACCCAAACCATTCCATGAGCTCTCCATTCAGGGGCTGAGGTGCCTGCAGGCAGGAGCAGCTTCTCTCTGGCAGGTCTGCTGCAGCCTGTGGTGCTGTGCCAAGTGCCCAGCGTGACTCCAGCTCTGTTTCATTCCTTCCCTGTGGGTTGTTTTTTTTTTCCCCCCCCTCCCTCCTTCTTTGTAATCACTCTGCTCAGGAAGAATTTAGGTCTCAGAAAAACATTCAAAGCTCTTTTTTGTGCAAGACAAAACCTCCCAAAGCCCTGGGGAGGATCTGGGGGGAGGGGGTGTGAAAGCCAGCTCTGTTCCCAGGGCATGCTCATTGGTGAGGGAGGTTTTGGCCACGGGGGTCATCTCAGCAGGGGCTCAGCCCCCCATAAATACCCTCTGTGTGTGGCTCTGGTGGTGTTTGGCTGCTTGGGTTCTTCCTCAAGGAAAAAATGTACAGCCAGTGAGTACCTCTCTGGGTTTCTTGAGCTTGCTGTTGAGGAGGGAATTTGTTACCCTGAGGGTGGTGAGACCCTGGCCCAGGCTGCCTCAGGGAGGTAGGGAGGCTGAAGTGAGGTGGGGGTTGGTCTCTTCTCCTGAGGAAGAAGTATGAGGACAAAAGGGAATGGCTTCAAGGTGCACCAGGGGAGCTTTAGTTTGGACATAAGGAGCAATTTCTTCCCCTTGAGGGTTGTGAAGGCCTGGTCTGGACTGCCCAGGGCAGTGGTGGAGTCTTAGTCCCCAGAGGAGATGTGGGGCTAGGGGATGTGGCTTAGAGTTAGTCTTGGTAGAGTAGGGTTCATAGTTGCACTCAATGGTCCTGAAGGCCTTTTCTAACCCCAATGCTCCCATGGCTCTGTGCCCCCTCCCTGGCACCACTGCAGGTTGTTTGGGGCTCTGAGCAACCTGCTCTAGCTGCAGCTGTCTCTGCTGACTGCAGGGGGCTTGGACTGGCTGGACCTTGAAAGGTTCCTACCCAAACCAGTCTATGAATTCCTGACTTTCTCCACAGGAGTAACTGAGTGGTGACCACCATGGTGCAGTGTTGGCTGAGGGGGGGAGAGGCTGTGGAGCTCAAGGCCAGCACAGGGGGAGGCCTACTGGAAGGCTGGGGAGGGACTATTGACAAGCTCTGGGAATGGCAGCACAAGGGGCAATGGGTTTGAAGTGGCAGAGGGGAGATTGAAAGTGGATGTTAGGAGGCAGTTGTTTGCAGTGAGGGTGGTGAGACACTGGCACAGGAGGCTCACCTGCAGCTCCCATGCTTTGCAGAAGGGCTGTGTCTGGTGTGTCCTCAGGAGCTCCCCACTAGGCAGCAGGTGAAGTCAGGAGCTGCCAAACAGTTCTCAGCTAATGCTCATCCAAGGCCTGGGAGATCCAAGTTGGATTTTGCTTCCTGATGGTTCAGGATATTCCATGTTTGCCTGCTGGAGGAGGGAGTTTGCCTGCAGGGCTGCAGCACAGGCTGGCTCGTCAGCTGCTCTGTCCCTCCCTCAAGTGGTTTTTAAGTCTTGGACCAATCCATCCAGCAACAAACTCCTCTCCTTCGGGAATGGAGTTTCCAGAGGTATCCCAAATCCAAGCTAACTGTAGATCTGCTGGCCCTTTCAGAGTGGAGCACCCTGCTGGAGGCTACAAGAAGCTCTTTGAGACAGTGGAGGAGCTGTCTTCTCCAGTGACTGCCCACGTCACAGGTGGGTGTGGGCTCCTTGGCCTCCTCCTGCCCCCTCTGTGCTCTGAGGAGTTTGTGAGCCACCAGGGCCGGAGGGGAGGGTCAGGGGTAAAAGACCTGATGTATTTTGGGGCAGAGAAAAGGGCAGATTAAGTGGGGCAACTTCAGACATGTCAGCACTCAAGTTCTTTGCCTGCTTGGCCTGCAGATGAGGACAGAAGCAAGGTTCAAAGTTCTCCAAGCATTATGTAATCTGAAGTTCGGGGTTTGTTACACTGACACAGCAAAGATTCCTTGGTCTGATCTGCCACGAACCCTGCATCTTCCACAGGCAGGATTCCCACCTGGCTGCGAGGAAGCCTCCTGAGATGTGGTCCTGGTTTGTTTGAGGTGGGGGCAGAGCCTTTCTACCACCTGTTTGACGGCCAAGCACTGCTGCACAAGTTTGACTTCAAGGAGGGGCACGTCACCTACCACCGAAGGTACGCGGCAGGCTGCCAGGATAAAGCACTAACGGAGCTCTGAGGAGGAACAGAGCACTCAGAATGAGCCCAGCCCCAGCAGGGCAAGTGTAGGGCCCCCTGCCTGGGGAGGAGGAGCCCCCTGCAGCTGTACAGGTGAGGGGAGACCCGCTGGGAAGCAGCTCCATGGAGAAGGATCTGGGAGTGCTGAGGGACAGCAAGCTGCCCACCAGCCAGCAATCTGCACTGCTGGCCTAGAAGGCAAATGGGCTCCTGGGTGCACGAAGAAGAGTGTGGCCAGCAAGCTGAGGAAGGTTCTTTTCCTTCTCTGCCCTAGGGAGGACACATCTGGACTCCAGGGCACAGTTCTGGGCTCCCCAGTTCAAGAGACTGCGAACTACTGGAGAGGGGCCTGGGGCAGCTCTGTGGGGAACAAAGGCTGAGAGCCCTGGGGCTGAGAGCCTGCAGAAGAGCAGCCCCAGAGGGGAGCTGAGCAATGCTCAGCAAGAGCTAAAGGACCTGTGGGGGGCAAGAGGATGGGGCCAGACTCTGCTCAGTGGTGCTCAGTGACAGGACAAGGGTCACTGGGCACAAACTGGAACCCAGGAGGTTCCATCTGAACAGGAGGATAAGTTCTTTGTTGTGAGGGTGCTGGAGTCCTGGAGCAGGCTGCCCACAGAGGCTGTGGAGTCTCCTTGTCTGCAGAGTTTCCAAGCCCAGCTGGGCACTGTGCTGCTGGGCAAGCTGCTGTGGGTGGCCCTACTTAAGCAGGGGGCTGGACTGGATGACCTCCAGAGGTCACATCCAACACCCCCCAACCCCCCGCTCAGACACTTCCAGCTGTCTGAGGAAGCTCATCCCCAGAACATGGATGTTTCAGCCTGCTGGGGTTTGTGCCCTGACCTCCCAGGTGCCTTCCTGCCCCCCTCAGGTTTGTCAGGACCGATGCCTACGTCAGAGCCATGACCGAGAAGAGGATTGTGATCACCGAGTTCGGCACCTACGCCTACCCAGACCCATGCAAGAACATCTTCTCCAGGTACCTCAGGCTCACCTAGACATTGCAGTGATGTCCTAGGGTGCTTCTACCTCCACTAAAGCCTTGACTGCCTCTGGGTATTTTTCTCTCAGGTTTTTCTCCTACTTCAAAGGTGTGGAGGTCACTGATAATGCCCTCGTTAACGTGTACCCGGTGGGTGAGGACTACTACGCCTGCACTGAGACCAACTTCATAACCAAAATTAACCCAGATACCTTAGAGACAATTAAGCAGGTGAGCTTTGGAGGGTGTGGAGGGGCAAAACTGAGAGGAAAATGTTTGGTAACGACCTCTTGCAGCACAGCAAAGAGTTGGGGTTGGTCAGAGATGATCCAGAACCACAGTGGTGAGAGTTAACGAGGAAAGAGCTCATAGATTCGTTGACTCACGGAATGGTTTGGGGTGGAAGAGATCTTAAAGATCACAGAATCAGTCAGGGTTGGAAGGGACCACAAAGATCATCCAGCTTCTCAAGTTAGCCTTCAAGAACTGAATGATCCCAAGGTCATTTGTTTTACTTCTGTGGTCTGTTCCTCCTCTGCACAAGTAACAAATTCTTAGAATCATAGAATGGTAAGGTTGGAAAGGACCTCAAGGATCAGTCAGTTCCAACCCCCTGCCATAAGCAGGGACACCTCCCACTAGTACAGGTNCCTCCTCTTCTCCAGGCTGCAGAGCCCCAACTCTCTCAGCCTGTCCTCACAGCAGAGCTGCTGCAGCCCTCTGAGCATCTTTGTGGCCTCCTCTGGACCCGCTCCAACACTTCCATGTCCTTCCTGTGCTGAGGGCTCCAGAACTGCACACAGTACTCCAGGTGGGGTCTGAGGAGAGCAGAGTAAAGGGACAGATTCTTCCCTTCCCCCAGCATGAGGTGGAATATGGGTGCTGGGGAGAGCTTGAGATGTTTGGTGACTTGAGGACACCTCTAGTTCTAGCTTTGATTTTACATGGCAGTTATGGCTTCATTCTTAAAATAGCTCTTAATGGACAAGTCACAGAACCACAGAATCAGTCAGGGCTGGAAGGGACCACCAGGATCATCCAGTGCCAACCCCCTGCCATGCCCAGGGACACCTCACACTAGATCAGGCTGCCCACAGCCTCATCCAGCCTGGCCTTAAACACCTCCAGGGATGAGGCCTCAACCAGCAACCTGGGCAACCCCTGCCAGGCTCTCACCACTCTCATGCTGAAGAACTTCCTCCTCAAGTCCAGTCTGAATCTCCCCACCTCCAGCTTTGCTCCATCCCCCCTAGTCCTGTCACTACCTGATAGCCTAAAAAGTCCCTCCCCAGCTTTTCTGTAGCCCTTTTCAGATCCTGGAAGGCCACAAGAAGGTCACCTGGGAGCCTCCTCTTCTTCAGACTGAACAGCCCCAACTCTTTCAGTCTGAATATGGGACTCACAGAATGGTTTAGCTTGGAAGGACTTCAAAGCTCAGTCAGTTCCAAACCCCTGCCATAGGCAGGGACACCTCCCACTAGAACAGGTTGCTCAAGACCTCATCTGACCTGGTCCTGGACATCTCCAGGGAGGTTGTGGATGACAGAAGCACAGAATGGGATTTTTGATCCCCTTCTGTGCTCCACAATCTCCCTGGGCAACCTGTGCCAGTGTCTCACCACCCTCACTGCAAACAACTTCCTCCTAACATCCACTTTCAATCTCCCCTCTGACACTTCAAACCCATTCCCCTTGTCCTGCCATTCCCAGCCCTTGTCAATAGTCCCTCCCCAGCCCTCCTGGAGCCCCCTTCAGATCCTGCAAGGCCACTCCAAGCTCTCCTGGAAGCCTTCTCCACTGCAGAGCCCCAACTCTCTCAGCCTGTGCTCACAGCAGAGCTGCTGCAGCCCTCTCAGCATTAGTGCCCTCTTCTGGGCCGGCTCCAACAGTTCCATGTCCTGCTTGTGCTGAAGAAGTCCGAGCTGACAAGAGAGTGTCCTGCAGCAGCTCCTGACATTGCATCTCTGCTCCTGCAGGTGGACCTCTGCAAATACGTGTCCGTGAACGGCGCCACGGCTCACCCGCACGTCGAGAACGACGGCACCGTCTACAACATCGGCAACTGCTTCGGCAAGAACTTCTCCCTGGCCTACAACATCATCCGCATCCCCCCGCTGCAGCCAGGTCAGTGCGCGCCACTGCAGGCCCAGCCACCAAGGCTCCCCCTCCACATCTCCTCTTGAGTCCCTCAGTCGCAGATGCAAACAATTGTTCGGGTTGGACAAGACCTCTAAGATGACCCAGTGTGACCCTCAGCCCAACCCCACCCGTGGACATTAAGTCATGACCCCAGGTGCCATGCCCACAGGTTTCTTGAACTCCCCCAGGGATGGTGACTCCAGCACCAGGCACTGGTGCCAGTGCCTGACCACTCTGGCAGGAAGGAAACACTTCCTAATCTCCAACCTAAACCTCCCCTTGGCCATTTCCTCTCCTATCTCCTGATACTAAAGAGAAGAGACCAACCTCCACTTGGCCTCACCCTCCTTTCAGGTAGTTGCAGAGAGCCAGCTCTCCCCCCAGCTTCCTTTTCTCCAGGCTGCACACCCCCAGCTCCCTCAGCTGCTCCTCCCCAGGCCTGTTCTCCAGACCCTTCACCATCTTCATTGCCCTTCTCTGGACTTTCTCCAGCCCCTCAATATCCTTCTTGGAGTGAGAGGACTGCCCAGCAGAAAAAGACACGGGGATGATGGCCAACAGCCAGTTAAATGCAAGCCAGCCTGTGCCCAGGTGGCCAAGAAGGCCATCAGCATCCTGGCTTGGATCAGCAATGGTGTGGCCAGCAGGAGCAGGGCAGGGATTCATAGAATCAGGCAGGATGGCAGAGAGCTCCAAGCTCACCCAGCCCTACCCAACCAACCAGACCATGGCACTAAGTGCCCCAGCCAGGCTTGGCTTCAACACCTCCAGGCATGGGCACTCCACCACCTCCCTGGGCAGCCCATTCCAATGCCAATCACTCTCTCTGCCAACAGCTTCCTCAGAACATCCAGCCTGAGCCTGCCCTGGCACAGCTTGAGGCTGTGTCCCCTCCTTCTGTCCCTGGGTTCCTGGCAGCAGAGCCCAAGCCCAGCTGGCTCCAACCTCCCTTCAGGGAGCTGCAGAGAGCAATGAGCTCTGCCCTGAGCCTCCTCTTGTGCAGGGTAAGGCAAGTGGTGCTCATTTGTCACTGTCTTCTCCTCACATGAAATCAGCCAGGCATTGGAACTGGCTGCCCTGTGCTGGAGTCACCAGAGCTGGAGGTGTTCAACAAACCCTGTTTTCCAGACCCTTCCCCAGCTTTGCTGCACTTCTCTGGACCCTCTTCATCTCTTCAATATCCTCCTTGAGTAAGGGGCTGAAAAGTAAACCTACTACTCAAGGTGTAGCCCAGTACTGGGAGACAACCACTTCCCTCCTGCTGCTGGTCACACTCAAAGAGGTCTTGTCATCAAATCCCTTTTTCCTTTTAACATTAATTATTTTCAATTTAATTACCATTTAAATTTAGTCACCCTTTATTTGCTCATGAACAGGGGCATTGTCCTTAAACCCATCTGAAAGTGTTTTTTTCCTAAGTGATGAACTTAGAGGCATGTCAGAGGCAGAAGCCTGCTGATAAAACACAAAATACAGAGTATGGGTGAGAGCTTCCATAACTCAACTCTGCTGTTGCAGACAAGGAAGATCCAATGAACAAGTCAGAGGTGGTGGTGCAGTTCCCTTGCAGTGACAGATTCAAGCCCTCCTATGTTCACAGGTAACCTTTGGTGGGGTCATTAGGATCATCAAATCATTATGGTTAGAAGAGGCCTTTAAGATCATAGAGTCCAACCCTTAACCCAGCACTGCCAGGTCACCACTAAGCCATGGCCCTCAGCACCACATCTAAACCTCTCCAGGGATGGGGACTCCACCACTGCACTGGGCAGCCTGGGACAGGCCTTGAAAACTCTCCAGGGGAAATAATCATTCCTTGTGTCCAACCTCAACCTCCCCTGGCACAATTCCAGGCAATTTCCTCTTGTCCTGTCATTTGTTACTAGGGAGAGGAGACCAACCCTGATGTGGCTCCAGCCTCCTTCCAAGGAGCTGTAGAGAGCCAGAAGGTTTCCCCTCAGCCTCCTCTTCTCCAGGCTGAACACCTCCAGCTCCCTCAGCTACTCCTCACCAGACCCTTTGCCATCTTCATTGCCCTTCTCTGGACATGCTCCAGCCCCTCAATGTCCTTCTTGGAGTGAGAGGACCAAAATGACAAATGATGAAGGCCTGCAGGACACTGTTCAGCTGTGACAGGCTACATGTTCCAAGCATGAAGCCAGCAGAGAGAGTCCTTTTGGTTCTGCCAGCACCCATGTCTGGCCTCAGTGGTCTACAGAAGTGGCACACAGGGCTTGTCCTCACATGACATCAACCAGGCATTGGCACAGGCTGCCCTGTGCTGGAGTCACCAGAGCTGGAGGTGTTCAACAAACGTGTGGACATGGCACTGTGGGACGTGGGTTAATGACCATGGTGGTGTTGGGGTTGAGGGTTGGACTCAACAATCTTGAAGGTCTTTTCCAAGCCAAACAATTCTATGAATCCATAACAATCAGGTGGTTTACCAAAATCCAGGTCTTCAGATTGCTGTCAGCTTAACTGATGATCTTATCCAGTGCCTGGGTTTCCTGGATTTGTAGATTCACAGACTGCTTTGGGTTGGAAGGGCCCTCTGCAGATCATCCAGTTCCAACCTCCTTGGATTGGCAGGGACACCTTCCACTGCCCAAACTACAGTGACCTTGACGTGCTCCTCACACAGCTTTGGGTTGACCCCAAACTACATTGTGTTTGTGGAGACCCCAGTGAAGATCAACCTCCTCAAGTTCCTCTCCTCCTGGAGCCTTTGGGGAGCCAACTACATGGACTGCTTCGAGTCCAACGAAACCATGGGGGTAAGCAGTGGCTCGGGCCGGGCAGCCAGGCCTCCACTGGGAGGTTCACTACTTTGGGCTCGCCTTGGTTTCTCTGAGCCTAAGCCAAGCTGTGGCTTCTTTTCAGGTGTGGCTTCACGTGGCAGAGAAGAAGAAGGGCAGGCTCCTCAACATCAAGTACCGCACCTCGGCCTTCAACCTGTTCCACCACATCAACACCTACGAGGACAACGGCTTCCTCATCGTCGACCTCTGCACCTGGAAGGGGTGAGTCCTGCTGCAGCCCCTGCTGGATTGCATCTCCAGACACTGGGGTCCATCACAGCTCCAACACCAAGCATGCTGCTTCCTCTGCTGGCACATCCCTTCCCTGTGGGAGCTGCTGTTGGCACTTCACCAACTGCCTCCAACCCTTCCCAATATTCATACACAGTGACATGTAGGACCACATCTACACACACTCTGCACAGGCCACACGGTGCAGAGGGCCTCTTGGAAACTCATTTTCCAAGAAAACAAACAAACAAAATCTTGAATTTCCCTTTATCTGTAATCCCATCACAGTGGGGGTTGGAAATGACCTCTGGGGATCATTCAGTCCAACCTCAAGCAGGGGCACCCACAGCAGCTTGCCCAGCAGCGCAGTGCCCACCTGGGCTTGTAAACTCTGTAAAGCAGACTCTGGAACCTTTCCAGGCAGCCTGCTCCAGGGCTCCAGCACCCTCACAACAAAGAATCTTCTCCTCCTCTTCAGATGGCACCTCCAGTTTGTGCCTGTTTCTCCTTGTCTTGCCCCTGGGCACCACTGAGAAGGGTCTGGCCCCATCCTCTTGCTCCCTACCCCTTAGCTCTTGCTGAGCACTGCTCAGATTCCTCTGAGGCTGCTCTTCTGCAGGCTCCCCAACTCTTAGCCCATTGAATTTTAGGCCAAGCCCAGCTGCACCTGACCCCAGCCCACTCCCAAGTCCCACCTCTGCATCTGGTGCCATTTCTCTGCAGGTTTGAGTTTGTTTACAACTACCTCTACCTGGCCAACCTACGAGCCAACTGGGAGGAGGTGAAGCGGCAGGCAGAGAAGGCGCCGCAGCCCGAGGCGCGCCGATACGTCCTGCCCCTCAGCATCGACAAGGTACTGCTCTGCCTGCCAGCACAGCTGGGAGCCACTGCTGTCTGTGCCAGGCCTCTGCAAGGCTCCTGCTCTGCCTGACCCCCTTTATCACTGCATCACAGAATCCTTTGGGTGGGCAAAGACCTCTTAGATCATAGAGTCCAACCTTCGACCCGACACCACCGTGGCCCCAAGAGCCATGTCCAGCTGAGATTTGCTCAAATCAAACATTTTCATGGGGGCAGAACTGGAAGTATAGGTTGAGGAACCTGAAGGATGGGTCTTCAGAGATACTTCATACTTTCTTCAGTTGATGACACAATCATGGATTAGTTTGGGTTGGGAGGGACCTCTGGAGATCATCCACTCCAACGCCTCTGCTACAGCAGGGCACCCACAGCAGCTTGCCCAGCAGCACAAATCCCAGCTGAGGCTGGAAGCTCTTCAGGCAAGGAGACTCCACAGCCTCTCTGGGCAGCCTGCTCCAGGGCTCCAGCACCCTCACAACAAACAAGTTTCTCCTCCTCCTCGGGTGGAACCTCCTGGGTTCCATTCTGTGCCTGTTGCCCCTTGTCCTGTCACTTAGCACCACTGAGAAGAGTCTGGCCCCATCCTCTTGCCCCCCACAGGTCCTTTTTCTCTTGCTGAGCGTTGAACAGCCTCCCCTCTCAGGCTGCTCTTCTGCAGGCTCTCTCAGCCTTTGCTTCTCAGCAGAAGCTCCACTTCATTGCTGCTGTCCTGCAGCTGAATGAGGCTCTGCTCAGAGCCCTCTTTGACTGTCCCATGCTGTTCGCAACAGACCTGTGCCGACAGAGTGAGAAATGTGCTTCTCTACTCCTCCTCCTGGTTTTTCTTCTCCTCCTCCTCCTCCTCCACTTCTCCTCCTGGTTTTGCTTTGTCCCAGGCTGACACAGGCAAGAACTTGGTCACCCTGCCCTACACAACTGCCACTGCTACCTTGCGCAGCGATGAGACCATTTGGCTGGAGCCAGAAGTTATCTTCTCAGGGCCACGTCACGGTATGGAAACATAGAATGGGAAGGTTGGAAGGGACCTCAAAGCTCAGCCAGTTCCAACCCCCTGCCATAGGCAGGGACACCTCCCACTAGTACAGGTCACTCAAGGCCTCATCCAACCTGGCCTTGAACACCTGCAGGGAGGTTGTGGAGCACAGAAGAGCTGCAGGGAGGTTGTGGAGCACAGAAGCACCCAACGTGATCAAAGATCACGTTGGGTGCTTCTGTGCTCCACAACCTCCCTGGGCAACCTGTGCCAGTGTCTCACCACCCTCACTGCAAACAACTTCCTCCTGACATCCAGCTTCAATCTCCCCTCTGCCAGTTCAAACTCATTGCCCCTTGTCCTGGCATTCCAAGCCCTTGTCAATAGTCCCTCCCCAGCCTTCCTGGAGCCCCTTTCAGATATTGGAAGGCTACTCTAAGGCGTCTTTAAAGCCTTCTCTTCTCCAGGCTGAGAATGGAGATGAGCCCAAAGCACAACCAGCTCCAAGACAAGTCCCCCTACACCCTATGTCCCACTGACCCTCACAAGCATCTTTTGTTTGTTTTCTGTATTCCAGCCTTTGAATTTCCACAGATCAACTACAAGAAGTATGGTGGGAAACCTTACACCTACACCTACGGGCTGGGGCTCAACCACTTCGTCCCAGACAGGGTAACTATCAACTTCCTGAGGTGCTTTTCAGTTTAAGAAGAAAGGAAAAAAAAAAAAAAAAAAAGTCTTCCTGAGATGTAGCTTTTGGGTTTTGTTGTTCCACTCACCTTTAGCTCTGCAAGCTGAACGTTAAAACAAAGGAGACCTGGGTGTGGCAGGAGCCCGATTCCTACCCGTCAGAGCCCATCTTTGTCTCCCATCCTGATGCCCTGGAGGAAGATGATGGTAACATGGATTTTTTTTTTTTTGTTTGTTTTGGTTGGTGCCATCTGGAACAGGCCTCCCAGAGAAACTCTGGATGCTTCCTCCCTGGAGGTGTTCAAGGCCAGCCTGGATGAGGCCTTGAGCAACCACTGGAGTGGGCTGCCCCAGGGAGGTGGTGGAGTGCCCATCCCTGGAGGTATCACAGTATCACCAGGGTTGGAAGAGACCTCAAAGAACATCAAGTCCAACCTGTTACCACAGGAGGTGTTTAAGAGGAGCCTGCATGAGGCACTTGGTGCCATGGATTAGTTCATTAGAAGGTGTTGGGTGACAGGCTGGACTCCATGATCTTAGAGGTCTCTTTCAACCTGGTTAATTCTGTAGCCTGATTTAATAGATGTCCCTGCTCATAGCACAGAGGCTGGAACTAGATGACCTTGAAGGTCCCTTACAACCCAAACCATTCTATGAACCTATGACCATGATATGGTAGGGTTGTCTCTGCTGGCACCGTGAGCTGTCTGCAAGGCTCAGGAAGCTCCCCAAGATGCCATGTTCTGATTCATAGAAGGGTTTGGGTTGAAAGATCCCTTAAAGATCATCCAGTTCCAACCCCCAGCCATGGGCAGGGACACCTCCCACCAGATCAGGTCGCTAGAGGCCTCATGGAGGAACAGTGAATTGAGGCTTTGTCCATACAGTCACACTCCAGCATCAAAGAAGTTTCTCCTCACTTTCAGAGGGAGCCCTCTGGGTTCCACTTTGTGCCCATTGCCCCTTGTTCTGTCATTGGGCATCACTGCCAAGGGTCTGGCCCCATCCTCCTGCCCCCCACCCTTTAGCTCTTCCTCCATGCTGAGAAGACCTCAGTCATAGAATCATAGAATGGTAAGGTTGGAAGGGACCTCAAGGATCATCTAGTTCCAACCCCCTGCCATAGGCAGGGACACCTCCCACTAGTACAGGTTACTCAAGGCCTCATCCAATCTGGCCTTGAACACCTCCAGGGAGGAAGCATCCACAACCTCCCTGGGCAACCTGTTCCAGTGCCTCACCACCCTCACTGTAAAGAACTTCCTCCTAACACCCAGTCTAAATCTCCCCTCTGCCAGTTTAAGCCCATTGCCCCTTGTCCTGGCATTGCAGTCCTCACCATCTGCTCAGCCAATGCTCAGAGTAGTGCCTGTATTTGCTGGTGTTGCTGTGTGAGCAGCCACCCTCACCCTGAGCAGGCCCTGGAAGGGTGCACCATGCAGATACAGGCACACAGCTGCTGGCTTCTCTCCTGCCAGGGGTTGTGCTGAGCATCGTCATCAGCCCAGGCACGGGGCCCAAGCCTGCCTACCTCCTCATCCTCAGCGCCAAGGACATGAGCGAGGTGGCCAGGGCTGAAGTGGAGGTGAACATTCCAGTGACCTTCCATGGACTCTTCAAGAGGGCATGAAGTTCCTGCAGCTCTGCCTGGAGGAGCACTCAACTGCCCTAAATCCCTCTGCCACCACACTTGATTTGCATGGCTACGGCATTCAGAGCCAGCACTTTGGTTCTGATGATGATTTATCCAACTAACCAACCAGCTGCTTTTCAAAGGCACCATTGGTCAGCTTCCAGAGGCACAGCTGAAGCAGGCTCTGGTTGCAACCAAACACAACTTTGGGGTGGGATTGAGGGTGGGGGGAGATTTGGGAGTTGCCAACACCAAACTCTGCAGCAGCACCAGCAGAGAGAAAGATGCAGGAACTCAGCACCTGTACAGATGGGAACAGAATGACAGCTGGGCTGGGAGGTCATCCAGTCCAACCCCCTCCACTCAGCAGGGACAGCTGCAGCTTGAGCAGGCTGCTCAGAGTCACAGACAACCTGACTTGCAGGGGTTCCAGGGAGGGGGCAGCTCCCTTCTCTCTGGGAAACCAAAGCCAGGCTCTTACCACCCTCAGTGTCAAACATTTCTCCTTTCTCTCCAGCCTGAATGTCCTTGAGTCCAAACCTTCACCCTTCATCCTGTCACAACAGGCTCTGCTCAAAAGTCTGGCCCCAGCTTTCTGATCAGTCTCTTTAAGTCCTGAAGAACCACCAGAAGGTCTCCCTGGAGCCTTCTCTTCTGCAGGCTGAACACTCCCAACTCTCTCAGTCTGGCCTCCCAGCAGAGCCCTTCCAGCCCTCCCACTACTGCTGTGGCCTCCTCTGGCCCTCCTTCAACAGGTCCCTGTCTGTGTTGTGCTGAGGACTCCAGAGCTGTCCCCAGCACTGCAGGGAGGGGGCTCAGCAGAGTGACAGAATCCCTTTCTTTGCCCAGCTGCCCACACTGCTGGGGATAAGCTCAGGACAGGGCTGGCTCATGTCCAGTTGTTCTTCTCCTCAGAGCTGCTCTCCAGCCCTTCATCCACAGCCTGGATTGACACCAGGGGTTGCCCAGCCCAGATGCACTTGGCCTTGTTGAATCCCACAAGCTTCATGTTTCCACTTCTTGAGGTCATCCAGGTCCCCCTGAAGGGCTCTTGTCTCTCAGGTGGCTCAACCTGACTTCTCAGCTTGGTGTCATCTGCAAACTTGCAGAGGGTGCCTCCATCCCAGTGTGTCACTGCTGGAGCCACTGACCAGCACTGGTACCAGCTGGACATGAGGCTGTTGGGCACTCCACCAGCTGCTGTAGAGTCTGTCTGTGCTGTGCTGTATGCTCTGAGTAAAGCTGGCTTTCAGCCTGTCTCACAGTGTTGTGGATTTAAATCTCCTCCTGCTCACTCCTTTGGCATGCTCTGAGCAAAGTGAGAGCAACCTTTGTGTAGCTGCCCTGGAACTTCCAGCTGGAGGCCCAAGGCAGTGGGCAGGCACCATTGTGTAAGGCTGAAAATTCCACATCCCAGCTTAATTGGCTTTTCCTCTTTCCCATTTCATTTGCTAAAGTGCAGTTTCCATGATTCCTGAGTTCTGGATTTGATGCTAAAAAATGGTATCAAGGAGCTGTAGCTTCTGTAGAGTTACTCCAGGCTTAACCCTTCCTTGTCACAAACTCATGTAGTAAGAGGCTGTGGTCTGAAATACAAACAAGTTGCTAACAGACCTGAACCTGAGGATTTTTCATCTGTCTGTAGTGGTTGAATATTTTTATTCCTGGTATCAGAGAGCTAGAAAATGATTTCTGGTCAAGATTCTGAGTAGCCAAGTGCCAGCCTGAAATGGCTGATGGGTTGGAGATGGCTGCAGCTACATTCTGATGACAGGGTGTTGAAATGGAGACAGCAGCTGGTGCTTCTGCTGCTCTGTGATCTCCAAGCACTGGGCAATCACCTAATTAAAAACAAACAAAAAAAGCCAAAGCATCAGCAAACTTTGCTACTTACAAACTCATTCAGTCAGACATTTCATCAAAGAATTGTCCTCTTGGAGGTATTTTCTAACCAAACCAGAGTTCAACCATCACTTTGTCCTTACTTTGTGCCTGACCATAGCCAGTCAGTGGCTGCAGCTTCAGACAGCTGCTCTGGGAACACTGGGAAACCATTTTGCTGTTAACCCCAAGGAAAATGGATTCTGTGCTGCCCCAGTTGTTATTAAAGAGCTTTGCTCCTTGGGTTCCCACTCACTTCTCAAAGCCCAGCAGAGCATCCTGCTCTTCCCACAGCTTTTCCCTACAAAGTCAGCTTGCCTGGGCTCTGGGACAACAGAATGAAGCTACAGAGCTGAGTTAGTGACCAAGGTAATGACCACATTCTACTGCTCCAGCAGCCCTTTCCAGAGCTAAAAAAGGTTCTCCTCTCCCTCTCCTCTGCCCTGCTGAGGTCCCCTCTGGAGTACTGCACCCACTTCTGGGCTCCCCAGTTCAGGAGAGACGGGAAATGACTGGAGAGAGTCCAGGGGAGGCTGCAAACGTCCTGAAGGGCCTGGAGCAGCTCTGGGAGGAGCAAAGGCTGAGAGCCTGCAGAAGAGCAGCCCCAGAGGGGAGCTGAGCAATGCTCAGCAAGAGATAAAGGAGCTGTAGGGGGCAAGAGGATGAGGCCAGACTCTTCTCAGTGGTGCCCAGGGACAGTGAAAAGGGCAATGGGCATAAACTGGACAAGAGGAGAAACTTCTTTGTTGTGAGGATGCTGGAGCCCTGGAGCAAGCTGCCCAGAGAGGTTGTGGAGTCTCCTTGTCTGGAGAGCTTCCAAGCCCAGCTGGGCACTGTGCTGCTGGGCAAGCTGCTATAGGTGTCTCTGCTTGAGCAGGGAGGTTGGACTGGATGACCTCCAGAGGTCCTTTCCAACCACTCACAAAAGAGTGAAGATAAGTTTTGATTATGCAAAACTCCCTCAAAAAAAGGATTTTGATAGAGAATCAAAAGGTAAGGCCAGTTCAGGAGTTCAGTGAGGAAAAGTCTGAGGCAAGTCACCAGAACACAACCAGAATTCAAGAGTAACTTTTTTGCTTGAGTAATGGGGACAGAAACCAGTGAGAAGTGAGAGACTCTATCCTGGGACTGAACATGCAGCTGACCCTGAGCAAAAGAAATAATAAATAAAGTCTATTCTAAGGACCTCTTCCCTACCTTTCTGGTATTCTGAGGCAGGATGACACCATCATCCCAGAGTCTGGCAGAGGAGTAAAATGCACTGCTTTCTTCCTCTAGCCTGTGGGAGACAAAGTGTTAAATGAGCCTGAAGGCAGCCAAACGTAGCAACAAACCCATCAGGGCACTAAAACCCACCCAGAAATGCATAAAGGTTGAAGGAATGAGATAAAGTGAATCAGAATCTAGCAAACAAGAGTGAAGAGCTCTGCTCAGCCTGCACCACAGATCAGCCTCTCTGTTCAGAGGGTGGCCACTCTGGTGGACAGCAGAGTATCAGGGGTGGATGGTGGTGGGGTGGATGTTAAGTCAAACACAGTGAGACGCTGGAACAGGTTGCCCAGGGAGGTCATGGATGCCCCAGGCCTGGAGGTGTTCATAGCCAGGTTGGATCAGGCCTTGCCCAGGGAGGTGTTGGAAGCCTCATCCCTGGAAGTGTTTAAGGCCAGGCTGGATGAGGCTCTGGACAGCCTGATCAAGGGTGAGCTGTGCCCATGGCAGGGGAGTTGGAACTGGATGATCCTTGTGGCCCTTCCAAGCCTGAGTGATTCTGTGGTTCTAACCTGGGCTAGTGTGAGGTGTCCCTGCCCATGGCAGGGGGGTTGGAACTGGATGATCCTTGTGGCCCTTCCAAGCCTGAGTGATTCTGTGGTTCTAACCTGGGCTAGTGTGAGGTGTCCCTGCCCATGGCAGGGGGGTTGGAACTGGATGATCCTTGTGGCCCTTCCAAGCCTGAGTGATTCTGTGGTTCTAACCTGGGCTAGTGTGAGGTGTCCCTGCCCATGGCAGGGGGGTTGGAACTGGATGATCCTTGTGGCCCTTCCAAGCCTGAGTGATTCTGTGGTTCTAACCTGGGCTAGTGTGAGGTGTCCCTGCCCATGGCAGGGAGGTTACAACTAAATGACCTTCGAGATCCCTTCCAACCCAAACCATTCTATGAATCTATGAATTTGTGTTTCCTTGAGAAGATCCTAAGAGCAGAGAGAGAATTACATGGGAATTGAAAGTAGTTTGCAGCACATTGGGGTTTGCTTTGGTTCCTTCAGGACTTAAAGGGGCTGATAAGGAAGCTGGGGACAGGCATTTGAGCAGGGCCTATTGTGACAGGACAAGGGGTGACAGTTTGAACAAAAAGAGGAAGGTTTAGACTGGAGAGAGGGAGAAATTGCTTAGTATGAAGGTAGTGAGACCCTGACCAAGGCTGCAGAGGGAGCTGGTAGATGGTTGGGGCTCAGAGCAACCTGCTCTGGCTGCAGCTGTCCCTGCTGACTGCAGGGGGTATGGACTGGATGACTTTTAAAGGTCTCTTCTCACCAAAACCTGCCTGGGATGCTGTCAGTCTATGATTTGTTTGGGATGTGTTGATCTACAAGAGAGGAAAAAAGTGAAACTGCCAGAGTTTATATTTTTTGTCCTTACTTCTCTTTCAGCTGTTTTAGCTCTGCTTCATCTCCTGCAGAGTCACTGTCCTCAGCTTGTGGCACTGTGGACAAATGTCTTGGATCCACAAGGGCAACTCTTGCATTGGGCCACAAGAACAGAAAGTTTGGGCTGAAAGATCTCCCACACTGGAAGAAAAACACATGGACAGCACAAAGTCAGTGAAACAGGAGCTGTGAGATCAGGAGCAAGTTCTTCACCATGAGGCTGGTGGAACACTGCAACAGGTTGCCCAGAGGGGTAGTTGAGGCCCCCTCCTAAAGTCAGGTTTGACAAGGCTCTGACCAACCCAGCTGGTTGATCAAGGAGGTTGGACCAGATGACCTTTGCAGGTCCCTTCCAACCCAAACCACTATGATTCTATACTGGGATAGATTGCCCAGAGGGATGTTTGAGGTCCCTTCCTGGAGACATTCCAGGTCAAACTTCACAGGGCACTGGGCAGCATGATCCAGTTGGAGATGTCCCTAAGGACCCAATGTGACCTTCAAGGGTCCCTTCCAACCCAACACACTCTGTGATTCTGAAAACAATCACAAACTGGTGGCTGGAGGATGAAACAATCAAGGCTGAGGCACAGTGTGATGCAGTTGGACTTGGAAAGCTTCTCTGACCTAGACTTGGTCTAGCCCAAGGTGTCCTTGCCCATGGCAGGGGGCTTGGAACTAGATGACCTTTAAGGTCCCTTCCAACCTAAACCACTCTCTAAATGTGTGAATAACACAGCTCCTGGAGCAGTACAGATGACCTCCAGCATCCTCACTGCCTTCAATATTCTCACTTTGTTATTGCTTTTTTTCCTCCAAACACTTAAAATGTTCCACTGTGAGCAAGCAAAGAGCCCTGCTGCACTTGTGAGCAAGCAAAGAGCCCTGCTGCACTTGTGAGCAAGCAAAGAAAGAGCCCTGCTGCACTTGTGAGCAAGCAAAGAAAGAGCCCTGCTGCACTTGTTGGCAGGGAGAACAGCACCCACAGTGACACAGCTAAAGGAAAAGAGCTCCTTGAGCACTCAAAACATGCTGGAAAAGGCAGGATTAGACACCAAGAGGAGACATTTTCAGGTCATCTGTTTGCAGAGCTGGCTCCAGGTTCTTAGATGCAGCTCTTGCAACACATGGAGGTGTTCAAGGCCAGGCTGAATGGGGCCTTGAGCAATCTGCTCTAGTGGGAGGTGTCCCTGCCCATGGCAGGAGGCTTGGAACTCGATGATCTGTAAGGTCCCTTCTGACCCAAACCACTCTACGAATTCTGTGATCAAATTTTCAGCCATCACATCTTGTGCTGAATTTCTTACTTAAAAAGCAGTTAAAATAACTGAATGCCTGTAACAGCAGCAGCTGTGACTTAGAAATGAAATGCTGTGAAATGTTGGTGCAGATCAAGCACTCAGTTTCCAACCCCTCCCTGTGTTTCCACCACCCTCATACCATGAGGTAACTTTCACTCCCAAAACAGCCCCCGATGCCGATGGTGATTTTGGGAACAGCAGCACAAGCAACAGCAGCCATCATGGAGGCCTGGGCTTTCAGCCTGTTGGAGTGAGCCTCTGCCTGCAATCAAACACACACTTTCAGATCACAGAATGCATTGCTTGGAAGGCACCTCCAGAGGACATCTAGGCCAACCCCCCTGCAGTCAACGGGAACATCCCCAACTAGAGCAGGTTGCTCAGAGGCCACTCAAGCCTCACCTTGAATGATTCCAGGGATGGAGCCTCCACTACCTGCCTGGGCAGCTTGTTTCAGTGTTGCAGCAGCCTGAGGGGGAGGAATTTCTTTCTAATGCCCCATCTCAATCTATCCTGCTTCAGTTTCAAACCACTGTGCTGTGTCTTAGAGCCAGATGGGTGTTGTGCTCTTCTCCCAAGGAGCAATCAACAGGACAAGAGGGAACAGTTGCCCAGGGAGGTTGTGGCTGCTCCCTCCCTGGAGGTGTTCAAGGCCAGACTGGATGAGGCCTTGAGTAACCTGTACTAGTGAGAGGTGTCCCTGCCTATGGCAGGGGGTTGGAACTGGCTGATCCTTGAGGTCCCTTCCAACCTTCCCATTCTATGATTCTATGATCTTGTCCAGCCCCTCTGCAGTCAGCAGGGACACCTCCAGCTAGGTCGGGCTGCCCTGGGCCACATCAAGTCTGACAACAATACTGAAGATGTAGGCTCAAAGACAAGAAGCAGCAGGAAGTGCATGGCTGGAGGCTGTGAAGCAGCAGTGCAGTACCTGTGGGATGTCCCTTGGCTCTGGTGTCTGTGGAGCAGTGTTCTGGAGGAAGAGGAGGGGAATGCTGCGCTGACTGCAGAGCTGCACGAAGTGGCTGCCCTTGAGGCAGGCGTCATGGGACAGCTCCCCGTTGTTAGCCACCACCCCCACCAAGTGCCTGCAAAAGAGACACTCAGCAGCTCCACTTCTCAGCACTGCACATGGGGAAGCTTCAGCTCAGAATCTTCTGAAGCAAAGAAAGAGAAATCCTGCCCCCTCACACACACACAGAGCTGGCCTTCAGGAAGCACAAACGAGTGTCCTTTGGAATCATGGAATCCTTTTGGTTGGAAGAGGCCTTTAAGATGCTCAGTTCCAACCACTAAGCCAGCACTGCCAGGGCACCACTAAACCACAGCCCTCAGCACCAATCTACCCAGGGATGGGGACTCCACCACTGCCCTCAGCAGCCTGGGACAGGCCTCCACAACCCTCAAGGGGAAGAAATTGTTCCTCATCTCCAAATAAAACCTCCACTGGGGCAACCTGAGGCCATTTCCTCCTGTCCTGTCTCTTCTTCCCTGGGAGAAAAGACCAACACTCAACTGGCTCCAACCTCCTTTCAGGGAATGGTAGAGAGCCAGAAGGTCACCTCCCCCAGCCTCCTTTTTGCCAGGCAGAACACCCTCAGATGACTCAGCTGCTCTTCACAAGACACTCTTCACCTTCCTCTAAGGACCACCTCACACCAACCAAACAAGAAGTCTGACAGCATTTATTTGGGGCACTAATTGGAGACCTAATTGCAGCCTCTCAGTGCTTAGAGGTCTATGCCCAGCTTTCTGATCAGACCTCTTGAGCAGGGCCTATTGGGACAGAACAAGGGGTGATGGTTTGAACTAAAAGAGGAGATTCAGACTGGAGAGAAGGGAGAAATGTTTGACACTGAGGGTGCTGAAGCCCTGGAGCAGGCTGCCCAGAGAGGCTGTGGAGTCTCCTTGCCTAAGAGCTTCCAAGCCCAGCTGGGCACTGTGCTGCTGGGCAAGCTGCTGTGAGTGCCCTGCTTTAGCAGAAGGGTTGGACTGGATGATCTCCAGAGGGCCCTTTCAAACCCCTGCCATGCTGGAGTTCTGAGATCTCACAGAATGGTGACAACCATTCATTTGTGAGCACTCTCTGCTGTATTGGCCTGAAAGCCAGCAAATTCAGAGCTCAGGGACAGAAGATCAGGCTTTCCACAGGTACTTTATTACCAATTCTCCTAGAACCACAGAAGAGTTTGAGATGGAAGGAACCTCTAATTCCAACCCCCTGCCATGGGCACAGACACATTCCACGACAGCAGGTTGCTAAAGGTCTCATCCAGCCTGACCCTGAACACCTGCAGGGAGGTTGTGGAGCACAGAAGCACCCAACGTGATCAAAGATCACGTTGGGTGCTTCTGTGCTCCACAACCTCCCTGGGCAACCCCTGCCAGTGTCTCACCACCTGTGCCAGTGTCTCACCACCTGTGCCAGTGTCTCACCACCTGTGCCAGTGTCTCACCACCTGTGCCAGTGTCTCACCACCTGTGCCAGTGTCTCACCACCTGTGCCAGTGTCTCACCACCTGTGCCAGTGTCTCACCACCTGTGCCAGTGTCTCACCACCTGTGCCAGTGTCTCACCACCTGTGCCAGTGTCTCACCACCTGTGCCAGTGTCTCACCACCTGTGCCAGTGTCTCACCACCTGTGCCAGTGTCTCACCACCTGTGCCAGTGTCTCACCACCTGTGCCAGTGTCTCACCACCTGTGCCAGTGTCTCACCACCTGTGCCAGTGTCTCACCACCTGTGCCAGTGTCTCACCACCTGTGCCAGTGTCTCACCACCTGTGCCAGTGTCTCACCACCTGTGCCAGTGTCTCACCACCTGTGCCAGTGTCTCACCACCTGTGCCAGTGTCTCACCACCTGTGCCAGTGTCTCACCACCTGTGCCAGTGTCTCACCACCTGTGCCAGTGTCTCACCACCTGTGCCAGTGTCTCACCACCTGTGCCAGTGTCTCACCACCTGTGCCAGTGTCTCACCACCTGTGCCAGTGTCTCACCACCTGTGCCAGTGTCTCACCACCTGTGCCAGTGTCTCACCACCTGTGCCAGTGTCTCACCACCTGTGCCAGTGTCTCACCACCCTCACTGGAAAGGATTTCTTAATCTCCAGTCTGCATCTGCCCTCCTCAAGCTTCAATCCATTCCCTCTCACCCTAACCCAACAAGCCCTTCTTACTCACAGCTTCAACCACACAGCTACTGGCACACTGCAAAACCTGCTGGTGATAGCAAAGCTCTTTGGACAAAGATGTTGGCACATTTTGACAGTAAAATGTTGAAGCCTTACCCTTCCACGTGGCCAAATCCTGTCACCAGTGTTGTTCCATAACTAGCCTTGAATTCCTGGAATCTGCTTCCATCCAGCAGCCGGCTCAGGATCTGCAAAGAAACATTCACTGTCTGCATGGCTTTGAAATCCCTCCAGGGATGGGCACTCCACCACTTCCCTGAGCAGCCTGACCACAGCAATTTCATAGAATCACAGAATGGGAAGGTTGGAAGGGACCTCAAGGATCATTCAGTTCCAACCCCCTGCCATAGGCAGGGACACCTCCCACTAGTACAGGTCACTCAAGGCCTCATCCAACCTGGCCTTGAACACCTCCAGGGAGGGAGCAGCCACAACCTCCCTGGGCAACCTGTGCCAGTGTCTGTGAAACATGCTAGAGGAGAAAACAGAGCACCAAGGGGGATCATGATCTCCAGGCAGTCACCACAGCACAAAACACACAAGATCCTTGCACCCTCAGCAAGTGTGCAGATGGCACCAACAGGAAAATTTAAGTGACAACAGGATAATTCTGCTACAGGGTTAGCTCTTCTCAAACACCAAGACCTCACAATGCAAGAACTCAACCTAAATGAGCACAGAAGTTACTTTTCTGTCCCAAACTCCCCACAAAACCTCAAATCTGGTTTGATGTCTGATTCCCAACCATGTATTTTGAGCCAAATCTTTGATTTAAAATTATTTCAGTGGTACAAAGCAGTTCTTCATGTGCATAAAATTACTGTGACCCACCCCCTAGTGTGCTCAGTTCAGTTTGTGTGGACATGAAACAGCAGAATCTTGCTCATGATGTTTCCCAGCACAGTTTAAAAGCTGCCTTCAAAGCTCTGCTGCTTTTCCACTGCCAATCCCTTTAACTGGAGGAATTTATCCCTTAAAAAAAAATTTAAGAATGGATTCACATCCTTGGAGATTAAATCTCTTCTAGAACAACACAATGGAAAGTCTCTGCCTCTGTCTGAGTTGTCTATCCCAGCCTCAAAGAGGTTTAATTTCAGCTTTGTTGGGCTTCAGTCAGCGTTTTCACGAGGGATTTATGACACAAGACAGATATTTGGAGGGGGGGGGAAATGCTGGAGGGGAAAACAAGACACCAAGGGGGATCATAATCTCCAGACAGTCACCACAGTACAAAACATACAGGATCCTTGCACCCTCAGCAAGTGTGCAGCTGGCACCAAGCTGTGTGGCACAGTCACTTGCTAGAGGGCAGGGATCCATCCAGAGGGACCTGGACAGGCTGCAGAGCTGTGCCCAGGCCAACCTCAGCACATTCAACAAGGCCAAGGGCAAAGATCCTGCCCCTGGGTAGGCACAATGCCAAGCACAGCTCCAGGCTGGGTGAGGAATGGCTGAGAGCAGCCCTGAGGAACAGGCCCTGGGGGTCTGGGGTGAGGAAAAGCTCAAGCTGAGGCTGCAGTGTGAGTGCAGCCCAGACAGCAACTGTGTGCTGGGCTGCAGCAAGAGCAGTGTGGGCAGCAGGGCAAGGGAGGGGATTGTGCCCCTTGGCTCTGCTCTCCTCAGAGCCCAGCTGCAGTCCTGGGTGCAGTTCTGGAGCCCCCAGCACAGGAAGGCCATGGAAGTGTTGGAGCCAGTGCAGAGGAGGCCACCAAGATGCTGAGAGGGCTGCAGCAGCTCTGCTGTGAGGACAGGCTGAGAGAGTTGGGGCTGTGCAGCCTGGAGAGGAGAAGGCTTCCAGGAGAGCTTGGAGTGGCCTTGCAGGATCTGAAGGGGGCTGCAGGAAGGCTGGGGAGGGACTATTGACAAGGGCTGGGAATGGCAGGACAAGGGGAATGGGTTTGAAGTGTCAGAGGGGAGATTGAAAGTGGATGTTAGGAGGAAGTTGTTTGCAGTGAGGGTGGTGAGACACTGGCACAGGTTGCCCAGGGAGGTTGTGGCTGCTCCCTCCCTGGAGGTGTTCAAGGCCAGGTTGGATGAGGCCTTGAGTGCCCTGTGCTAGTGGGAGGTGTCCCTGCCTATGGCAGGGAGTTGGAACTGGATGATCTTTGAGGTCCCTTCCAACCTTCCCATTCTATGATTGTATCCCAGAAACATTATGGCTGGAAACTCCATCTAAGATCACCAGGTCCAACCTTCTACCCAACATAGAAGCAAAGAGCCATTAAGGCTAGAAAAGACCTCTGGGATCACCAAGTCCAAACTTCTACCCATCACCTTCATGACCATTAAACCATGTCCCACACTGCCATGTCCACACATCTCTTGAACACCTCCAGGGATGGTGACTCCACCACCTCCCCTGGGCAGCCTTTGTGGCTGGCTCAAGACAGTTTGGCAATAACACAAAGTGTTTCAGGTACTTCTCCAAGAGGGAACAGCCTGCTGCCTGCTCCTCTGGAGCTGCAAGGATGAAGGAACACCTATGAGCCATCTTACCAGTTTAACTGGGAGAGTGCAGCAGTAATCTTGGGGTGCCAGCCCCAGGAGCTCCTCAGAACTATAGAGAGGACCATCATGCTCCACCAGCTGCTCTGGCACTGGCTCATAGTTCAGCGTGGAGATCACATTCCGGATACATTCAAAGGCTTCCTTCTCTGAAGCTGCAAAATGGTCACTGCAGCCACTGACTCTAGGAGAGCAGAGTTCATTAGGGTTGCATTAGTGACATCTGAATTCTGGCAGAACACCACTGGAGAAAAAACAGAGACCTGGCCTGTGCCTCTCCAAAGCCCCTGAAGATACTGTGTGATTTTTGTGTGAATGAGCTGCAAGCAGTACTCATCCTTCTAAACCTCACAGAGCCCTACAATGGTTTGGAAGGGACACCTTAAAGATCAGCTAGTTCCAACCTCCTGCCACAGCAGCTTACTCAAGGTCCCATCCAAAGTGGCTTTTGACACTGCCAGGCTGGGAAACTCCACGACTTCCCTGGGCAACCTGTTCCAGTGCCTCACCACCCTCACATCTTCCTAATGCCTCATCTAAACCCAGCTTCTTCCAGCTTAGAGCCATCACCCCTCATCCTCTCACTCCATGCCTTCGTCAGAAGTCCCTGTCCAACTCTCCTGTATCCTTCAAATCCTGCAAGTCTGCTCTAAGGTCCCCCTGGAACCTTCTCTTCTGCAGGCTCAACACCCCCAACTCTCTCAGCCTGGCCTCCCAGCAGAGCCCTTCCAGCTCTCCCAGCACTGCTGTGGCCTCCTCTGCCCCCACTCCAACAGGTCCCTGTCTGTGCTGAGGACTCCACAGCTGGCCCCAGCACTGCAGGGAGGGTCTCAGCAGAGTGCAGAGGGGCAGAATCTCCTCTCTGCTGAGCACTCCACAGCTGGCCCCAGCACTGCAGGGAGGGTCTCAGCAGAGTGCAGCAGAGGGGCAGAATCTCCTCTCTGCTGAGCACTCCACAGCTGGCCCCAGCACTGCAGGGAGGGTCTCAGCAGAGTGCAGCAGAGGGGCAGAATCTCCTCTCTGCTGAGCACTCCACAGCTGGCCCCAGCACTGCAGGGAGGGTCTCAGCAGAGTGCAGCAGAGGGGCAGAATCTCCTCTCTGCTGAGCACTCCACAGCTGGCCCCAGCACTGCAGGGAGGGTCTCAGCAGAGTGCAGCAGAGGGGCAGAATCTCCTCTCTGCTGAGCACTCCACAGCTGGCCCCAGCACTGCAGGGAGGGTCTCAGCAGAGTGCAGCAGAGGGGCAGAATCTCCTCTCTGCTGAGCACTCCACAGCTGGCCCCAGCACTGCAGGGAGGGTCTCAGCAGAGTGCAGCAGAGGGGCAGAATCTCCTCTCTGCTGAGCACTCCACAGCTGGCCCCAGCACTGCAGGGAGGGTCTCAGCAGAGTGCAGAGGGGCAGAATCTCCTCCCTGCCCCTGCTGCCCACACTGTTGGGGAATCAGCCTAGAAGAGGGTTGGCAGCACTTAGTGCCAGCTCATCTCCAGTTTTTCATCACCAGCACCCCAAGTCCCTCTCCTCGGGGCTGCTCTCCAGCCCTTCACCAGCAGCCTGGATCTGTGGTTAGGATTGCCTCAGACTGTGCAGAGGACCTTGCACATGG
>VWZE01020350.1:0-20625 GCA_013396675.1 Eubucco bourcierii
TGTCCCTGCCTATGGCAGGGGGTTGGAACTAGATATTTTGAGTTGTTTAGTTAAAGATATTTAATAATAAACAGGATCTCAGACTTTCACTTCACTTTCCATGTCTGCATGTGTGGATTGTGAATTGCAGAACAAACATATGGTTTACTGCTTACTGGAGACAGAAAAAAGTTAATCCTTTGAAGATTTCATGTTTAGTTCCTATTATTTCTCCATGAATCAAGAAAGTAGGCAGAACATACTATTTAAAACGCACTGTATATATGCTTGTCAGAAAAAAAAAAAAAATCTGGTAAGCTTTATTTGATTATATGCACTGTTAGCAGCTTCTTTCATTTGCATCACTGCTCCATTAAAATAAAAATGTTTATTTCATCTAATGCAAGTAATAACAGGCAGCATCTATTAAATCATTACCTAGGCAGCAGTAAACTGAGTATTGCTTAGAAGGCCTGAGAGACCACAAAGGCAAGCAGATATTTTAAAATCAGTTTCCAAATAATACATACCACATATGCCTGAAATAAACATTACTGACATCTACATGCAAACAAAATATTCACGTTTGTACATTCGCCTCTTCCCATCAGCGTACACAATTGTATTATCAGGTTTTCTACGTATGGAAAACCAAAATTGCTTGGAATACCTTTTAAAGATATTTTCAGGATTGCATGAAAGACTGACTTGATTATTTGAAAGGATTATTCTAGAGTATATTGCACGTATCTTCCCAAACTAAGTCTTATGTAAACTGAATGTGTGATACTGAAAAAATAACTTTTAACCAACAGACACTGTGACACAGAGATTACAACATGTAGTTGTACTTGACACAGAACAAAATGCGGAATATCAAGGCATGAACTGACGTGAAGGCATTGACACGAAGTGTCAGTTCACCACGTTTGCGATATTTGCAGTACAAGCTCTCAACACCCCACTAACAACCCTCTCACTTCTCCAGCAGCAGAGTTTTTGACACAGGCACTTTTGTTTACAGAATCCTGTTACAGTTTCCCTACAGCTCTCTATGACATCCCTATTTAGGAATTCTGCATAGGAAAAATATATTGTAGTAAGATTTAGTGCACTAACATTCATGAGTATTTTTCTCTTTTCAGCTGTAGGAGATAGGTATGCAGTACAACCAGCCCTGACATGACTTTTCAAATCCATAAACTCTTGAGAGCACAGCTTTGAGTTCATTTGCTGGTGGTAGGTAATGTATCTACTGATAGAGTTCAGTATGTTGGTATTGCCGGTTCACATCTGCCCATGCACTAAGCCTCTTCAAAGCTGGCCTATGCCCCTAGACCCTGTGTCTGCTGATTCATTTATAATTCCTATTGAAAAAATATTACCAGTTTCTAGTATCTCTGACACATATAAGAAAAGAGTCTTAAAAGAAAATATGTTGACACTTGAGGCACACTGGATTACTGAGTACAGCTCTTAGGGGAACAATCCACAATGAATACTGTTTCAGTGCATCACGCTTGCTTCTCTTTGCCACAAGAGTCTTATCGATATGAATTCTGCCTGCTGATGGTTAACTATGAATAGCAAATGACAACTCCTTTACCATTTAAAATGCAAATTAAAACTAAAATGAAATACATTTTCACCAGTTTAATTAGAATTTGGCTGCATTTTAAAAACTTTAACTAAGAAAGCTATATTTAAGCTTTATGATAAGTTTTTGGGTTTGGTTTTTG
This sequence comes from Eubucco bourcierii, assembly GCA_013396675.1. Lineage (NCBI taxonomy): Eukaryota > Metazoa > Chordata > Aves > Piciformes > Ramphastidae > Eubucco > Eubucco bourcierii. The sequence continues at coordinate 1,719 of VWZE01020350.1, forward strand.
GTTTTTTTTTTCCAATAATGTAGAATGGAGACATCTGTTATGGTTATTATATACAATGACATTAATTAGCTATCTTAACGTTTGTTTATAAATTTATGACTACAGTACCCTACAAAGCATTTCCATAACAGGTGGTATCAGACTGAAAATTTCACTTTTCTATATATAACAGAATCATAGAACCCAAGTTTGGAAGGAACCTCAAGCTTAATCTAGTCCAAGTTTACATGACAAAAGCACAATCTAGGTAAGATGGCCCAGTGCCCTGAGCAGCCAAAACATAACCGTCCATTCTTGAAGAATCCACAACTTCCCTGAATGATGAGCCTGCAGTGTGTGCATGCAGCCCAGATAGCCAACCAAGTCCTGGGCTGCATCAAGAGCAGTGTGGCCAGCAGGGCAAGGGAGGGGATTCTGCCGCTTTACTCTGCTCTTGTCAGAGCCCATCTGGAGTACTGTGTGCAGTTCTGGAGCCCTCAGCATAGGAAGGACATGGAACTGTTGGACCGGGTCCAAAGGAGGGTCACAAAGATGATCAGAGGGCTGGAGCAGCTCTCCTATGAGGACAGACTACAAGAGTTAGGGTTTTTCAGCCTGGAGAAGAAAACGCTTTGAAGAGACCTTAGAGTAGTAGCCTTCCAGTATCTGAAGGGGGCCTACAGGTAGTCTGGGGAGGGATTATTTACAAGGTCTTGTAACGACAGGATGAGGGGCAATGGGTTTAAACTGGCAGAGGGGAGATTTAGACTGGATGTTAGGAGGAATTTCTTTCCAGTGAGGGTGGTGAGGCACTGGAACAGATTGGCCAGGGAGGTTGTGGCTGCTCCCTTCCTGGAGGTGTTCAAGGCCAGGTTGGACCAAGCCTTGAGTAACCTGTACTAGTGGGAGGTGTCCCTGCCTACGGCAGGGGGTTGGAACTAGATAATCCTTGAGGTTCCTTCCAACCTTACCATTCTATGATTCTATAATGGCTAATTGTTCTCACTTTGAAAAATTTTCCTCATGTCTGTTCAGAATTTCCCCATTAATAATTTGTACCCATTACCCCTTGACTTTCCATGTGAAGAAGTTCATATACATCTTATTAACTACCTATTTCTCTTCCCTTCCTCCACACAAAGAGTTTAAAACAACTTATTCCTTCCCTTATAATTCTGGTATATTTTATGTATTGGTTTTTGCAATCAATATGTAGCAAAAGTACCCTGTTGCACATTTATCATACTAAAATGCCCTTTCGACAGCACAGTAGACTAGTTTCATATAATATTAATTTTTATCCTATTTTCTTTTCTATCTAAAAAGTACTACAAAAAATAGGGAATGGGTATTACTTTATTATTTTCATTTGTAATAGTTATATAATCACTCAACTGTTTTAAAGGAAACCCTCCAGATTTTACATAGGGATGAAAAAAATATATTATACCCTAGTAGAGTATTTTATCTATGAAAAAATAAAGTGCACTCTGAAGCAGAAGGTCCAAGATGGTCCCTTGCATTTGCATACTGTCAGTTAGAAAATGAAGACTCTAATTTTCCAATATCAGCTCAGTGAGTTGTCTTGAAATTTGCTATTGTACAGGGGTACACCTGCAAATGTGCTTTATGCAGCAGTAGGCATGTCACAAATGTATGATTCATGTTAACAGTAAACCAACACTCAAATTCTGTTGGTTTTTTTTTTGTTTGTTTTGTTTTTTTAAACACCTGCACACTGCAAAGGCAAGAAATGTGTTTGCCTTTTTCTTTAAATACCATTTATGAGGGCAACTACTTGGAAAATAGGTGCTTAAATCCTGGAAGCTGGAAATGACATATTTTCTTTACTGAAAACAGTGGCAATTGCAATGACTTCATTGAGATTGAGATTGTACTTGGGAATTTGTGTCTTCTACACCAATACCTGTAGAATATCAGTTGGTCCTCTTCCTTGAAAGGAATGTCTACTGACAGATTAGTGCAAAACAAGCAGGTATGTTAGGTACTGATAATAAAAGCATTTCACTGAAAAAAAAATTAATCCTTGTATAAAGGTGATACAAGAACTGAGGTCAATTAAGTAAATGAAGCACAGATGCTCTGCAATTCAAGCATTCGTATCAGTGTACTACCTTCCACAGTTTTCAAAACTTTTGAAACCATGTCATACATCAATCAGAACATTGTTCTTGTCAAAAATATATGGTGATGCCTGCTACAATGCAGAAAAAAAATTGGTGATGTTCCCACATTTGTTTTAGCAGTATAATATAAATCAGCAGCATGTAAGAGAGTAACCAGACAGCAGAACTGACAACAGTGTTTTACAGTATTCCATAAATCACATGACTGAACAAAAAATGACCAAGGATCACCAATACCAATGTTTGCTCTTCAGCTTTGCAATCTAGATCTAGCAAATGACCAAGAAATGCAAAATAAGGTATCAATGAAATGAGTCAAAATCTGAAGTTGCGAACAACCGAAGGATCAAAAAGCTTCTATTTTTCCACTTCATAACCTCAGTGGTATATGGACATAAAAGACTTACCTGTTTCTCACCTTTAAAAAAGATCCCTGGTTGCCTAATAGTTGTATTTACTTCGAAATATAGAAGAATTTCAACTTTGGCAAAGTTAAACAATTTACAGTTCAACTCATATGGAAGACGTGTTGTGGTTTTGGACTTTTCCCACTGTCACCACTCGATTAACCAGCACAACAGGTAATAGCCACCATGTTTTAATCTGGCAAGCATTTCCAGAGATTGCCTGACACTCACAGATCAGATTGTGCCTTTCACAAGCTACTGCATCAGCTATTGCTTTCTCTGTGGCACATCTGGTGAGAGACCCCTGGGACAATGTTAGCACAAGCAGCATACCCATCCTTTGATTCAAATACTGTAGGCATGCTAGAAAATTAAAGTGTGGTCTCAGCAAGAGTTCTTTTAGAAAATGGGGACAAGTGTCTTCAGGAGACAGTCTCTGAGCCCAATTTGGTTTCCATTGGAGGAGAGATAAAAAACCAAGCTATTGCAAGGTGAGATAATCCCATGCTCAGGGTCTTTACCAAAACTGACCCTGAACCGTGAACATTTTAAGTATGGGTGATGCTACTGATATGCAGGTTAGGATCATAAAGATCTGGAACTTGGATTAATGTCTTTTGCTATGAAATCCTGAGGCATTGCTATCCTCTTGGCCGGGGAAGAATTAAGGAAGCACAATGCAATTATATCATCAGAGCATATATTCAGGACACAAAAAAGGAGATGAAAGATTGGGGGGTGAGGGGGAGAAATTAAGAAAAAAGAATATACAGGTACCTTACCTCACTTTTAGATTGCCTTGCTGTGGTTGTCCATCATAAACTGACAAAATATCAAAATCTTCCTCGAGGGCAAAAGTATGAAATGACAATTGTATCCTGTTCCGTTCTCCTGTGATAATGATCCATGTGCAGTTCGCGTAATTTGGATAACCATGAGGAAATCCAGGGCTTTCTATAGTACCATTTGGTCCCTGTACTAAGCCTCCACAGTTCTGACCTGAAAAAGAAGAAAGGAAAACATGCATTTTGGTGTTTTTCCCCTCCCCTGGGATATATTCTTGCACAAGTAACTATATGTAAAAAAATGTTAACAGAATTAAGTTTACCAGATTACAACAACTACATAGACCTGCGTTTATACCATTCTTGCCTCTCCATTCAAAGCTCCCATTTCTGGGTTTTCAGAGGCACCTACCATCATTTTTTTTATGCAATCCGTGATTATTTAGGGTTATGTAGTACTAACAATGTATAACTTATTCATCCAAATGTGAAATTTAAGCATTAGCCTTGATGTGAAAAATTCAGCAGACTGACAATTGTAATGCCAGAGAGGGTTTTTTAGTTAATGCCGTTTATAATGGGGTTTGTATTAGTGTTTCTGCTGTTATGAAACATATTCTCAATACAGCGAATAAAAACTAGAACATTTATTATGCATTCCACTGCAACCAACACTAAGGTTTTTTTGTACCTTCAGAAAATAGCAAAATTTCAGTGATAGAACATTTTGAAGTGTCATGTATATTGTGATAAGGAAATTGTATTTTTTTCTGCTTTTGGGTGTCAGTGTTCTGTTGCTGTGTTTATTTTGCTTTGTTTTTTTCAGGGTAGGGTGGAGGATTCTTAAAAAACAACACTAAGTGTTCACTCAGCAGGCATTTGTGTCTGGTTTGTACATCCTACAGACCTTGTAAGGTAGCTCATTAACAAGAATCCTCAAGAAACCCTGATTTACAGTGCACATTTTGGCTAATTTCCTACTTCATTTTGTTAATCCCACACACAATAATTGTATTGGCTCAGAGTTGGAGAGAAGCATTAACGAAATACTTGAACAAAGGAAAGTTTAAGGACATTCTGTGCACTGTAATGCTTGGATTATCACATGTATTTTAAGCACTTAAGAACAAGTATAATCCCAGCATTTTATTGTTATACCTAAACCAGGAAAGTATTTTGGGCTGCAATTTTATTTTTAACTTCTCAGCAGTAGGTCTCTGAGACTGAATATTGCAAAGCAGTGCTGTCAAATGCTTGTGGGAGGTTTCTAAATCTTAATAAAACTGATTTAATAAAAGGGATTTATTGTTAAAACTAAAGAACTAGTAAGTAATAATTTCCCCCTAAATTTCAAATATAAGAAAACTCCAATGAAAAGATTAAAAAGTTACAGAGATTCAGTAGGCCTTTAAAGTAAAAATCTTCTCTCATATATCTGCCAACTGATTCACACTGCTTTAATAGAATATTGGTGTTACTAAACATTCCTGAGGAAGGAACGGATTACTCTGTGAAAGTGTCATCTGTGTACTGCTCACTGTAACTTGACAGCATTGTTGAAGATACCCTGCATTATACAGAAGAAATGTCACAAGCAACTTAAAATAAATTACTACAGAAGTAACGCTCTGAAAACAGAAAGGGAAAATTATAGGAACAGCCCAGCACCCTAATACTTTAATGAGCTACTTTGTGCCACCAACATCCAGAAACTGTCTCGTATGAATCAAGTACACTCTGCAAGTCGTGCTGTATAGCATCTTTTCTATCACTCAGTGTGAAAGGGTTACTTGAAAAGAGGAGAGCTAATCAAATGCAAGTCAGTAACTTGCCTAAAGTCTACCAATGATGGAACCACCATTTAAGAGCACAAATGTGTAATTCTGCCATATAAAGAATGTAGTAGCACATGCAAGTGCATATGTAAGCTACTTTCCTGACTTCCAGGAAGACAAACAAATTACCTCCCCAGCCTCTTAGGAAACCCTACAGCCAGCTTAAGGTAAACTTAAATGTTGCTGGGGTAGTAAAGTGAGCCCCCCACTCCTAAAACAACCATATTCCAGCAGCCTCCTACAGAGGTCCTTACTACCTACTCTCAGAAGTTTTTACAACTGTCACAGATTGCTCCCAGTTTTATTCCAAAATTTATTTTGTACTCCATATTGTAGAAAGAATTTATTACATGCTATTGTCTTGGAAAGTAAACAAACTGCAATGATAAATAAAACAGGTAATGCTTTATCTATTTAACTTCATTTCTTTATCACCCACAGACTATTATTTCTCCAGTTTGTTTTTGCTTTCATATCTATATCTAGATATATCCAGTTCCAAAACTATTCATAAACATGTTGCGTATTCACTTTGCATACAAGAAACTTGAGGCAAAGGAGAACCATGGAGCAAATGACTGCTGTGAAATGCTCTTCAGGTTTGTTCTTCCTTTGCTATACATATATACAAACATACATATACCTAGTGCTCAAATAAAAAAAAAAAAAACAAACAACAAAAAACCCAATAAAAATCCCAGAATAATTTCAAAACACTGTTAACTCCTAGTAATCTCATTGCTGGCCACCACTGGTTTGCAAAGAGGCAAAGAGGATCTCACTTCTGAACAAAAGCAATATTTGGAATAAAAGGATCAGCTCCTATCTTTATGATATCTATTTTGTCAATACATGTAAATCTAAAATCTTCAGAACTGTCAATGTTACACCTTTACAAGGAGTAAATTCATCATCAAATCACTTGAGAGATTCAGTAGGAGGATATACACAGAGAATAGGAATGAAGAGACTTAACAGGCAACACGTGGCAGCAAATTAGATGTAATGCAATATCCCATGAAAAATTGAGTTTCTGCCTGCAGACATAGCACAAATCACTCAAAGGACACTGATGAGACAAAGTAAATGAATGTACTCACAAGAAAATATTAAAAGGAGTATTAGCAGGTTTTCTGCCAGGTTGAATATAATCACAAGCTGAATACAACTGAATACATGCTGAAAAGGTCTTCTCATGCCATTCACTTTAGCTCTGGTCTTTGTATTAAAAGGAAAAAATAAATTTTGCTTTTTTCCATAAGACATCTAATCATTGATTGAGTACAATATCAGTACACTGAAATATTTTAATATTAAAAGTGTGCTAGATTGTAAAAAATTTATTAGTGTGACACCAAATCGTTGTTTATATGAATAAGACTATGCTGTTAGCATTTTTTTTTTTTTTTGTCATATGTTTCCTAAATAGGTATTTCAGGACAGTTATTTTAACTTATGATATAAAAAGTGTCATTTATGATAACTGACGCTCTTCTTTACATACATAGAAAGAGATGTTTGCGAGATAAACGCATTTTGAACTATAAAACATGCCCAAGACGACCATAACAAGATACTAAAGATATTTTGCACAATCATGATAATGAAAATGGAGTCATATTTATTCTTGTTTTAACTGTAGCAGCACCTTCAATTCTGCAGCTACAGAGGAATGCAGCAACTGATAATGACGCTGAGATGTCTAGTAATCAGATCTTCCAACAGATTTTACAACAATGTGTACCACTCCACATTCATCAACTCTGGGTTTTCTCAACTACTTCAAACTCCCTTTCTTGGTTCAGCTTTTAGCCCCTTAACTTCTCTCAGTCTTTTTTAAATGTGGGCATCTCAGGTGAACTGGTGCTGCAGATTACACTAGCAAAGCAGTATTTTTTTTTGCCTTGATTGTCTTTTAAACACTGGATAACACATGGTTATGGTATTATTGTTGGGTTTTTGGTTTTGTTTTTTAATTCTTTCTTCTGTTTGTTCCCTAGCCTATTCTAGCAGTTTTTCAACTTTAAATAGATTATTGAGGAATTTTCTACAGAGAATATTTCAGCCATGTGAATTAAATTAATAAAAAAATAAAATAAATTGCTGTCTTTGTTAATCTTCTCTTTGTATTCGTAATATCTATTGGTCCAGTAAGGCCCTATTGCAGGCTGTTTGCTTCAGCTGGATTCAAAAGAGAAATGATTTCTAGCTTTTCAATGTTGTCCTGCAATTCTCTTGAGCACTAATGTTTTATTTCCAGGAAAGCCTCCAGAGAGGCCAGCAGTCTCTAGGTCTTACTGGCAGTATGTTGATACACATGCAGTCATCTGCCTTACGTTGGGATTAGCTCCCTCTGGCAGTTTGCGCAAAGCAGCTTTAATTGCTTTCTTTGCTTATGAAGCAGGATAAATCTCTGATTCCACCATCTCTCTTTCATCTTTATTTGTGAGACCTTAATTACAAGTATTACGGTTAGAGACCTCACAGATTTTATATTCTCCTTCCTGCACAGAAAACTCAAATGCACGTCTCATGTCCCTGCAGCACATCATGTTTTAATTATGACTTCCCTAACTCACGCATGTGCACACTTGCAGGAACTTCGGCACTGCAATAACTATTAGCCACAACTTAAACGACTTTGAGCAGCAAAGTTCATGACAGCTGTAGTTCTGCAAACACAATTTTTAAACAAAAACCATAAAAAGCAAATATTCCCCATAGTGCAAAGATGTGTTATAAGTAGAACCAAAAAAAGATTTTTCTCTTGATCTACAGTAGTTAATTACAGATTTAAACTGTTGCTGATATCAGCTCAGAGAGTGGAGCAGTAAACAGTTGTAAAGCACAAAGTGGTGGTTGCACACCTTGTTGCCATCATCATTCCATGTTTGTGTAGTTACCCTCACAGTGGGTTGGTGCCAGCCTGGGGCAATTATAGGTCAGAGTGCCAGTAGCTGAATTGGGCCATAGGCTGGAGGGCATGTGTGCCTGGGGGTAGGTAACTAGGGAGACCCCAAAGCTGGTGAGCAGGTGACATGAAGGAAAAGACAGGACAGTTTCTCCAATTATAAGACCACAGGGGATACGGAGGAACAGGGGTGTTGTGGCCAGCTCTAACTGTGGGTGAATGGATCTCCAATCTGCTTGGCAAGGGAGAAGAAACGGGGTGAGGCATGCTGTTGCTGCCTGAGCTCAGGAGAGTGCTGAGTATCTGCCCCTGTTAATCTGTGTAGCTGGTCATTCATATAAATACATGTGGAATGTAGATGTGTGCTTGAGGTGCACGTGCCTACTAGGAAAAGCTGCTCAGTCTTGCATTGCCTGCATCTAGAGCACAGAAATGGGGCAGCCTAACCTCTACTGGTTGCCAGATTCAACCCTTCCTAGAACAACCAGTTGCTTCTGAACTGTCAAATATTCTATACCTTGGCAGCTAAAGCTAAAAATAGAGAAAAAATGGCAATTAATTTGCAAAATTTTGATTGATTTCCTTTAAATACAGTGCCACTCAAAACCTGCCAGTTTTATCTGTCATCACTCTAGGACCTTCACTAGGTCTGTCTCACATGAGATGGATGGTTGGCAATGCTAGAACATGTGTAGTAACTTTAAATTCCAATGTAGATACTCACAAAGTGACTGCAACTTCATCAGTCTATAAAATACTTCCATTTCAGACCTTATTTCTAACCACACAATATATATTCTTTGATTTTGTTGATAGAAAAGCTAGTGTTTTTATTGTCTCAGATAAGTACTCGAGAGTCAAGCTATAATTTAATACACAATTTCCTATGTATGTTTAAGCCTTCAGACAGCACCCAACTGAAATTAAGTTGTGCTAAGATTAATATTACTATTCAGCAAGAAGGTCCAAAAAAAAAAACCTGACATAACGGAGGCTTTGCTATGTACCAGAGCAAAACATTCTAAATGGTGGTACGCGTAAGTTGGTTTGTTTGCTTTTTTTTAGAATATATAGTATGTGCTGAAACACATACTATACATCAGTCAGATTATGATGTCATTACAAATTGAGAAAAAGACATTTCATGTTCCCTTTTAGTATAGGAATTTCTCAGAAGACCAATACATTAGTATTCATTCAAGTTATTGGGGAAATAAAATGCAGCAAAACGTTTCTCTGCAGGAAAGCTTCCCCANCCAACCTACAACACCATCGATTTAGTGCCACTGGCTAATAGAGACCAGTAAAAAATACACAAAACCCACAAAACAAGACACAACAATAACAAAAACAACCCACACAACACCAAAACACCACACAAAACATCACACCACACCATAACTGCACTCTCAAGGCTACAGCTTGATAGTTCTCTCTTATGACAAAACAGTAAGTTCTTAGTTAAAAGAAACAAGATAATGTGCAACTATTTTATCCCGTTTCCTTCTAGAATAATGGTTTTAACCAGTAAAGTTATCTGAATTCTCTTTGTTCTCCCTTTGCATTTACTTCAGATGTTTTTAAGATTCATCAAAATAGAGGAAAGAAAATTCATTATAAAGAGAGGAAATCAAAGTTAGTTGTATATAGTTTCTAAACTATGTAGGTAATGATGTTGAAAAAAAGTTCTTTTACAGGGAATATGATCCTGTTTTAAAACACTGAGTTAAAGACAGATTTAGTGACTTTTACAACAAGACTGTTCTTCACAGATGTAAACTCAGCAGATGGAGATCACTGATGATGGGGAGGATTTAATTTGTTTACTTTTTTAAAATAAAGTAAAATAAATTGAGGCTTTAGGTAAACATCACTATTAGTGTTACAGTTGCTTAGCAACAGCTGGTAGAATGGGAGAGTATGGTATAGCTCAGGTAAATAAAAGGAAAGTGTTGATTTCATTGTTTGTGAAATACTGAAACAATAATCAAAATGCTCTTTAGAGTTTCACTGGAATATGAACAACTCAACTGCAGGCAAGTTACTCTGAGGACTTTATTTCCTTTCACCAGACTCCTGCAACACAGAGGATAACTGTCTGCACTAAAACTGATCACTTCAGTATTGTCACTTTGACTTTTCAGTTTTTATTGATGCCACTCTCCCAGACTACTTCACTGACAGCCTTGCTCACATAGCAGATCTTAGCGGAGTTTTTTTTATTACCATCTTTGTCACTGGATACCTACATCAGGAGGTTGAGAAGTGTAACGCAGTTTGGTTTTATACTGTTATTAAAAGAGCATATTGTCAAAATGTTTAGTTCTGAAAACTGGGAAAAATCTATTTGCTCCATGAGCATCATACACAGCAACTGCCTTTTCTTTTGTGACAGTTACTACTTCGTGCATCACAACAACAAAACCAACCAAACAAAACAAACTCACAACAACAACAACAAAAAAAACCCCACCACTCTACTACAAGAAATCATTACATATTCCTCTTGACAGGTATATTATTTGCATACACATACTTGTGTTTCTTATTTAGATTTGTACTCTATATAAATCTGAATATGAGCACTACTGCCCTGTGCAACTTACCTATAAGAAAGAATAATTCCTCTAAGAAAAATTAACAATATAAGATAGAAAACAATATACAAAGTTAAATACAAATAAAATACAGGTAGCATGACAACATACATATGTATAATATGAATTTCATTACACTTTGGATGTTAATAACTTTACACACAAAAAATGTATACAACATGTGATGTTCATTAATATTACCAATATTAATGCCTGAAACTCCAATGGTGTGGCTAAGATTACTAGAATACTGAAAATTTAGTGCCTTATGTTTTGTATTTTACTGATGTTTGCACAGTATTGAATTACTGATTTTAATGGGACAATGTCATGGGATGGAATGGAAGGTGACACAGTTCCTGGGCCTGAGTTGTGATGTTAGTAGCTGATATTTATGTATTACGATATCCAGTAGCTAACCATCATTTTGCAACATCAATAAATAATTGCATGAGTAACTACAGGTGTGATTCAGTGTACCAAATCCTTTTACTTCATCTACAACAATTCAAATGAGCATCAAAATGCTGCCAGTCTGCCCACAGTTCATATAGGAGCAAGTAACTAAATAATAGGATATTTTTCTTTATCTACATTAGATCAAGTTTTATTTCTCCCATACTGTGTTTCGTGTTTTTTATTGTTTTCTATTTCTCAAGCAATTACTTAGAATTTCAATTCTAAGAATTGAAAAACATGTTGTGAACTGTAACAAAAATGTAATTAGCGTTTTCTTTAACGTATAGCTGATTAGAATAATACTTAATAAAAAAAAAAGAGTTAAATACAATTGAGAAAACTCATTTAGCCCATGTACACGATTCAGATAGATTATGGAAATAAAAACTGTGTACAATTAATTGAAATCAAATAAACTGAGAAACTTATGTGCTAATAGAAATTGGAACTGTAAAACTTTTAAGAGGGTGTTTATGATATTACATAAATTGTTTCTCCTAACATTGCAGCACTTCACAAGATACCACTCAGAGCTAGCATGCCTATACTAAGCAATTACGTCTTCTAGAATTATTGTGGATGCTGCTTTGAAATTCCAAATTGGAAAAAAAAAACTAAAATGACTGAAATTCAGGAATTTCTGCAAGGTGAAGCACATTAAGTCAGGGAAACAGAACTTTCCTTCGGGCCCTTTAATCCAGCCTCTGCCTTCACATACTGCCTCTACATGACAAGATGCAAGCAACTCAGTGACTGCTTTTGAACTGTACTGCTCCAAGGGATTTTTAAACTTTAATGAAGGTGTATTTGGAATAGAAGGTAGAATAGACCTGCCTTTTGTGAAAATATTACAAGCAACATCCTGTTATGCTCGTTTTGCATAAAATACTGTACAAAACTAAAAATCCATTTGCATCACTGACTCATCCTCGGGAGCCCACGTGACTGACAGGAATGGAGATTCAGAACCACCACAGTGTGCAGACACTATTCATGTAGTGAGTGTTAAAGGTATTTGTGCCAGGGCAGGTGAAAAGCAGGGTGATCTACCATGTCAGTGTTAGGTCTGTGGTACAGAACTGCCCTCAGACCTGCAAGCTGTTGTCAGCGACAATGTTCATTGTCACTGCTTCCACAAACGTTGTGAACGTGTGCTTCTCTAGGACATTAACTCGCCACTTGCAGGAGATACCAGCTCTTCCTCTGTAAGAATGGCAATGCAAATAATTTTCTGGGCAAGGTACAAATAAAACATTGGCTGTTTTTTCTCCAGGCCTAAAATAAAAGCTTTGACATTTGTGATAATCAGGGAGAGGAGGGCCACAAAGATGATCAGAGGGTTGGAGCAGCTCTCCTATGAGGACAGGCTGAGAGAGTTGGGGCTCTTCAGCCTGGAGAAGAGAAGACTTAGAGGAGACCTGATAGCAGCCATCCAGTATCTGAAGGGGGCCTACAGGAAGGCTGGGGAGGGACTATTGACAAGGTCTTGCAACGACAGGACAAGGGGCAATGGGTTTAAACTGACAGAGGGGAGATTTAGACTAGATGTTAGGAGGAAGTTCTTTGCAGTGAGGGTAGTGAGGCACTGGAACAGATTGGCCAGGGAGGCTGTGGCTGCTCCCTCCCTGGAGGTGTTCAAGGCCAGGTTGGAGGAGGCCTTGAGTAACCTGTACTAGTAGGAGGTGTCCCTGCCTATGGCAGGGGGTTGAAACTAGATGATCCTTGAGGTCCCTTCCAACCTTACCATTCTATGATTCTATGATCTATGATGGGTGGTGGAAGTTGTTGATCCTGAGATTCTAACTCTTCTAACAATAACAATTTATTCAACTACTGAAGTGTCCAGGATTGCAACCACACTCTATTGAAGTCAATGGCAAGGATTCTAGAGACTACAGCAAGAGAATGATCAACTCTGTACGTGAAAGTTCACATTTATTACCTATCTGGCTTGCTTCTGAAAGGAGGCAAAATCTGAGAGGGAAACAACTGGCATGACTTAGAAGTGAACACACCTTTAGGGGACTGGTCATCAATAAGAGAAGGATATCATTCTGAAATATTAAGTTTCACTCCAGCTAAATAAGACTGCATTATGTCATGCTATCTTACATCTCATTTGACAGGTACATTTCTGTTACAAAACATTAAAAAGCAGAGAAAACTTGAAGAATATGGGTAATTCACAGTACAGTTCTCAGCAGATGTCATCCAGTACATAGAGACAGACTTCTTACAATGTCACAGAAAACCTGATGTATTAGAATCATAGAATCAGTCAGAGTTGGAAGGGACCACAAGGATCATCTAGTTCCAAACCTCCTGTCGTGGACAGGGACACCGTCTAGAGCCTCATCCAGCCTGGCCTTAAACACCTCCAGGGCTGAGGTTTTGAGCATCTCGCTGGGCAACCTGTTCGAGGGCCTCACCACCCTCATGGTAAAGAACTCCTTCCTAACATCCGATCTGAATCTACCCATTTCTAGTTTTGTTTCATTCCTACTCCTTTGTTTCAGTCCTATCACTACCTGACATGCTAAAAAATCCCTCCCCAGCTTTCTTGTAGGCCCCCCTCAGATACTGAAAGGCCACAATAAGGTCACCTTGGACCTTTCTCTCCAGACTGAATAGCCCCTACTCCCTCAGTCTCTTCTCATGAGAGGTGCTCCAGCCCTCTAATCACCCTGGTGGCCCTTCTCTGGACATGTTCCAGCACATCCATATTTCTCTTGTAATAGGGGCTCCTTAGCATACTTTGAGAATAAGTGTACTGCATTGCTCAGTTTATATATGAAGATGAATGATCACATTACTATAAATAAAATGGTTAGGAGAGCCAGTGGCATCCCGGTCTATATCAGGAACTGTGTGGCCAGCAGGACAAGGGAGGTTATTCTTACCCTGTACTCAGCACTGGTCAGGCCACACCATGCGTTCTGTGTCCAGTTCTGGGCCACTCAAATCAAGAGAGATGTTGAGGTACTGAAACGTGTCCAGAGAAGGGTGATGAAGTTGGTGAGGGGCCCGGAGCACAGCCCTATGAGGAGAGGCTGAGGGAGCTGGGGTTGTGTAGCCTGGAAAAGAAGAGGCTCCAGGCTGACCTCATTGATGTCCACAACAACCTGAAAGGAGGTTGTAGCCAGGTGGGGGTTGGTCTCTTCTTCCGAGCAACCAGCAATAGAACAAGTGGACACAGTCTCAAGTTGTGCCAGGGGAGGTCTAGGCTGGATATTAGGAGGAAGTTCTTCACAGAGAGAACGATTTGCCATTGGAATGGGCTGCCCAGGGAGGTGGTGGATTCACCATTCCTGGAGGTGTTCAAGAAAAGACTGGATGAGGCACTTAGTGCCATGGTGTAGTTGATTGGCTAGGGCTGGGTGACAGCTTGGACTGGATGATCTTGGAGGCCTCTTCCAACCTGGTTGATTCTATGATTTCATAATTAAAAATTTAAGCATTTGTGACTCTTCTCATTTGACATAGTAGGCATTTTTCCATATTTGTGTTTATAAAATGTTGATTCTGTAGGCTATTAAAATAAATACAGCCAGAAAAGAGAGTAAAAGTCATGTAAAAACTGTAACCACATTACAGCACATGAAGAACATGATACATCCCCACATACCCCTCCCAAATCTCTTATTATGCTATTTCTCAAAGAAAATGTCTTCAACAAAGCATTATTATTATTATTTAGTAGCTGTGCTTTATCTCAGAATTGCCCTCTTCAAGCCAACCATCTGTCATGCTTTTTAGATTTTCAGTTGGCAAAACCCATTGTGTCTTTGCTAGCTACATCGCATCAGATCAGCTATAACACCAGCTGAATTTCCAGCACATATGGTAATTCTGCCTTATTCCTTTCTTTCTACCTCTCTTACCTCCTTCATTCCTTTCTTCAGTTTTCAAATATATATTTGCTAAAGGCATTTAATAATTTACTCTTTACTCCCATCTTAATGATACTCTATTAATTACTTTGACATTCCTGTGCTTCTAAGGCAAAACACAGTATACATTACTAATCAAAGAAAGTCACAGTAAAAGTTCTTTCTTTTCTGTATTTATTAAACCTTTTTCCAGATTCTTTTGTTCCTTAGGTGCATAATGGATGCAACAGATACTGAATTTCAGCTGTCATTTCACATGCTTGGTTTTACAGAGAGAGGCTATGTGAAATGCTGCAGACAGAACGTGGTACTGTGAAATTCCATGCTGTTACAGGTACAGTAATGCTGTGGCCAAGCAAAGTCCAATTTTGCACAATATAGCAAACAACAGTGGGCACTATACCAGTGGCGACTAAGCAACCTGTTAAGACTCAGAAGAACTATCACAGAGTAGCTGGAATATTGAAGTAATGTGTTCATAAAACCATAGGAGTCTGATGCTTCCAATTCCTAGAGCAATGTTAAAATTTACTATATTATATATTTGGATAATTAAGTGAAATATTTTTATATCTAAGTCTATTTCAGAAAAAAAAAAAAAAAACCAAAACCAAACATAGACATGGTTTGTTTGCAGGGCTGGTGGGTTTTTTTTTTTTTGTATGTTAAAATATGTTTGGAAGGTGGAATCCCTGTATGTCTCCTCCATCTGATTGAAAATACAGCTAAATCAGAATCTGTTATGACACAAAATTTTGCATTTGAATTCTGGTTTTAGAACAATGAGTATCTCCACTGATTCCTTCCTTGGTGAGCATGGTCAGGTTACATGCAGTTTCTGAGACTGCACAGCAAGTGTGTGTAACTTATCCTCACAAATTCATAGTCCATATTTCACAGTATCACACAGTATCACCAAGGTTGAAAGAGACCTCAAAGATCATCAAGTCCAACCCGATACCACAGATATTTCGGCCCAGCTACATAAAAGATCAGTGACTTCTCTGTGCTGGCCGCTTCTGCTGGGGTGGAATATGGTATCATGAATAGTAAGTTTTTGCTCCTCTGAAGAATACATCCATGGGTACTATACTACAGGGGAAAACAATCAATGAACTTTCATAAGTTGGGAGAGACTAGATGGTTAACTCTTACATGGCTACCTGATGAGATGCTGAACACCACCTCACCTTTCCAACTCAGTAATACATTTAACTGTGCATTAAAATTAGAAAATGCAAGTCATTCCACTTCTCTCCCTGGGAAACTTCATATGCTTAATTTGGGCATAGGATTGTTTGAAAATATTTTTTGCACTTCTCTGGGCTCTGTGAAATAGATAATTGCTTAATTTGATCTAATACACAAACTCTGATGAGAACATCCTACAATTCATTTTCTTACCAGAAGTTACAAATATTCTAGCACAAGGAATTAACACCAAAACATTAGATATCTTATGGAGAAAAAAAATGACTGCTAAAAACGTTAATGTTGAAAGAGAAATACTTACAAACTTCTATTTACTGGGAAAACAGTAATAACAGGATTTAATTTAACACAAACAATAATTTTAAATTATAACTTTGGGATTTAAAATCACCTTAATCTAAGTAAATAGACAAAACATTCATGAGAAATCCCTGCAGAAAAACGGACAAGTAAATAAATAATTTGTAATGCTGAAAATAAGAAAAAGATAATTTATTCTGATAAAGCCTGGTGGAGGCCCAAATTAACTAAGCAGGGAGTTGTCCCTTGACAGAAGTTGAAATGCACTGATTGTATTTCTAAAGACTGTTTTTCCTGAGACTAAATTCTTCTAAAGAAGAAACAATTGTTATCTCTTGGCTTTATGTATGTGAAGGCACACCACAGCTCAGACATTATTCTGACCAATCTGATTTTACTATTTTAAGTAGAAGCAGTAGGAGTTTTGATGAAAAGCAAAAAAACAAACAAACAAAAAAACAAATCCAAAACAAAAAACCCCCGGGCATTTATTACATGATTTTGACATACAGAAAAGTTCTATAGACTTTTTATGATCCAAATTATTCCCACTTTGTAACTGATTGCAAAACAGTTTGTCAGTACAGTTAGGCATTAAGATCACTCCAGTTCTGGTGAAACTTATTTGTTTTGACAGTATGGTAAGAGTGTCAGCCAAGATAAAAAAAAAAACAAAACCACAAAAAAACCCCACCCATTAGCAAAACCCCAAACCTCTGAAAGTCCAGGAGAAAACAGAACAGAAAGAACTTGGCCATTCTATCTGTCCTATTAATGAAACTAAGTAAAAGTAAACAGGGACAGAAGGATTAGGAAGTGCTTAATCACTGTGCGCACTCCAGGGTTACAAAAATTTAAATTATTTTAACAACACCAACAAAAAAACAAACAAAAAAAAACCCCAAAACACTTTGAATGGTAATAGAATATAAAAGGCCATTCTCACATAAACTTTGATTTTCTACGTTCAATTCTGTTGTTCTTCTGAACATTTCAAACACTTTTGGCATAGAAAGACTTTGATTAAGTGAAGTGAGAGTTTTTACCTCAACTGCAACTCACTGTTCCTGGTTGCTCCTCAGACTTGTTCACTGGACTCTTCACCAGCTTTGTTGCCCTTCTCTGGACCTGCTCCAGCAATTCAATGTCTGTCTTGTAGTGAGGGGCCCAAAACTGAACACAGTGTTTGAAGTGCAGTGCTGAGTACCAGGGCACACCCAGCTCCCTAGTCCTGACAGTCACATCATTCCTGACACAGGCCAGAACGCTGCTGGCCGTCCCGGTTGCCTGGTCACACTGCTGGCTGACACTCAGGCAGCTGCTAACTGACAGGCCCAGGGCCTTTCCTAACGAGACAACTTTCCAGCCACTCTGCCCCTAGCTTACAGCGCTGCATGGGGTCAGCTTGTGGCATGCAGGACCCAGCTCTTGGCTTTAGCCTTCAGAACCTCAAGTAGATCTCAATTTAGTGTCATCTGCAATCTTACTGAGGGTATACTCAATTTCCTCATCCAGATCACTGGCAAAGTTATTAAAGAGCACTGGCCCCAATTACTGAGCCCTGGGGAACCCCACTAGTGACTGCCTGCCAACATGATTCGGCACATTCCTAAATCTTCCTGCATGTACGGAAATTTTATATTCCCTTCATGTGTGAATAGATGCTTATTTATTGTCTTTCAGCAAACATTTTTCTACTTATTAAATGTTCTGGTTTTAAACTAAAGCACAAGGCCAAATAACCTAGGATTCTTTATGTGTTGAGTCAGAAAATATTTTTCCTATCTCTGAGCACAGATGAAGCAGACATGGGTATCTAGCCCAATACTTTTTCTAGGAGACTGGCTTTTTTTTTTTTCCTGGAGGTTAATACCAACTCTACAATCTTCATTATCAGTTTTTACTTGCTGAGCAGTTCTTTTCTCATCAGCAAAACCCCTCAGCTGAGTAAGAGATGCAAGATTAAATGAAGCCTATGACCTTTTATCAATACCAAGAGACGAGTTCAAAATTGGATGGAAGCAAGTATGAACAACAACACTCTTAGGAATGTGTTGCTGTATCACATAAATGTCCTTTGTATTTTCTGAAATATTGCCATCTTCCTCTCTTTGCATTCATAGTTGTACTTTTATCATACAACTACAAATATTTTTCAATGTCTTCTCAGACCAAATACCACTCTATATATAATCTTATAAGTAAGCAAGAGAATTCCAATATAAGAGAAGAAATTTCTGTAGGGAGAACTAGTACTTTATTATGTTTAGTTACTACTGGAAAGCACAGACAAGTTTTTAGCCTATAGAGTTCTTCAAATAGCTCAGAATTTAAATAATAATAATTTAAAAATACAACAACAACAACAAAATCCCACCCAAACAA
>VWZE01020350.1:20686-50944 GCA_013396675.1 Eubucco bourcierii
AAACACAAAAAACCAAAACAAACCCAACCAACAACCAGCCAACCTAAAAACCCAAACATAAAACTCAAGCTAAACACAGTGTGGAAGTCATTGTTCGGTCTAGATGCAATTGTTATGTTTAACCTACTATAAAGAAGAGACTATTGGCAGAATGGCAGGCCTCTTTTCCTCCTCCTTCCTTTCTTCATGATGTTTCTAGAGATCATACCGCCCTTCTCATCCAGAGAAATATTAACAATGTTTTTCAGTCATGTAACTTCCCACCAGGTCACAGAACTAATAAAATTTGACCTATGGCCTCATGATCAAGCACAGGAGCCCTCTTTTCAGTTTAAACTAGTTCTAATCATTATTTACAAAATTGAGAGAAAAATCATTATGTATGAAGCAAGTGAAAAACACCTAAAATTATTAGCTATTATATAGTGCAGGGAGAAAGAGAATGGAAGCAAAGATAAGATAAAACAGAAATAAGACAAGAAACTAAACTGCGTACCGAGAATGCAGACTTCAGCACCCAGCTGCCATGAATTTCAAGGCCCCACATTTTTAAATGTATGTAGTAAGCTTCCTTAAAAAACGGAAACAAAAAAAAGATCCTCAACAAACAAAGAAAAAAAAAAACCAACAAAACAAAACAACAAAACCCAGCTAGATTAAGGATCGTTATTTGTAAAATAACAACAACTTCACGCCAGTGAATGTGTATTTCCTATCTGCAGTCTGTTGGCAGTACAAATTCCTTTCTCTCAGTGTAGTTCTCGAGTTCACATATATCGATTTCATCCTATGTATTTATAATACATCACTAAATCCAGAAAGCTCCTCTGGCAACTGAAGGCAGTTTCCATATGAAATGGCAAGAACCACTTTCATCCAAAGATACTTTTTGAAGCTTTTCCAAAATACATACATAAATAAATCTGTAAGAGGTCAGAAAAGACCGGAGATGTCATTTTGAAGAGTGACAGAGCAGAGTAAGGCGGAATAGTTTCAAGTCATTAGAAAAAAGTGAGACTTTCCCAAAAATGAGGTCCAGAAAACTACAAAGGTCCAGAAAAATCTACTATTACACTTACATGCCAGATAGTACGTACATCCTGTATCAACATAATGAACAAACTTCCCGATCACAGGTGTAGAAAATAGTTTAGTTATCAGAATAAAATAATTAATGAATGTTTTTCCATAACAAAATTCAACTGAAGGAATTACTATGTATCATGAAAATATTAATTCCTTTTCATCAGTTTGGAACCATGGATTCTCAATCATTTCCTATAGAGAGGTAGTGCTGGTTTCAATGCTCCCCACCTATGCCTGCCCCACATCAATACTAATTTTCTAACACTGCAGTCTGAGTTAATCCTTAACTCAGATTAAATACAATCTAATAAATAAATTTTATTTTTCATCCAATAAAGTACTTCAAGTTAGCTCCCAGGGTAAATTCACAAACACTTTTAGGAACTCCATGTAGGGGCTGGGAAGGAGATACATATTGCTCCTACCAAAAGAAAACCCCCATAAATCATTCATACTAAATTATCTTTGAATCAGATCTCTGTGCATGGAAAATCAACACTATCTATGAAGAACCAAAAAATCTCGCACACTCTTATGCCAAATAACATGAACTTTTTCATTAATGGCTTCCAATAGTGACTGAACAATGCACAAACTTTAAGTTTTTAAATCGATAGTGCAATCATAGCAATCATACTTTGAGCTCACTTGTGCTTGCAGTACAGTTAATGGGATAAGACAAAAACAAGGCTTCCCTCTGAAGACTTATTCTATAGTCTGTTTATCACCATTATGCAATCTTCTTATGCATTACATTTCAACTCACTGAAATGTCCCCAAACTTTTCATATGAACATATTAAAGATGCTTTATGAACAGAATAATAATCTATTTTTACTTAATTCTCAAGACAATAATTTGTTAAACAATATTAATTTCATACTCTTGTATTTCCTTATATTGTTCTGTCAAAACATAACAGTAATTAGCACCATATTAATAGCATTATAGTAGTTCTACTCAGCAATCATTTAGTACCATTATTAAATGAAAGCTGATATATTTGTTTAACAGAGAAGCAAATTGCCTGCATTCAGCTGACCTTGTGGATGAATAAAAGTGCAGCATGCCATCTCCAGAATAACATTTAACAGTAGACTGTTTTATGCGTAGCTCTGTATCCACATCTGGTGTATCTATCATGTGTTTCCACTGTAAGCCTACACTTAAGTACACCATTTGCTGCTCACCAGCTTTTTCTGTATGTCACAAAAAAACATTAACATAAGCTAATGATATGTGCATTTCCAGAACAACACTACTAAACCTGAACAAAATGAGATTTCATTATTATCTCAATAAATGGTCCTGGAAGATGCAGATTACCGGTATGTCCTTCTTTAATGACTGGCTGTTAACATCCAGTGTAGACACTCACATAAAGACTAGCTACCGCACACAATCTAGTTCTCTTCCTGGCACTCCCCAAGAAAACACCAATTTTTGCATCTTCTTTCAAAAGTTATAAGAAGAAATAATTCACATGTCTTGCTCATGCCCATCCAATTGCTTCCTGCACTACCTTCTGTCCTAACATTTAAGGAATGGTGAAGCAACCCTATTCTCATCCAATGGAGTCATGTAAAGTGTATTTGGTATTCCCAGAGAGCTCAATACATTCATTCAGGGGTTTGAAGGTTTCTCTGCTCTAATTGCAGGCTGTTACCATTTATCAATGAAAGTAATGAACTAATTATCACAAGCTGATAATTCTATGCAAGTTATGTTCAGCAATATTAAGTCTTACGAGTTACATATTACACAAATATAATATCTTTTATGTGGTTGGATTTTTCAGCCTCTAAGGACCTGAGGGGGAAAGAAAGAAAAAAAAAAAAAAAAAAAAAAAAAAAAAAAAAAGAAAAGGCATGTTCTTAGAAGCTTAGGCTCATTACTTAGGCTAAGTAAAACAGCACTGAAAACAAGGTCATCTGAGTACTAGCTCACCTGAAAGCTCATGTAGCCCTACCCATTGTAGCAAACCCAGGTTAGTATCTTCATTTTCTCACTTCTACTGTTATTTTGAAGTAAATTGGTTAAATTGATTTAGCCAACACAAGTTATATGCATTTATCAAGACTTAACTGAAAAGTCCTATTGACACACAATATCTGCCTAATCAGAGACAGATCTGTTTTATTGTTTCCACTATTTGGAGACATTAGTGATAAAAACGACTCCCCAAGAACAACAAAAAAATTCACCAACTGTTTGCTGAAAAACGGCCAAAAAAAGAAGGGCAAAAAGGGAGTGGAAAAAAATAAAAATATAAGTAACAATAAACTCAGATATTAGATTGCTCGAAGGAGAGAATTCAAATGAAAGGATCATTCCCTACTTCCTTCCTTCCCATATAATTTGCATAGCAGGCCACTCTCAGATTAGGAACCTTCAGACTAGCACAGGCATTCTTGCAAACAAATTATCACCATCTGTAATAATTAACAGAACATTAGTTTTCTTATATTGGACTTTACCCAAAGATGAAAGGTTACGAACCACTGCAGGCCGGAGGAAAAAAAAAAAAAAAAAAAAAAAAAAAAANCCCCCTGCCATAGGCAGGAACACCTCCCACTAGTACAGGTCACTCAAGGCATGCCATCTCAAGAGATGTTCTACCACACGTATGAACATGACTCTCGATTTTTCAGTTCTTTTTGCTTCTTAAGTTCTCTCTGATGAATATATATATAACACACATGGCCATAAAGACTAAGAAAAGAAGAAAAATTGGAAAAATGTTGTAATTAGCAATTATTGTGCCTTTTTCATTAGCAACAAAATTCTTTAAGGGAGTATTGTGAAGAGAACACATTTGGTGCAGTTCGTAAATGCATTTAATGAACAGCATCATGTATCTTATGAGTAATGTGTTAAACATCTTTCAGGTGACCTTGATTTAACTGTATAATTCACTATTATTCATAAGTTACCATAAAGCGACATTCTCGGTGAGTCAGAAATTTTCTATATTAAATTTCAGGGTAAAATGTGGATCTGTAAATATTGAATCACTACTTATACACAGTTTTTTTTCCAGATCTGCAGTTTGTGAATATCTCATAAAAAGCTTCAACTTTTAAGTCACGGATTGATGAGTCTTTTTGATAATATCTTACTTGGTATAAGAGCTGAGACATCATAAGCTCCATAAAATTAGATGCCTTGCTCCTCTTTTGTACTTCTGTGAGTCAAAATGTACTGAAAAGCACCTCTGCAGAAAACAACTTGGAGGTCCTGGTGTACAGTGAGTTCAGTATGAGTGAACAGTGTGCTGCAGCAGCAAAGAAAGCCAACAGGATGCTGGGCTGCCCAAGGGCACCACCAGCAGTGATAAAGACTTCATTATGCCACTCTACTCAGTTCTTGACAGGTCACACTTGGAATACTGTTCTCAGTTTTGGTCCCTGTTGTACAAAAAAGATGTGGACAGTCAGGCAAGGGTCCAGAGAAGAGCTAGAGAGATGATCAAAGAGAAAACTGAGGGAACTGGATTTGTTTAGCTGTGAGAAAAGAAGGCTTAGAGAAGAAGTTATCACAGTGGTCCAGTGTTTAATGGGAAGTTAAAAAGAACATGAACTTAAAAAAAAAAAAAATTGTAAGGGTGAGACAAATGGAAAAGATGAGAGCTAATGGGGACAAGTTACTCCTGGGGAGATTCCAATTGGACACAAAGAACAATCAGCCACTGGAATCACCTCTCCAGAGAATAGTGGTGCAGGGTGCTAACTGGTCTAGTTAGTTCATTTTCCAAGAAAAGCTGGAGGGGATAATCCTTGAGGTCGCTTTCAATGTGTTATTCTAAAATCCTGCAGTGGGCCTTTATAAGCCAATAAATACTATTTTAATGGAGGAAAAGACTGGAAAATGTAATTTTTTGATTTCTGAAATCTTAATAGAACCATAGTGTTTAAAATGCAACATATTATAGTATATCTTTTTAACAATGAGAAGATAGAAATTCTCTTGTTTCCTTGTTTGTTTTTGTTGTTGTTTTGTTTTTTAAAGTTTGTGTTTTCTATGCGTTGTGTTGCACATTTCTGAACCAGTTTTATCACATTTGCCTTTTTACTGAGATCTTACTAGTTTTATATTTTCAGACTGTCATTAGCTATGCTCACATGAAATAAGCAGGGATTCCAGGTCATTCTGTGTCTTATGCTCATCAGTCATGTGCTACAATCTAATTTACTGAAACAAGGGTGGAGTTTTTTTTCCCCACTTCTGTAAATTTGCATCAGGAAATGTAGCTAATATATAAGGAAATCTTCCATCTTTCCAATAAGTAGAACAATGTGAAGGAGACTGTTGTGAAACCAGTCCTACACAGGCAAGTGTCAGAAGGTATTAAGTTGACAGATGAAATTTGGAAATATGATACATATCTGAAGACTGTGCTCTGTTAGATAGCCTTCAGGACAAGATTTACTGCCAGATGTTCCTGCTTTTTAGCTGAAGTGATTCTTAAGTATTCTTTTATCTGTTCCTTAGGATATACATTACACCTCTTGAATCTACCTATCCAAGACTGGAAATACATGTTTTCATTCAAGTATCAAAACAAATGTGCTGTGTTTATCACTGTCAAGTGGGAGAAACTTCATCTCATCTAAATCATATATCACATATAGCTGTTATTAAATGCTAAAAGAAAGGTCTTGCCAGCTTCAGTTAGACAAAAGATGTCTTGTGAAACAATTAATCCAGAATCTTCCTGGGATATCTTTAAGAGGACTTTTCTTTTCACACAACACAATATTTTATTGTGGAAATACTTTCCATGCAGTATTAGTATTTAAATATTCATTGTCAAACAACAGAAAACCAGATCAGACTAATTTAAGAAAGAGAGTTTTGAAAACATCTGGTAAACAAACTGTCTACATGCAACTCAAGAACAAACACGGTAGTTTCTACTGTCAATTGTTAGAACGCAATTTTAGATTACATGGAGCTTTAGTCCATTCTGAATTCACACAGAAATTAATGTAGTCTTAAGATTCCTAATGGAAAGAATAGAAATGTTAATTACTATGAATCCTTCTAACTATATAAACTACATATATTTTTTTTCCTAAATTTCAAAGTCTTAAATTCTGCTGTGCAGACACAGAAAGTCATTGTAATAAAGTCCATTTGTTCTCTAGTAAATGACTTTAAGTATGAATTTTGTCCTTTAGAAGAATGTTTTTTAGCAGTACTTCACAATTTCAATCGGAGATAGTTTCAATTTCTTAAATCTGGATCAGCAAGTGTAAAAAGAAGCTATTACATTAATATAAATGATCTTCTAGCATTTTTGAATAAATGTACCATAAGTCTTCTTTTGAGCTCACCATATCACATGGAGGATCTATCTATCTCATTAATGAAGGCAGTTAATCAGAAAAATTAGCAAAACTCCTGTGGTATTAACATATATATAAAATGTTAAAAGATCCTATGCACTTTCAGGGTTGCTAGGGAACTATAATATTTACATATATTAAATCAGGCCTAAAAAGAGAATTTGTGAAAGATGTTTTCAAAGTTGAGTGTAAAAGGTTTTAGTTTATCATTTAAGGAAGAAAAAAGGAACAGTTGCTCTCATACTTGTAACTTCATTGGCTCCTCCTTTCTTCCACATATAAAATATTTTTGTAAGAATTACATGTTTTCCTTTTCATAATTTTACAGAAGAAGGTTCTCTCATTATCTTGACTTTTCTGTCTTCAAAGACACACTTTTTGGTTTTTGCCCCCTTAACCACAAAAAAAAATTACAGTTGAACTAACAAAGCTTCAACCATGGGTTCAATTCATAGACATTACTTGTACAAAGGACCTTGTTGTGTCACAGCCAAGTTTGGAAGCTTTAGTGTCATGTTTGGATTAATCTCACCTAATTTAGACACTCTAAATGTTATGCATTTGATTAAAAACAAAAAAAAAACAAAACCAAAAACCAAAACCCCAACCTCTAGATTCCTTCTATTTAAACAATAAATAAAGAAGAGGCTGAGTGCCCAGGATGAGCTGCTGCCTCCAGGAAAGCAGTGTCCCAACCACATGCCCTTCCCACTTCGATATCACAGCCAAGCTAGACTATTGCTTTGAGGTGGATTACAACTGACAGAAAGTTTCCTTTTATTTCAACAGAGCTGTCTTAGGCAGAATAAGACTAATGATCAGAAATGGCCAAAGGCAACAGTCTCAGGAGGTTAATATTGAAAGACAGAAGTGCTGATGAGATCCTCCAATGTTTACAAAGGAATTGCATATGATATAAATCTCAGTTTTACTGAATATGAATGGGCCACAAAGATGATTAGAGGCCTAGAACATCTCTCTTATGAAGAAAAGCTGTGAGAGACTTGGGCCTTTTTACCCTAGAGAAGGCAAGACTGAAGGGAGATCTTATCAATGCTTATACATGCTTAAAGGGTGAGTGTCAGGTGGATGGGGCAGATCTTTCTTCACTGTTGCCAGTGATAGGACAAGAGATGATGAGCACAAATTTGAACATAGGAAATTCCATGTAAACACGAAGAGGAGCTTCTTTATTTTGAGGGTGGAAGAGCACTGGAACAGGCTGCCCAGAGACATGGTGAAGTCTCCAACCCTGGAGTTATTCGAAGCCTGCCTGGATACTATCCTGTGCAACCTTCTCTATGTAAACCTCCTCTGGTAGGGGAGTTGGACTACATAATCTCCACGGGTCTCTTCCCGCCTCTGTTGTGTGACCGTGGTTTAAAGAAAACAAACCCTCTTCTTTTCAACGTCTTTGCCTCTCCAACACAAGTATTTTTCCCTAGTCATAGTTTTTATAAACAATTTCTTCCATTAGTTGACGTTACAGCATCCTTGAGAACACCAACTGTCTTTCAACGTGTAATTTACAACACTCTAACAGCAGTTCTTGAGCTTTCAGTAACATGCTGTGAATGTTTTGTGGAAGATTTGCGAGTGAAAAATAATAGCCAGGGCAGCATTTGAGTTCTGAAATTAAAGCTGAAATCTATTCCAGATAATTATGTTTTCAAGACATACAAATGTGAAACATCTCTGTTCTTCCGAGATCTCAACTGCAGACACTGCTGACAACACATATGTAACTGATATAACAGTTAGCAAAAGAGAGGCGATCAAAACCCAGAATATATGAGAATAACCACAGATCCCTTCAGAATTAATCCCAGTCTTGACAAGCTAGATGAGATATCAACAATTAGAGACTGACATCATGCAGAACAGTTACTGAAATACATAGCAAATCAGCCAGTGTTGAATTTATGACATTCTGCTGACCATGTGAAGCCATTGTGACTCATCTGAAAGTAGTTTCACTGCTTCTAATCAAGCATTTTAAAAAAAAAAAAAAGTTCCAAGAACATAACAGAAAATCCTCCAAAAAAACCTCAACAAAGACCCACCAGAATTAAAAGTAGAAAATTCAGAAGGGTTCTCCTAGGTAAATGGTAATCATTACGACAAAAAAGATAGAGTGCTCTTAGTTGAAAGATATCACTGTCTAACAAAAGTCCTTTTGTCAGCTTATCCTATCTTTTCTATTATCAGTCCTGCCCAGTAAGAGTATGTTCTCATTCACATCTTGAGGGCAGGCTCTCTCCCTCATTAGGCTCCCATCCATTCTTTCTCCTTCATTCTAGTCTCTCCAAACAAGTAATTCTGTCTTAATACCATAAGTGAGTTAATTTATCATTTGTTTTGTTTTTTTTTTTTTCTATTTGTGCTATACTGTTCTGTGCCACTGCTTCTGTAGCAAGTATTTTCTGTTTTGAAACCATTAGCTGAGGCCATACTCAACATCTCAGAAAAGGACAAACAACAGGGTATAAGAAAATAGAAACAAATCCGCTCACCTGTTATGATTAATAATTGTCTGTGGCAATATCAGCTCATGCTTTGCTACTTGCATTTCCAAAGACTCCTCATCAAAATCCTCTATGAAAAAGAGGATTTCAGCACTCTAAAGCAGCACAATTCTTTTTAACCACAGAAGCAGTTACAATTGTATGTTAATGCATTTGTTAGTCAACAAAATCTTTGCTGAAGTGAGTTTAACAATAGTCAAATTGGGATTATGTGGGAAAAGATCTTCAATGAACAAAGTTGAGCCTCTCAGTGAATCACCTGTGTAAAATTTCTTCATGAAGAGTTTATTCAAGGATATGCATGCACAGTCAGACTTTGTAAGTATATACCAGCTCTCAATCTATGAATTTTACATTAATCAGTAAATAACTTTTCAGACATCTTTTAATTTTCATGTCTTTAACTAAAGAAACCTTAACAAACCACATTATTGTGGAGTGTATCCCTAAGGTTATTCTAATATTAAATTCTAGGTTTTGACAATATTGAAAACTTGTTCTTTGTTCAGCCATGTGGTATTTTAGATATTTCCTTCCAAGGAAATCTAAAGAACTATTTATAGCATAACAGATTCCCACTTATCTGGAACAGGTAGAATTCATTAAATCGGAAATGCTGACATTGATGAATGTTGTTAATGCCTAATCCACCAGTCCAAAATGAGAAAAAGCATATGTAATGTTGTTGTGGAAGTCCTGAATAGGCCATGTCCTGGTTTGCCCAGACATCTTTTTCTGCTCTCCCTCCTTCTGTTGTTGGGAGAAGCAGCTGTGGGAAAGGAAGAGAAAAGGACCTGGTGCCTCTGTGCCTATCCAAACTTGTTTACAGGGTACCTGCACATGTTCATACACTTGTTTGTTTTCTGCCCTAAAAAGTAAAAACAAGCCCTGACTTCACCTAATAATGGTTAAGTTTGACAAAGTGCCATTCTGATTGGTTGGTCTGTGTCCAAAGGCCCATTATACTCAGGCAATACTGATAAAAAGAAATGAGCAGGTAACACAACATGCTTGCTGCTGCTGCCCTTGTCTTCTGCCATTGCATCCTGCCATACTCTGCTGAGCTGTAAGTTAGCTCTGCCACATAACAAGCCCTGATGCTTTGGGATGTCTGCCAGGAAACTTCCTTGCTTTGAGTTTACTGGGAATAGACACCAAATGACTCCATGTGATAGGCTTGCTTAGCCAGCATGACACCTGTCAGTCTTCTCACAAGACCGCATGTCTGCCAGACATCCTTCCTGCCCCTCTGCAACTCTTCTGGGAAGTCAGGAGTCAAAGGGAATCAGGACCACATCAGAGATTGTCTGCCTCTTTCACAGCACCCTTGCTAAGAGCCTGGGAAGATCAGAAGCCTCAGTGGCTAAGATGATACCAACAAATTTCCCTGTAAGTGTTTGGGTATTGTCTAGGGAACTGTAGCTAGCCTGTGGGTTGGGAAATAATTTTTGTGAGTAAATACTCAAATTCTCTTTAGCAAATCTTTAGCAAAACTCTATAAGAAATTCTCTAATTGAATCTAATTGAATCCTAAACTTCTGCCTTAAAGCAGAAAGGAGCTTCCTGACTCCATCTAGTGGGCAAGCAGCATAAGTAACTGCAAGAACTCCTCTTTCCAGTTCTAATGGTTTAATGTTGTATTACTGATAGTTATTTCTTGAGTGTTCCAAATTCAGTTATTCCTTTATATAGTGTTTCCATGAGCATTGCAAAGAGCCTAAATATTATTAAAAATTCCTGGGCATGTAGTGAGAGACCTGAATGTCGAAATTAATAAACTATTTGTTTTGAAAAAAGTCCTATCTCACATCATTAATTACCCTCTGTGATGGTTAGATCTTAATTCTACTTCATCTTCTATGTCCTCTTCCAGTAATAGCTGGGGAGGGACTGTTCACAAGGTCTTGCAATGACAGGACAAGGGGCAATGGGTTTAAACTGGCAGAGGGGAGATTTAGACTAGATGTTAGGAAGAAATTTGTTACAGTGAGGGTGGTGAGGCACTGGAACAGGTTGCCCAGGGCGGTTGTGGCTGCTCCCTCCCTGGAAGTGTTCAAGGCCAGGTAGGATGAGTCCTTGAGTGACCTATACTAGTGGGAGGTGTCCCTGCCTATGGCAGGGGGTTGGAACTAGATGATCCTTGAGGTCCCTTCCAACATTGCCATTCTATGATTTTGTCATGCAGCATCTATCAGCATGAGAATCAACACAGCGTTGTAACTTTGTTTCAGAGATGGACTGGAATGCTTACCATCCATAAACTTCATGTCATGAAGATGATTTGATATCACACAGAAATAGCCATAGACATATTTTAACAGTTTTAATACTAGTTTGAAATCTCACTCGAGAAACTTCAAATAAAGATAGAAATTATCTAATTAGGAAAGAAAAGAATGCATCTTGTGAAGGGTACTTATCAAATAACACAACATTCCAAGATATTCCATAACATATAAGACCACGGTCAGCATTAAAAGCTGGAAGAAGAAAGAGTAAGGGGCAGACACTTAGAGCAATGATGTGAATCTTATTGACTTGCCATTAAGGTGTGATGGAGCCCTGCTTTCCTGGAGATGGTTGAGCACCTGCCTGCTTATGGGAAGCAGCAAATCAATTCCTTATTCTGTTTTCCTTGCACACACAGATTTTGCTTTACCTATTAAAAGTTCTTGACCTCCATGCAGGAGCTATCTCACTCTTCCCCTTCCAATTCTCTACCCCATCCCAACAAGTGTGAATGAATGAGAAGCTGTCTGGGGCTCAGCTGCCTACTGGGGTTAAACTTCAACACGCAAAGAATTTGTTTCATGTTTTGAGCATGTACAACTTTCCTAATAGCATCAATCTCTGGACAGTATGATACACTCATAAGTCTGTCCAGTTTAATTTTTCATGCTGGTAAATGATTACATAACTGACCTTAGCAATTCCCATAAAGTTATGAAGAGAAAATATCACCAGACCAATTGTTAGTATACTCACAGAGAGTAATCTCTAATATTAGCTAGAACAGGAATCTATTCATTTGAACACAGCAATTCTACTCACATTCTTGAAAAACAGGTCCAAATATCCTTAATTTGAGATATACCACATTATATATGTTTTGATTTTCTCATAGTACCTATGATAGTTTGGGAGGTCCCTGCCCCCCACACTTTGTAAAATGACCCAGACTAGAACTCAGCCAGCTGCAAGTTAAGGACTGAAGCTCTATTTACAGCTCAGCACAATGTACAAGCAGAGATATACACTATATACAGGAATAGTTACAGAAATATACAAGTAAAAGGTAATACAGCAACACAACTCCCCTCGAGAAATCAGAGACCCTAGAAGGGGCTCCCAACCACCCTTCCACCTTCTCCCCACCCCTATACCTTACCCCAAGGTTTGCCTTATGCACAAGGTGAGTTTGGAGGATCAGCCAGGGGGGTTAGAAGAAAAGTGGTTAGTGAAGATTAATCGGCAAAGAGGAGCCAGAAGCTAGACCGCCCGAGTTGCTGTGCCCCCAGGGAGAGACAAACTGGGAATGCCTTATCTATGTTTTGGATATTTTTCCCAAACAATCTCAGCAAGCATATGAGTAAAATAGACATCACCATGTTTTCTTTTCACAGCCTGTATTGTAATTTTCTCTATTACAATATCCCAATTAGCCTCAAACCAGCACAGTATCTTAGGATGAAAGAAAAGATAAAAAGCTGAAAAATTAAAAGAGATAGAAACTCTAGTACCACTGTGTAAATAGGTAATTATTTGGAATATCTACAAGAATTACAACAAGAAAAAATTGTTATCATACCATCTCCTCTTCCAAATCCAAATATTAAGTGTATAAGCCCTTTAATTTTAGACTTCCTGGAAAGGTTTATGGCTCCTAACTGGTGAAATGTCAAGAACATCTAATATCTCTGAGCTGGAGTTTAATGTGTCTTGCTCTGCTGTCCTCATAAGAAAGGCTGACATCTTCGCTAGCTTCTTTTAGTTTGATGAAATAAAAGAGGAAAAACACATATACACTTTTTTATATGTGTCCACATTACATGTAAACAAGCTACTTTAGCAAAGCTAAACAGTTCATGAATGCCTAACAAAACAGTTGAATTATGATGACAATGGCTTAAAAGAGCTACTTTTAAACTCTACTTCAAAAAAATTCTCTAATACAGCAGAACAAAGGAGACTCCAAAGATGAAGATAAAAGATAAGAAGCTGTGGCTGCATGGTTAATTTTTTTTTTTCTTTTTTTCCCCCCTGTTCTACAATCAAAAGAGACTTCTGAGCAGAAATTTACATAAACGACCTACCAAAAATGTTTTTGAAAGCTGTCTGTATTGTAGCAAATTTAACAGCTATCAGAAATTCTGCATGTTTGCTTTATGGTTGGTTTGGTGGGGTTTTTTTTTTCCCCTTTTATTTTTTTTCTGTTTGTTTTATTTTGGCGTTGGTTGTGTCTTTGTTTGGATTTGGTTTGTTTGGAGGTTTTTTTTTTTTTACATATTTCCAATAATTCTCTGATTGAATCTCTTTAAAGAAAAGGCAAGAGTAAGAGATTCATACCTCCATCTCCCAGCGCTCTGTTCAGTTATCATTTATGCCCCTCTGGATAATTCAACAATTCATGACTGTATTCTCTAAACACAGATAGTGGAAGAGTCCAAGGTATAAACCCTTTCTCCTTCTCCTTCAACAAAGAAGTTTTTATTCTGTTTTGATTAACAAGTTTGTGTACAATCTCACAAACCAGAAAGAAGAGTAGTAAAACAGCAAAGATTGAAGTGGAGCAAGTAGGAAGGAGATCGCTTTGTCATTCAAAAACCATAAGGTGGAACTGCATTTTAAGTTAAAAGACCAATAGAATTAATGGATATAGTAAAAACTATTGCAGCATTTTTTACTTTCCCTATGACTAATGTTTTTTTCACTGCCTGGTAAGACCCAAATGCAATCTGATTCTAGGAATGCTATATAATCCTGGTGTCAATTTAACAGATATGAAATTGACATCTCAATCTCTTGCTCCAAAATGTCTTTCGTTACTAAAGAATCAGAAAGACATAGGAAGCATAAAGGGCAGAATCTTTTTCTGGGCTTCAAATCAAGCACAGTATGTGCCAAATTATTTACACCATTGGAGGGAATTCAGATGCTAACCAATGGCCTACAGGATATTAAAGCAAATATAGCAGATATATAGGCACTTGAAGATGAGCTGAATCTTGCTAACAGAGTACTTGTGTATGAACACAATGTCCTCATATCCATTTGCACTTCCAATCCCATTAAAAAATAATAATATGCATTCCTGTTTTATCCAATTGTAAATAAAAATGGACAGTTAAAAGTTATGTTAATGATATGCAAGTAAAGATTCAGAACATTGTATTTATTATTATCTACTTTAATTCTCTTAAATGTTCTAGTTGGATATGTTTATTTGTGATAGAATTAAAATGCACATATAGAAGAACATAACACTCAAAAATCTGCAAGCTTGGCAGCTCAGAGGCGAGAAAACACTCTACCCATAGACAACTACTGTACAGAAACCACATTTTAAAATATATACTTTATAGAAAATTACCTCCATAGATAAACAAATAAATGAAAGAAATACTATTCAGGAGGAGCATTTCCTTCAGTAACGAGGGTGAGAAAAAACAAAAAAACAAAACCTCAAAACCATGAAAACAAACAAAAAACCACCAAAATGCCAAACCAAACTAAGGTTTTGAGAAAAGTGTTCATCAAAATCATAGTCAGATTCACCTTTGGATAGCAGAAAAATGATACAAGAATGCTACAATTGAAAAAAAAAAAAAAAGTACTTTAACTTGTGATAGGGTTTTCTTATAGGCAGTTTTTATCAGATTTAAAATGAGAAATAAAAGCCAATTTTAAATACATTTGACAGAGTAGTTGGTTTAGTAAATCATTGTTTTTCACTGGAAACTACTATTTTATAATGTTATTCTTTACATCTGCATAAGTTCTCTTGAAGAAGGGTTCTGTTGCAAGACTATTCAATACACAATAGTGCTTTGATTTCCGTAAGATAACTTTCTTGGTCTGCTGCAGTTAGATAGATATGGAAAGGCACCACAGTACAATTATCACATCTTATTGTGGGATCAAATTTATGAGATAGTTAATACAAGTTCCAGAAACAAAGTTTTGACTGACAAATCTAAGGCAATGGGATCAACCCCTAGTCATCAGTTTTCCTCAACAAGGTTCTGAACTGGACTGTGTATATGCAGCTGTGGAGGTCATGCAACCACAGGACATCCCATAGAACTGCAACCACTTTTTGGTCCAGACCTATACTTTTATGCATGATATTACAGAAGAGATCTTTTTTGTCTGTAGGTCATCTAATTGGCTAAGACCAAACTCCTTCCAGCCTTACACAATGTCAACAATATTAAATGAAACAACAAGTCAAATCTGTAAAAGAGAAGATCTGGAGAATTGTAGAACACAAGTAATGAGTTCAAACAGTCCTCTTTTCTGAGAAGTGTGGTCCCTTGGAGTGGAAAGCCAGTCTGTTACCTCCATATTAAGCCTCATTCAGTTCTGCATGGTTGACTAAATTCACCAATTGGGTTCATTAAAAAAAGGAAGATGACACCATGCATGAACAGATGCACTATGTCCCTTTTGCCCCCCGAGCCATGCTGGATATTCTATTAATAAATCAATAAGAAAAAACTCATTTATTCCCACTGCATTCAAGTGGAGATAACACCAGTGAATGAAAATTTTAAATAAACAATGAATAAAGTAGATTCACTTGTTGTTGGAAATGAACTCATTTCTTTGATAGTGCTGTAAAAGTCCTTACAATATGCAGCTTCTTATTGTAAGATCTATTAAAAAAAGAAGGAACCTGGCAGCAGAATAAAGTAAGACAGCCAATTGCTTATAGCAGTACCATGTCCTTGTCAGGAAAATAGTTATGTTTAAACTCTAACTATTCATTATACATCTAGCTTTGAGTACTCATTTGTTCTGAACTTTTATGGTATGAACATACAGAACAAGGAGATTAATTATAAGATAGAAAGTTCTATTTTAACAAAAACATTAGGCGAAGTTCCAAATTAGTAAGCAAACCTCCCAAGTCATCAAAAATCCACAGTAAAGTTCAAACACTGGCAGATTTAAATAAGGAAATTGTAATCAGAATATTCTGGTTTTCAGCAGCTTAACAGTTGTGGGGCTGCCAGGAACTTAAAAGTAATAATAAATAGATAAATATATTTTTAATAAAGACACTGTTAATCAACTAATGTGAGAAATATACACAGAACTCAATTTTCAGTCTCCCATTATTGCAAACACCTGATCACATTACATACAAACTGCTTCCACCCTTGCAGGACTGAACATTCTAAGAAAATGGTTTCAGTGTCTCAAAACCAACCAATCAACCAATATCAAAACCTCTAAACTGGTCTATTCTAAAAAAAACTGCTACAAATTACTGGTATAGGGTTTTTTTCTGTTTCTCTTCTCATTTCCTCTGAATGAAAGTTGTCTCCACATCTCCTCTAAATGCCTATTAGACATTTTTTAAAAAGCTATTTACTTTGTTTACTTTTCAGTCTTGAATTTCAGTATTCCAACTGATTATACTGGAAACTATTACTTTCTTAAAGCAAGTGACACATAACCATAGAATTCTCCCTTTTTCACTTTAAATGACTGTAATTATAACTTCAAAATCTACACTGAAATAAATCTAAATGAACTTTACATTTAAAACAACATATCCTCATATCTTCAAATGTTTTACTTCTAACAAATTAAAGATAGACATGATGAGAACTTATTTAAATCTAATTTTAAAATATATTGATTGAACTAACACAGGCACACAGGAAAGAAGGGGAAAAGGAAAGATTCTTGCTTTTTGAGGACCACAGTTAATTTAGGTTGCAATGAATAAAGACAAATGTTGTATCCACCGTTACAATTAATCTGAATTAAATGAGTTAGGAGGCCATAAGAAATTGAGAGAAGGTGAAGCTGGAACAGACCTACATGGATCAGCTATGCAGGCTTATGCATCAACACCCAGAAACAAGAAGTGTTGATGCAAATGTCTCATATTACTCATGTTTAGTGTGCAAAGGCAAATCATGCTACACTAGATGTAGTATGCCAGATGTTTCATAGTTCTAGTTTAAATGTACAGTGCTAGAGAAGGAAACCAGAGAACATTGAATGACCATTCTGAATCTTGCACAAGAAGTATTGGGTGAGTGTGATGATCACACCTCTGGCAGTGCCTTTATGAAGAAATAATGACAACCCACAGGAGGGCATCAATTGTTCCAGTAATTAGGACATATGGTGGTGTCATTACTCATATATTGCTTATGGCTGCATAAGCACAGCAGCACAATGTGATACTGGTATGTCGCAGTCAGACCAAAAGGAGATGAGACTTTTGAATCTGAGAGTAACTCATATTTATGTCACCTCCAATAATCTTAGCTCATTGTGATCGTTCATTTGCATGGCAGTCTTGAGACCACATGTATTGAAGTCAAATAGTTTTAAAGCAAAAAGAGAACTGAAACATAAAAATGTTAATTTCTATTTGTTTTTTCCTAGATTTTTTTTTTTATATGTAAATTTTGGACCGCTATGACGAATGGCATTATACAGGAAATAATGCTATTTACTATCAGTAATTAATCCCTTCCTTTATTATGCTACATGATTCAAGTAATTTATAGACAAACTTTTCTCTCTTTCCAAAAACTACAATTCTGGATAGTATCTAAAACAGATACATTCAGATACAAATACTCTGTAAGGATTAATTTATATTCTTTGACATACTGGAGCAATGCTAGACTTCTGAGACTCTT
Source organism: Eubucco bourcierii (assembly GCA_013396675.1). Classification (NCBI taxonomy): domain Eukaryota; kingdom Metazoa; phylum Chordata; class Aves; order Piciformes; family Ramphastidae; genus Eubucco; species Eubucco bourcierii. Next base: position 38,534 of record VWZE01020350.1, read on the forward strand.
CTGTGCTAAGACAGGCAGTCATGGACCTGTTTAAATATTGATAAAAAGTATGGTTTCTGATACTGGTAGTAGTCAAAACAGCATCACTATGGAAATTTCAGACTTATGGTATATTCTTATTTAAATCTGTTTCTGAAGAATAAATGACAATATTTGTCTTTGAAATGTGTACATAGAACTCTGGGCCAAACAGACTTGATTTATCCACGGAGGAATCATAGCCAACCATCTCCTACTGGTTTTGCCTTTGACTAGTCATAACTACATTTACTGTATGTATTAAAATCTGCAAAATGAATTTGCATGGTAAAATGAAGAAAGAGTTACAATTTTCTTGGGTCTACCAGTGGAAAAAAAGAAAATTCAATGCTAGACAATATTTCCAATACAATGCATGAGAACTACATTCCACGCGTAAATTCTGTTTCCTGGCTTTCGTTGAACAACCTATGGGGATATAACTTGTCTTATGTTTCCTTTAAAATACTTATCTCTTTATATATATTAGAAATAAAAGTATTTATATTGCCTAAATTAGTTTCAATCATAAATATGGCAAAATTTGTATTAAATGATACTATGGAATCAATACTGCAGTGCAATTCCAGAAAGAAAAAAATACATAATGCATACTTCCTTGTTCACAAGTGTTTCTGAACACTTTCCTTTGTTGTTTGGTCACTGTTGAAAAGCAAATTTTATGGATGATTTTACCCACTGTTCATAAGGAAATTTTCAAATAGGTATCAAGAAGCCAGTGACCACTTTCAAAATATATATATATATAATTTATTTATTAACAGATTGTATCAAAATCAGTCTGAGCTAAAACTGGACTCAGAAATGTAATTAACATATCCAGACTCAAAATTTCCTAAGTTAAGTTATGATAAAAGTGTTCAGAGTTCACAGCAAGCTGGAGGTGTTACAGGTACCTATTTATTAAATGAGAACTCAAGAGCAAGAGCTTTTCAAAAGTACCAATTGGATTAATAAATAAATAAAATTATTTGGGTTTTTTGTTAATTATTTCTTAAGAATACACATTTAATATTTTTCTCTGCGAATGAGCTCTATATCTTTTGTTATGATGCAAGCTGATAGTGTAAGATAAATGCATCACTCAAGAGATGGAGGTCAAGGATAAGGACTAGGAGTTAGAAGAGCTATATTAAAATGATGAGAAATTTTCTTTGCAGTTGCACATCTCTTAAAAGAATAAATACAATATGCAGCTTTCTCGGGCCACATTATTTTGCTTCATAGATACCGCTCTAGCAGAGTACGTTCTGAAAATATTCTAAGGCTCTATCACTCCTGAGGATGTGAAAGCACTCACTCCAGAGCTTGCAGCTTCTGACCTGCAAGACTACTTACCAGTTTGTAGGAATTGAGAGAAAGAACTTTCTCTTTCCATTCATAACCTCTTCCTCTTTCAAAGGACAGCACAAGTTGGAAACTCCACTGTATTAGCATTAGCATGACTTGTTTAATGCCCCATCTCCACCACCACCAAAAACCTCTACGGGCAAAACCTAAGCATTCAAACTGTTTCCTGTTATATCTCATTAGTAAAATGAGTTAACTGAACCCATCTGTTACTGTAGAGAGGAAGCGAAATTGCTCTTCTGTTCTAAATGAACCACTCACTCTGCAGAAACTGCCCCCAGCCTATTTCTATGATAACACCACTGGAACCCTAATTCACAAGAATCAGTGACAAACCCTCTCCTGAAAGGACAGAAGAAAGCAGGACAATTCATCTGTTGAATTAGGCAAAATTGCTAGTAAGTTTCAAGTAATTATATGTGATTAACTATTATTTGGGCTACTCTTTTTTTGTTTCTCATGTCTAAAAGGCCCATAGGCAGCGTGCATCAAAACCACCACAAACTTTAAGAAGGTCTGTTACACCTCAGCTGTGCATTCAAGGTCTGGCTTCTCCAAATTCTCCTCTCATTTAGTTTCTGGTCATAAGGAACACCTAACACACCCTGACAGTAGACTCAAGCTATATACATTTTCATATAATTTATAAAACTTTCACAGTGTTTGAAAAATCACTACAATGGATCAGACCTCTGTAAGAAAACAGAGATTCTTCTTCATGGACTCCACAACAGAGCTTACAAAACATAAAAGTGAGCAAAGAAACTCCACATTTTGGCATGACAACATCAGAGGCTGCTTTCTAGATTCCTTATAAAATAGGTAAGTGAAGAATAAAGTTAAGTAATTTGCTCAGGACAGATAATTTATAAATTTTAGATTTTATTAGCTCACAGAGAATGTTGGAGAATAAATATGTACTTCTTTTTCATTCACTCCCATTCAGAGAAGCATATTTGTGGGACACCATTTCATTTCTGCTGTCATTGTAAGAAGCATTTTTAGTCACTGTTAAAACCAACAGTAGCTATCCTGCAGAGCACAGATGAGAAAACTTCCTGACATGGGTTTTTAAAAGATACACTCAATCTTTCGCAAGAAGCATGGTAGAATGCTAACAAAATCCAGGATAAGAGCCTTTAAAGGATTACTAATAGGTTTCTCCACGTGCTGCAGCCTTATTTTTCTGTGAGTGAGGTGTTTGAACTGCAGATAAACTGAGTTATTACTATTGAGCATATGCAGCTTGGATCTGACCAAAAAGATTTATTAACAAGGCATTCACTGTAAATATGTCACCTTAGAAATCTGGAGCTAGGCTCAGAAGCAGTTCAGCACTCATTAGTAAGTCTGACAAATACCAGACAACCTCATGCTGAGCAAGTTCAGAGTTCCCCATAGTCAGCATGAGGAGAGCTTGCATAGCCCTTGACAGACACAGTTTGACTCTACAATATTTTACGGTTTAACAATGATTCTTCTACACTGAGCACGGATGTCTACAGAGATGTGTCTTTACACCACATGCCTCAGAACTCCAAAGTCCACTTTTTCCCTTGGGATATCCATTTCCACAGTTACCTTTAAACATGACAAGTTGACGCACAAGGGTAACTGAGACTTCATCAAGAGCAGTACTAGCATATTTTTACAGAACAAACTATGAAACTATACTGCTGCATTCACACGACAAACTGCAGTGACACCTGAGATGGACAAACTCAGTTGTCAAGCTAATTCAAAATAAGACTCAAAAGGCTTGGCTTAACAGTGTTGCAATACATGTAGGAGTCTCAAAGTCATGAAATTTTTAAGTTGAAAATCTGTTAATACCTTTCATATTTGGGCTTTCTGTTAGTCAGGCTATCCTAACCTTATAATGAAGAGCTAAGTGCAAGTGCCAATGAGAAGCTACATCTCTTTAGAAACAATTTGAAATTGTAGGCAATAATTCAAAACCACAGGTAAAATGCACTGTCAAGGAGTGAATACTGACACAAACACTGTTGTGTCTCTTCGTGATGTTTTTCACACTACAGTAACTTGTCATTTAGAAATGTCAATAGACAGCACTCAAGTCTATCTTGCACATCTGGATTAAAACTGGTAGCAGTTTCCACCACAGAATTGAGCTCTAAAAGTTTGCCAGTTGAGGATCACGCCAGCAACATGCACCTACAGATGTGGTTCTTTACATAAATATTCAGGCAAATTCCAGTCCTTCATAAATTAACAAACTGTTGGGTATCTCTTCACTTCTGATCCCCAGTCTTTGCTTTTTATCATAAACTTACTTTCAAAGTAGAACCCAAAGAAATCGCCCAATTAATTTTTTAGATATACATTCATGTACCTGAAAATTCAACTGTATATAAGATTTGAGATTAAAAGTTTGAAAAAGTGTATAAAGAAATTGTCACAGAGAAAAAACTAGGATGAATTGTTTACATTAGGAAAAAAATAAATAATACATTCCAATAATAAAGTTGACATTATTAAAGCCACAGATATGGCTCCCTACCCAGGGAACTGCATCTAGTTCTGGTGCCCCTGCCATAAAAGGGATATGGAGCTGCTGGAGGAGATCCAGGAGGGCCACAAAGATGATCAGAGGGCTGGAAAATCTCCCAAATAGGGACAGAGTATAAAAGTTGGGACTGGTTAACCTTCAGAAAAGAAGGTTCCAGGGAAACCAGGCTTGTAATGAAATTACAACTCCATATATTAAAAATATTCTGTATTCATATATGAATTGTACTCTTTCATTTACCTTTATGACAGACCTAATATGTGTAAAGTATAGTTTACTCTTTGAACTTTTTTACATCAATTTTTGGTTTACCTCAAATATTTTACATACACCTATTATTTTTAAATGTGTTTCTGCTTTTACTTTCCCAAAAGCAAAGGTCAAAAGGTACATTATTTCTGACTAGACAATGTGTGCTTTAGGCAGCAAGTCAACAGAACTGTCATATAAAAACAGAGACAGGAGCTTTGGTTTTCAGTTCTCCTACAAGACAGGTGGTTTACCCTGTTCAGTTTGTCAGAGCTCATTACAAGATAGGAGCTTTTCCATTTCTTATGCTTCGGTGAAGATTGTTCAGATGAGAATATCCAAGGTTGATCTCTTAATGGATAATAGACAGAATTTTGCCTACGGTGTCACTGAATGTAGAAGAGTCCATTATTAAATAGTTATTCATGTCAATCAAGCAACATTTAAATGCTAGCTAAACACATCTCTTTGATTCTGTTTTAGTTAATTAGTTACAGAAATATCAAGTGTTGTCAATGTACCTGGGGACATTCTGAAAGACAAAAAATAAAACAAATCTCAACAGTGCAGGATTTTTCAGGGCGCTCTAATTTATATTGTTTGTGTACAGTTTTCACACCAGCCACATACTCTCAAGGGCTAATTAAAACCATATTTACTTCGGGCACTTCTCCACAGAGTTGTGTTCAAACACACAAATAGGCTTTAAGAAGTTCACACATGGATCTTAGACTGTTTTACTCTTTCTACAAAATAAGTTAAGTACCATGGCAATTACCTTTGTGAACCAAGAAAACTTTTTCAGAGCTCTTTGCCCCAAAGAGCTTCCTTCAGATTTTAGCTACTGGCCTCCTCTAAGGCTCGTTCCCTAAGCAGCTTTCTTTCTCAGTGACAATGGTACTCACTATCACGCCTTGAACTTCATTCTTTCTTTAACCATTTTAGGGTGGGTTGGTTTTATAGGGCAAACTGAAATCCCTCTCATTACATCTGTCTCTCAGCTGTACTTGTTAATATTTGTTTCTCATTATTTTAAGATGTTCTATGGTTTCAGCATGTTTGGTTTTTTTAATTTATTTTTTAAAATGTTCTTGAAGCCCTCCAATAAAACCACAGGTGACCTTTCTGGTAATGGAGACAGCTATTGCAGGAAATTCAGCTTTACTATTTTAGAGCCACATTTTTCTCCTTGGGACTCAGTTCAGAACATGTACACATCTTATTGCACCGAATCCAGTGAATCCCACACAATTCAGAGTTAGGGCTAATCTACAAGCGCTACTTATGAATACAGAAAACCTCATCACTGGCTATCATATATATTCTATATATACATATATACAAGTCCATCCCAGCTTTGTTCTGATGCTTAAATAAATACATCTAAAAGCTGAAAACGTAGCAAGACAGACTTCTGAACCTTTTGTTTAGATTCCCATATTGCACTCCAGTATACACAGGTCTACAGCTTTTGACTCTCATATTTGGTGTATTTAAGTGTGCATTGAATTCTGTACCATGGTACTGGAAATTCTGCATGCAAATAAAATGTCAGAGACCTCTACAGGTTGAAGAAAAAAATTTTGTTATGTGGAGAGAGATGTTCCTGTAATAGAATATTCCAAAAATTGGGATGCACTTTGTATACATTCATTTCAGTTGTTCGGTACTGAAATACTTATAGAAACAGAAGTGTATGGAGATTATTAGTTTGTCTGATTTATTTTGCAGTTCACCTCCATTGCATTTACTTAATGAATGCAGCATTGAGATCCAAAAATGTAACATGGTATGGAGGTAGCAAGGCATTTAAAATCTTCTAAACTTTAAAGTAACTAGTTTATTTCAAGTATTATTTGATGTCAATAAATGGGCAAAAACAAATATTTATACTAAATTTCTGAAAAGAAATATTTCAGGCTTTCTTATCACATTTCATGATCTGCAGTAAGTCAAGAGATGCAGAGAAAGACAGAGTTTATTTAGACATCAAAATTACTCCTAGATTTCAGGTGTTATGTATGAGCTTTTCTTAAATCTGTGCTGCTGTGATCTCTGTCTAGTTCTTTGCTTGTACTACTGTCTAGCTAGAGAATTACAGAAATTGCTTTGGAAGAAAGGTTTTGTCAGTTAAACAAATGCTAAATAAAGGTGAACTGAACCTTATGGCAGCTTTTACTGTATTTCAAGCTCTCCAGTTTCATATTTTTTTTTATCATGCTGTTTATTTCTTCAAAAATGCATTTCCAGTCAGTCATTCTACTGCAGTTAGCACATAGATAAGTTTATAATCCGGATAGAAGACATCAAGGTGAAAACAAAAGAAAACAGCACATACCTAGCACAGATTTTTTTNTTGGCTTGCCTCAGGCCACCTTTGCTTTGCAATACTGGATGTGCAGCAACAAAGGGGCTTTAGTTTCTTTCTCTTTTGAATTTTGTTTTTTAAACATCCTTCTGTACTGCCTGGAATACATAAAACCTCCTAACTGCTGGCTGGATGAAAAACACACTTCTTCCTTTCTTTGTGTCATTCTAGAGTCCAGGAGTTGGTTTCCATGACTTCAGCACTTCTCTCACTTCTACGTTTCTGTTACAGCTAATGTTAAAATTTGCATTGACTTTAGAGAGATTTCAATCAAAACTTTACACTTTTGAGAATGTCACTCTCATTGCTTGAAGACATTAATCAGAATTTTCATAATCTCATTAGAGGCATGGGAATTCTGCTCTGAAATTGGCAGGTTAGCCTGGTTACTGACTCACAGCCAAACTTATCCAAAGATATCCAACAGGACATACTAGCCAGACAAGTTGGATAATTCTTTCTATACCAAGTAGTTCTTCAGTTAAGGTTTTTTCTTTTCATTTCAAGTGCAAATATAATGAAACATTATATAATGAACACCAAACTCATGGATTGCTTGAGTTTTGAGTATACTGTGAAACATCTAAAATTAATGGAAAAAAAAGTATTCTGGACTCAACTGTTCTCTTTGAATCTAGAGAGTTTTGCTAGTTCTGTAAATTCTCAGGCCAGTATATGCACAGCTTTTTTTTTCCTAAGTAACTAGTTGCTTGAGCTTCAGATGTTCCATGTGACAGGACACATGCATATGAAACAACAGGTCACATGAATGTCAGATTTTAATTCTAGGCACTCAATCAAATTACATACTGCTTACAGTATATTTCAGGAAGAAACAAAACACTTCCAAATTTTACAGAAGCAGTGCTCATTCTTAGGACAAATTGGACTGTGAAAAAGAATTCTTGGTAAAGGATATCCTTCTTCTAATGCTTTACATTGCTAATGCTTGGTAAAGGATATCCTTCTTCTAATGCTTTACATTGCTAATGCTTTACATTTTTTTTAGTTGGCTGTGTCCATAGCTGAATACAGATACTTTGGGTTTCTTAATTCTGTACATTCACTTTGCTAATGAAGGTCCAAACAAAAGTCCACTTGGAAAGATTTGCTCATTTAGAAGGTATTAAAAAAAATTATTTTATCATTAAATATGTCATCCATGGGGGCCTTCATGTAAGGTTAATTCTGTAGGTTGGTCTTTTTCAGCATGGAAAGGTGTAGGTGTATATAAGCCTTTGCACATATTTGTTCCACAAGTATTTGCGAACAGATGGTAAACTGTTGGCATTGGTAGAGATCTGGACAGGCATTAATGACAAGGATAATGAAGTAGTTTTCTAAAGAAAATTTTAATACTGAAAAGGTCCAATGTTCCTGAGTGTGACTAAACAATACAACAGTAGATATCTACTTTTCTCTAGAAGGTGGCAGTAGAATCTATTATTACTTTAAAGAGATTTTACATTCCCAAGCAAGTAACATATATTTCTTTTTCTTTCCTCACTCTGTAAAAAGAACGTAAGACACATCTGCTGTTGCTATGAAGCAGCAAGTGGATTTGTTTCAATGCACAGGGAGTACCTCACAGAGCTGTTCTTAAAGAGCTTTATTACAAGTCTTCTGATCCTGAAATTCATTCAGCTTGCTAACATCAAACATTTGATCTTCAATCTCCTTATTATACTGAGAGAGTAACTTTCCAGCAGCTACACTCTATTTTATATATTAAACAAAGGCCTCTAAATGACAACAGTCACCTTAAGATTGCAAGAAATCACAGAGTTAATTGCCCTATCCGTCTATTTTTCATGCTTTGCTTTTGAAATGTCTAGGATTTGATACATTATGTCATCATTTTATGCATGAATAGTCATAAGCTGTCAGTGTATTCACCCCACACAGATTTGCCAAATGGAAAAATACTTTCAAAAAATATTAGAATCACAACAGACAAAACTCAGACCAGGAAAACAAAACAAAACAAAAAAATTAGTGGGCAAGAGAAACCAAGGGTTGAAGCATAGGCTAGAGGAGATCTAAATATCTTTTTGACAAAGCAGCCTGGGAATTTTAAAAGAAGCAAAAATACAAACGGAAACCAAGTAAAATCAAGATGTAGTACATTACAAGCCTTCATAGAACAGCATTTCCATTTATGATGTTAAAGCTCTTATCTTCTCTTAAGAAGACAACTGAAATGAGAACAACTCAGCAAAAAGAAAGATAAATGATTCATAACAGTAGTAGTTGACAGCAGCAGCAAAAAAGTTATGCAGTGAAAAGTATGAAGCTGGAAACATGCCATGACATTTACTAGAACGTATTATTGTTTTGCTGTAATGGGACATTTTGTTAGAGAGTCTGCAAGACGATATAGCTTAATTCTGAAAGCCATTTGTGGACAACTTCCCTTGACACTGTTTCTATCAACTTCCTCATTTGGGAATACAAAACACTGCTTTCTACTAATATGACTTTTCATTTGTCCTAAAAAAAAAAAGAAAAAAAAAAAAAGTGCTATTGCTTGTTCAGTCAGTACTAAGTAAAATTTTAAAAAAGAAAAATACTGTAGAATTCTAAATTCTAATAACCATGAGAAACTGTGTTGATTTTGCAAAGAGATGTGAGCAATAAGCTGAGGTTCATGCAAATTTTGATTCCTACAAATGGTGGCACAATCTTCGAAAGACACCTAAGCTCTAGCAAATTTTTGAATTGGTAGGTACAATAAAATAAGTATCATACACAAGCTATAGCACAGTTGCATAAGGCTTCTAGGAATATGATCTAGAGAATCCACGATGAGTAAGTGCCTTTGAGCACAAAGTTATATTTAGCTGAATACGTGCAGGAAACTGAAGCGCATCTGTTTTCGACTTGAACTACTTCTACTTTACAGAAGTTAATTAACTTTTCTTTTACACTAGACACTGAAAGTCCCATTTCTATCACCGCTCTCAGTTCAGCTACACCAATTACGAGTTGTCAATGCATTCACCCTGCCCACCCTTACAAAACTTAGCAGCTTCCCCCTGCATGTTCTGACAAAAGGACTTTGCTTCCAATTCCAATTGTGCCTTCACATTGGAAAGATTAGAGTTTAATTGTAAAAATATTACAATTAAATGTCAGTCCTGCTCTTCACAAAAAACTCCTACAAATATGATCCCAGAGAGACTCACAGGAAACATAGAATCATAGAATGGTAAGGTCAGAAGGGACCTCTAGGATCATCTAGTTCCAACCCCCTGCCATAGGCAGGGACGCCTCCCACTAGTACAAGTTACTCAAGGCTTCATCCAATCTGGCCTTGAACACCTCCAGGGAGGGAGCATCCACAACCTCCCTGGGCAACCTGTTCCAGTGCCTCACCACCCTCACTGGAAAGAGCTTCCTCCTAACATCCAGTCTAAATCTCTCCTCTGCCAGTATAAACCCATTGCCCCTTGTCCTGTCGTTGCAGGACCTTGTAAATAATCCTTCCCCAGCCTTCCTGTAGGTCCCCTTAAGATACTGGAAGGCTACTATCAGGTCCCCTCGAAGCCTTCTCTTCTCCAGGCTGAAGAACCCCAACTCTCGTGGCCTCTCCTCATAGGAGAGCTGCTCCAGTCCTCTGATCATCTTTGCGGCCCTCCTCTGGACCCGCTCCAACACTTCCATGTCCTTCCTGTGCTGAGGGCTCCAGAACTGCACACAGTACTCCAGGTGGGGTCTGACAAGAGCAGAGTAAAGTGGCAGCATCACCTCCCTTGCCCTGCTGGCCACGCTTCTCTTGATGCAGCCTAGGACTCAGTTGGCTGTCTGGGCTGCATGTGCACACTGCAGGCTCATGTTGAGCTTTTCATCAACCCAGACTCCAAGGTCCTTTTCCTCAGGGCTGCTCTCCAGCCATTAACATGCCAAACACTAACCCCCATGTGGCCAAACAATACTTTTTGCATTATCAAAGCATGTTTAATTTTTATAATTAACAATGTGAGCATCATCTCAGTCCTCAGCCACCAGCCTTCCATCATTTATTCCTATGTTCATGTTAAATCTGCTTTCCTTATACCCCCATTTAGAAATAGGCAGCTTTTCATGAGAGTGCTAGATGTCATGCTGGTACTAATTGTTACTACAGTCAGTCCATTAGTAGCAACTGAAATGCAGTTGGGTTCTTTGCGCTTCTGCCTAGCTCATGGACAGCAGATCATGACTGCTACTTTTACCCCTCCCCATAAAATTACTGTTATGGGGCTATTGCAACTGTTGTATGGACTTTTTCAAAGAAGCTAATGATGTTGTGATAAAAGGAAATAATTAAATAAAATGGAAAAAAAAATCAATTAAATAAGCTTCAAATAAATCAACTAAATAAACAAATCCTTACAGTACGGCTTAATCTACAGTAGATCACAGTCTACAGTCACATATACGTATGGGGATAAAAATTAGACTTTTAAACTGAGTTTCAGTTCAAAGAAAATTCTAAGTTAGGTTTTAACTGCCTTTATGTTAATGAAGAACATTTTCTACTCTAAAAATTCTAATGCCACCAGAATTTTTTGTCCCTGGTGAATGCTATTTGAGTCTGTCTGGCTCTAAAAATATGCTTTAAGTGGCCAGCTCACAAAACCTGAAAGAAAATTGATTATAGAATAATTCTGTGAGCATTTTTAGGACTACAAAAAACGTATCAAAACCCCTGGATCCTGGAATGTAAGTGGGCAGAGCATGAGGGAAGGACAATGCCTGGAATTTAAAGTTATAAAGATACTTTAAAAGGTTTACTATTACAGATTTAGCAAGCATAGACAGAGATACCACTGTATCATCACATCCTACATTTTTACATGGCTTTTTAGTTCAGATGAGTATTTTCAACTGTAATTAACTTACTCCTATCTTTACTGGTCTTACAGTCTTTCAAGACTATGCTGATGATGATTGTTGTGATTTGTTCAGAGTAGAAAGTGACCTGGCAATGGTAACAATGGCAGTATAAAAGTTGATTGCAAAGAAAGCATAGAAATTAGAGAAATAAAAGAAATCAAAAAACTTTGGGGAGTTTGCCACAAATGATGTGATGCATATCCCTGGAAAGCAACACCAGATGTACACAGCAGTTGGAATATCTAATTCTTCTACTGGAAGAAACACAACACAGATGTTTCTTACTTTATGAAAGTACATGAATGAGATATTGAAAAAACATACTTCCAGATCTGTCTTAGGAAGACAGTAATAGCCTTGGGAGTAGCTAGCAAAGCATGTTACTTAATTGCAGAATTGCAGACCCAAAACCTCCCCCTCCTTACACTTCTAAATAGCCATTCTTACATATATAGAGAATTAATAAAATTGAATATGACATTTGCCAGTCAAAAGAGACGAATATCCAAAATATGGGAAGAATATACCCACATATTTGTTAGAGTAATCATCACCTTTTTGAAGAGCTCTGATAAATGGTTAGAAATATAGGAGGTTTTGTCTGGAAGTGGGGTCATCTGAACCACCTTTCACCCACAAAAAGTAATGAGGGAGTCAGCTAAAAATACAAGTATTACTTGAGTAGAGTTTTTTTTACATCAATGAAGATGTAGAAAAACTATGTGGATGAAAAGAAAAACCAAAACCAAAACCAAACCAAACCAAACAAGCCCAGAAACCCACCAGCTGTACACTTTTCTGTGAATGTATTAATGGTATGTTTTTGTCTCGGAATTCTTGAAAAATATCCTAAAAACCTATACTGGTTTGAGGTGAATTGGAATATTTGAATAGAGAAAATTACACTATAGGCTGTGAAAGGAAAACATGGTGATGTCTACTTCACTCATAAGCTCACTGAGATGTGTAAGAGAAGAAACCAAAACATTAGATAAGT
>VWZE01020350.1:51177-83067 GCA_013396675.1 Eubucco bourcierii
GGGGAGGGGGGAGGGCAGGGAACTCCCAAACCATCACAAAACCTTTTTCTTCTGTGCTACAAAAAAATTGATCCATTTCATCATAAAGGTAATAATGATTAATATGTCCTTTCTGCTATGGCAGGAAGCCTGATTTGATTGCATCACCCATTTTTGTGATGGAAACTTCATATCACACTCTATATATTTCACAGGGATTTAAACTTGACCTTACGGAGTAAAAGGCAGATGTTATATTAAGTGAACTACAACAGAGCATATTTGCTAATCTCTCAATGATCACCGAATTAAAGGAGAAAATATATTGCAAAGCTAAGTACTACATGAAAAACTTTAAAACAGGTGCCTACATTTTCCATCAAACATTATTTTTTTTCAGTGGTCCTATTAGGTATATCTTAGGTGACCACCTTCCCACCACATTGCATGCAGTGAGCTGCAGGTATTCAGTCAAGTATTTTGTAAGCCCAAAAGAAGACCTTTCCAAAGCACACGTGGTAACAAATGGACTGACAGTCTTTCTCAGCTGCAACCCAGTAACACAGCTAAGAGATGTCTCAGGTATCGCTGTCTCTCCCAGAGGCTTACCACTGCCCAGCAACTAAGTGGTTTTGGTAGCTCTGCTCCTGCAAGTGCAAAACCTGCAAGACCTCGAGTCCTCACTGTGGTGGTTCCAAAGAATTCCAGATGACAGTAGAAGTCAGCAACTCCTCTGCATGTCCTGCTGGTTCTCAGGAATTGAGAGAAGATACAAGCACTGCCCTGCTACATATTTCTGTGGAAAATTTGTGCTCAAAAGACTGCACCAATACCATGACACAAAGCCAACACCAGTCACTGCTGGTGAAAATCACACCAATTCATCCAAATGGCACCTAAACTATTTGTTACTATATGAATAGATGTCAAGTGCCTATGAGGTGTACAGATGTATCCTCAGATATCCTAGAAATACATTAATGTTTTCAGTGTTTTAGCCTTCACTTGTAGTCAGTTCAGTTTCTATTGTTTCAATATTGTCTATTATCCTTTCCTAGATTATCCATCATTCAAAAAACAAGCTTTTGTTCTTCCTCCTCCCATCCATCATAGCAACGTAAGTATGGATGTGTTTGAGAGGCATTGCTACATTTTCCTACTCTGAGAAAGTATACCCTAAAGAAAGTAGAAAATTCTTGCTTTTACAAAATAAAAACAAATAATAAAATAAAGAGAAATATCTTAAGATGGTAACACTGGTAACACCTCAAAATTCAGCAAGAGCATAGCAGGAAACTCCTTTGTGTTATTAAATAAAAACACCACCTTTAACTGAACTGCAGTTGCAGACTTTCATACAGAGAATTTGATTTTTCCTTGAAAGAGCTATCAAAGCTGCCCTTTTTTTTTTTTTTTTTTTTTTTTTTTTCCCTCCCAGATGGTGGTATTAAATCAGTATCTTCAGAGAAACCAACAAAGAATGCAGCCTACAGGATCCATTATCATTGCACTTCACTAGGCAGTGTGATAGATGTTGAGAATAAAAAAAGGTGCCAGTGTTCACTGCATATGTTAGCATCTGGTAGAGAAATAATGGTGTATCCTTCTCTTAATTCTGAAATTCATTGAATGCTTCTCAGGGAAAATAATATGAGCATTTTATACCAATTTTGAGTCTAGCATTATACATCTGTATGATGGTTTGGGAGTCACCCATCACCCTCCGCTTTCTAAAAGCACCCAGACTACACTCAGCCAGCTGGGAATTAAGGAATGAAGCTATATTTACAGTTCAGCACAATATACAAGCAGATAAATACACTACATACAGGAATATTTACAGAAATATACAAGTTAAAAGGTAATACAGAAACACAACTCCCCTCCCAGAAATAAGAGACCCCAGGAGGGGCTCCCAACCACCCTTCCACCTTCTCCCCACCCCTATACCTTACCCCAGGGTTTGGCTTATGCTCAAGGTGAGTTTGGAGGATTGGCCAGGGGAGTTAGAAAGAAAGTGGTTAGTTAGGTTATTCAGCAGAGAGGAGAAGGCAGAAAGCTAGAGAAACCGAGACTCTCCAAGCCTGAGAGACTGTGCTATCTATGTTTATGTTGTTGTTCTTATACACCTCAGCAAGCTGATGAGTGAAGTAGCCATCACCATTGTTTTCTTTTCACAGACTATAACTTTCTCCATTAAGATATTCCAATTAGCCTCAAACCAGCACAATATGAACTGATGCAAACTTGGGTTTTTTCCATACCTATTAACATACATTGAGTTTAAAGTATTTATTTCAAACAGGTAAGTATAGAAAAATTGGTGCTTTTATGCTATACAGTAAATGTGTATTTGCTTAAGTCAGCTTCTCTTTCACAAAGACTCCATACATCTTCCTTCAACCCAGTCGATTAATGCAGTTAAGGCAAAAGCAAGTCTGTGTTTAGCTCAAGATTTGCATACATTACACCTGAGAAAAATATTAACACTAAGTGTATCTGATTTTCCTCTGCTCTAAGCACATGTAAAGTTGCCTCTATCAGCAAGCTTTGTACAATTAAAAACTTTGAAAGCAAAGTGAAAAATGAGGGATAGTGAAGAGGGAAATAAGTAAGTTAAAGTACTGGTTTTGGTTGGGATACAACTAATTTTCTTCAAAGTAGCTCACATGGTACTGTCTTGAATTTGTGGATAAAGTTCTGATAACACAGGGAGGTTTTAGCTGATGCTGAGCAGTGTTCACACACAGTCAAGGCCTTTTCTGTTGCACCATCCCACCAGTGATTAGGCTGGGAATGCACAAGAAAATGGGAGGGAACAAAGATGGGCACTTGTGAGCCTCCAACACGATAACCCTTCTAAATCCCAAAACTCATATTTAAGCCACTTGAGTCATTTCATCGCTTTCAATATTAGAGCCTTAGTATGCTCCATGCTTACAATGCTCCATAGTATGATGTAGAGCACATCGAAATTGAATTCCATAAAAACTCATATATACTGTAAAACTCTGGTGTCATTAGACTGAAAATAATGTTTATTTGATTTAGACAAGCCATGCAGTATACTGTGCCCAATAAAAACCCTTGCATATTATTACTAATTACTTGTGGTATAACTCTGCCTTCTACAGACAGAAGGCACAAGGAGCATCTTCACCTAGAAGCAATCCTAAGATAGTCAGTGACTAATGCTGAAATTACTTCCTCCCCACAGTGCAATTTTAATTCACTTAGTTTATGTTCAAGGACAAGAAGAGAAAGGACTGGAGTGGTTTTACCAAAGTTCTTGTCATTTTTCCCATTTCTCAAGAGAAAGGCAAAGCCAAAGCTCTTAAATTAAAACCTTGTCATACTGGCAGCTACTACGTCATTTCTTAGTTGCCGGGTTCTCTCTGGCACAACCTGTAAGCATCTGTCCATTTTTATCTTTAGTGGCAGGGAGATTCAATAGATTTCTATTTAAAAACCTAACTTCACTCTCTTGCTGTTTTCAACATGAATCGGAACTGAAATGCTCCTTCAGCATCCAAAGCCAGGCCAGCTAAAAATACATGCCCTTCCTACAACCCAGTCACCCAAATGCATCATTATTTTCAAACCTACTTACCATGGAATTGGAACAAAGCTTTGCTTTGTCTTATAAATACCAACAGTGTAGCAAAGAAAAACTGTGTCAGACAGATTTACCGTGCACTGTATGTAACCATAAGACAACAGATAACATATGCTCCCTCCTTAAACTCAGCTAAAACTTCCCAGGGGCTAGGGAGAGGACACAATATTCCAGGAGGTGCAGAACAGATCCTAAAATTCTATTTGAATAGCTAGTTGGAACCTGCTGTTGTTACACAGAAGCTCAAAAGCTCTTTGGAGCTATTTGACATGGAATCAGTTGTTAAAAAAGCCATTCCAGTAGTGAAACAAGTTTTCCCACTCAACATGTCTTGAAAATGAGAAGCAAGAGGAACTGTCTGAGGAACTGTCTCAAGCAGAATGTCTCCTACTACTCAAATAAAATATAAATGTTGACTAGGTACACTGACTTGAAAAGTGGGACTCTTAGTTATATTATTTCATAATCAGCTACTTAAAGACAGGTTAGAGACAAATTCAGATTGGTTTGAGACATTTATAGATGAGGATGTGTATGTGAACACATACATGTGCTGAACAGCTGCAATTATGAAGAACCATAAGGAAATTCAGCTCTGGAATATTAAAAGTTTAAAAAAAAAAAAAAAAGTACAATGTGAATAAATCTTTGTTTCCCAGCAATTCAGAATCATAAAAGAAATGTTATTACTTAATTTTTTTTTGTTGTTGAGTAAGACACTACAGAAGTAATAATGTCACCTAATTTAGATGCAAACCATTTAAAAACTGCAAAAAAACCCCCACATATTTCATATACATTTCACATATTTCATGCAGAAATGATAGTCCTTTTGTAAATGTAACAAGGAATGAAGGGAAAACAATTGTATCATCTGCCTCCTGCGTTATTCTTACAGTCATAGAATCATAGAATGGTAAGGTTGGAAGGGACCTCAAGGATCATCTAGTTCCAATCCCCTGTCATAGGCAGGGACACCTCCCACTAGTACAGGTTGCTCAAGGCCTCATCCAATCTGGCCTTGAACACCTCCAGGGAAGGAGCATCCACAACCTCCCTGGGCAACCTGCTGTAGTGCCTCACCACCCTCACTGTAAAGATGCCACAATGGAATTAATTCTTCTACACCACACACTTTTGATCAACAATATACATTAGCAAGCTGCTGACAGTTCGTTTCTCTCCATCACAGACTCATATCTACTATCCGTGAACAAAACTTCTATCAGTAAATACAATTACTTCATAGCACCTGGGTTTAATACTTTCTTATGCATGGACAAATTACAATTACGTCCATTAAATAATCATTTTTGTTACCTATCCAATCTTTCCAAAAGAAAAGTACTTAGGACTGAATGTCTAACAGCTTCATATCAGCTTCAATTACTTGTTACTGCAATCCATTTGTAATTGCAGTAAAATAAAATTAAATTTTTTAAAAAAAATAAAGATAGCAGTTACAATAGCATTTTTGTAGGGACTTGTGAATTTGAAAAAACTGTCAGCAGCTTCTTAGAAAACTATGCCCTGACTAACAGTATTTATCCCATTTCCTCATATACTTCGAAGTTCTTTATGTGCAGCAAAATGGCTATGAATGAAATAACTTAATTTGAAGTTTGTCTAGAGAATAAACTTTCTAAATATTTTCACTGGGGTAATACTTTGTCTGGTACTTAGGTTATTTATTTCAGACATTAATTAATTTATCTCAGTAGGCTACTAACCTTCCATAGGAAGGTATATGAGTTCTCACAGTGGTATTCATGCACCTCAAAACTGATAACTAATTTGTCACCACAAGCTATTAAGATTTTCATAGTAGTTGGGTTCAAATGACTAGTTCTCCTCAGACTTTCAGGATGGTGTTGGTATGTGATTTAGATATCCCTTTTTAACTGTTTTTAGTAATTGCCTAATGTTTCAGTATATCTGTGGTTTTAAACCAGTGTTTAAAAACTCTTAAGAAGCCTGGTGTTTCTTTATGAAAATTATTGCATAGACTTAAAGAACTTCAATACATACTGGTATTTTTTTAAAGTTCTTATGCTATATTTTGCTTTTCTATGTCTTTTTATTACTTACAAAACCTTGAGTGAACTTGTCAACTTTCCACCCATCACAATTTTTAAATTTTTTTTTTTTAAATTACAAAAATACTCAGTGATCAAAAATCTATTTTCAGCAGCAAAACCAAGTTTCTAATCTCCTGATAACTACTCACACTAACTGCCTACTAAGTATATTGTCTACATTTAACTCATATCTCAGGCTAAACTGCATCAGTTGCTCTATGACCTCTCCTCAGCAGAAAAGAGGAATCAGGAGAAGACCCATATGCTGAAATGAAAATGGAGTTCATTAAATAGCCAAATTAATACCAATGTCAACACAAAGTATAAAAAGTCATACTCAAATCAGCAATCACAACATCCAAGATGTCAGTTCTCATGAGCAGAAGAGGGATGAGGAGCCAGATGAGGAAGCCCAAGCAGAGGACTAGCAGAAAGCTCCTCTTTCCTCAGGACACTTTCTCCTTTTCACCAAGTATGACGCTCATGGTCTGGGATAAATCAGTGAGGCAACTCCAGTCAGGTGTCCTGGATGACCCAGAGCTGGTCTGTCCCAGCAAAAGCATGTGAAAAAATATGCTAACATCCTGTTGTGGTAGTCCTAAGCAGGTCAAAATAGGTATATATATGTCCTGGCTTACCCAGATATGTTTTTCTGCACTACCTCCTTATGTTTTGGGAAGAAGCAACCATGGGAAACAGGACAAAGAATCAGGAGCAACAGAGTCTGAGGACTCTGGCTTGCCAAGACTCATTTGCATCCTGTGGTAAACAAGGTACACAGATTCAGCATGTGTATGCCTTGTACAAGGCCTGTGTTCTGCCCTAAAAAAGATAAAGCAAGCCTATGGGTTCACCTAATATGGTCAAGCTTGGCCAAGTGCCATCCTGATTGCCTATTCTATGTCCAAAGGCCCATTAGTCTTGGGTTGTATTGATAAAAACAGATGAGCAGGTGACACAACGTGCTCTGCCCCAGTATTCATGATTGCTATTACCTTATGTCATGAACTGCCTGGAAACTACCTGTGTCCAGTTTACCAGGAACAGGCTTTAAATGTCTCCGTGTGATCGGCCTGCATAGCCAGCGTGACATTTGTGCTGAGACTGCACATCACAAGACATCCTACCTGCACCTGAAAGTCTCCTGCCAAGACAGGAAGCCCTGGAGATACACAGATCATCCAGGGATATCAGGACCAGGTCACAGCTTGACTGCCTCCTTTCTCCAGCACCCTGAAGCCTGGGAAGAATCAGAAGTCTCAGCAGATGACAAGACAGTAACAGAATTCTCTGAAATCATTTGGGTACTGTCTGAAGCTGTAGTTGACCGCACGAGTCGGGAGATAATTTTGTGAGCCTCTTCAAGCCTCTTGTAATATACCATTGTCTTCTGCCATAAGCAGAAAGGAGCTACTTGAGTCCATCTAGTGGGCAAGCAGTGTATTGACTGCAAGCGGTATACTAACCGCACGAACCTTCTCCTCCAGTTCAATTAAATGTTATATATCATTACTAGTTACTTCTAGATTCTGTGTTATTCTCAGTATAAAGTTTTGTGATGGTTTGGGAGTTCCCCACCCCACACACTTTGTAAAGTGACCCAGACTAGAACTCAGCCAGCTGCAAGTTAAGGACTGAAGCTATATTTACAGCTCAGCACAATGTACAAGCAGATATAGACACTATATACAGGAACAGTTACAGAAATATACAAGTTGAAGGTAATACAGCAACACAACACCCCTCCCAGAAATCAGAGACCCCAGGAGGGGCTCCCAACCACACTTCCACCTTCTCCCCACCCCTATACCTTACCCTAAGGTTTGCCTTACATGCAAGGTGAGCTTGGAGGATTGGTCAGGGGAGGTAGAAGAAAAGTGGTTAGTGATTAATCGTCAAAGAGGAGCCAGAAGCTAGACCACCTGAGATGCTGTGTCCTCAGAGAGAGACAGACTAAGACTGACTTATCTAATGTTTTGAATTCTTTTACCCAAACATCTCAGCAAGCCTATGAGTGAAATAGACATCACTATTGTTTTCCTTTCACAGCCTATAGTGTAATTTTCTCTATTAAAATATTCCAATTAGCCTCAAACCAGCACGAGTTTCCATGGTTGTGGGAAGAACTGATTATTATTAAAATTAGCAGTCAAGGTGGTGAGAGTTTGGAATACTGAATATTAATAAACAATATTAACATTTGAAAATCATATTTTGCATAAATTATTCACCCCTTCATATTACACACCCCAAAACCCCCACAAAACAAAACAAAAAAATCACCCCAGTACAATTATAAGGCTGATAAAGGTTATTCCTTTAAAATACATTGTATTTGAAATGTAAACTAAACCGATTTCATTTATCAATTTATCAATGCAAGTACTACTTTGCATTTTTCATTTATTTCATTCTTCACAGAAAGTAGCCCCATGAAAATGCTGGTTTTCATTTATTTTATCATCTTCTACCACCAAGAAAATGTTATCATCAGTTTTCTATGAAAATCTCCATAGCCTATTCCAAGTTTCTACATTAGAGTTTCCTCTAGGGCATTCTACCTGAACATCAGTTGCCTTGGCTAAGTCTTCTCAAAAATGGAAGAAATAACATCATGAAAGTACTTAAATTAAACAAATTATTTTCACTTAATTAGTGATTTAGTTTCCATAATTCTCAGAATTTCAAAACGACCAACAGAACTCAAGGATTTTAATGATAAATCCATGATCTTTCTACATTTACCAAGTTGATAAAAAAACTTCACAAACATGTAATTGTTACTGTACTAAGGACTTATTAAGTATAAATATATATGAAAAATATGCACACCCAGAAGCATTTTCTTAGGGATATTTGCCTTCCTCAAACTAGTCTAACAAGGCTCTCACCCTCTATGAATACACCACTCCACAGAAAGGAATTCAGCTCACTGTAAAAAATTACAGTTCAAGACCTAATACAGGCAGACAAAGATTTCTTTCACATAAAAACACAAAGAAGATATAAGAATGGAAAAGATGGTATTATGTTTTCACTTCATACATAACTGGTGTCTAGGCACTTAAATTTTACTCAGTTCCAGTACTCTCTTCAAAACAACAACAAACAAACAAACCCACGCTCCAACGTCAGAAAAGAACTCATTGGTATGGGCAATGAAAATGGCCAGAACTCCAGGAGTGCATTATCACGGGCCACACTTGTTAAACTACTTCAATAACTTCTATTGCATTGAAAATATGCAAGGTAAGCAACAACACACTGCAAGTAATTACAAAATATCTCATTATCTGCTATGAAATATGAAGGGATAAATCATGGAACAACATTTATAAAGTTGGTCGGACAAAACCATAAAATAAATGATTAAAAGACAGAGGGAAAATATGAAATACACTGAAAAGAACCACTGGCAGTTACTGCTTAAGTATCACACAACTTATATAGAAATAAATCCCTTAATTTTTTTTTTTTATTTAGATAAATGTGAAAACAGATTTCCACTTAGTTCTGGAAGCTAAAAGGTTAAAGAAAAATAATATAAGATCATGAATTAATACATTTCTCTACTTTTTGGGTCAGTCATAAAAATGAGACTATTTCTAAATAAATAAGATTTAAAGTTAATATAAAATGATAGTGGTTTACTCCATCAGTTTTCTGTTATGCACTTGTTAAAAAGCAACTGTATGCTCAAATAGAAACACAAAGACTGCCAGTAAACTGCTACTGCTGTTTAAGTCATATAATTTAATGCTCAGTTGTTACTGTTTCTTAAATAACAATAAAGCATATCAGTGGTATTTTTCAAATACTAGAAACTTGATGTTTTGTGGAAACAATTGTCAACTATTCTGGAGATCAAAATAGATGTAAACATTCTTGAATCTGTTCTGTTCATTATGTAAAAAGCTCTGTAATAAGTCAATGAGAAATACTTTTTTTAGACTTTATTGTTGTTAAAGACAGTTACTTCAATTAGCTAGAATTTCTTCTCTGTAGCAACATGCCTCTTCCACTTTTAATTCACTGAATCTTTTTACTCTCCGAATGACACAAATAATCCTTGAACTACTTTTGGTCTTTCATGCAATACACATTTACTCTATTTATTTTCATTGATAACAAAGCATACACTGCAACTTCTTTTGTGTTTCAAGCTGCCAAAACATAAACTGTAATATTTCACAACAAATCAGTGTTCCTAAAAGTGTTAATTTTCCACTATCCACTTCCAAATTATTCTAATTTGCCACAAAGTATTTTAACAGAACATTTCAATTCTTCTTGCCAAAACCCATAACTGTAGTGTCAGCAGGCACTAAGATAAAAAGGTTCACTGCCACTCAGAATATGAGGAGTAGGACATGTTCCAGCTTGCATTAAAGTGAACGAACAAATTCTTATTGATTTTAATGAGTTGGCCAAGTTGCCTCAACTGGGTTGAGATTAATATTCCCCATCTCACAAGAAATTTATTACTAAAATTTTGCATGTCTAAACAGTCTTTTTTCCTGTAATTACTCAGTACTAAGACATTTGAATTAGTATTTCATTTTAGAATTTATTGTTTACTTCTGCAGAAGCATTCAGAATTTAACCAGTGTTTATCCTAAAATATTATCTTTGTTTGACATGTAGTAAGTGGCAGTTTCTTACCTAACAACTAGCATGCAGTTAGTCTTTGCAGGTCAATGGATTTGCCAATGAAGAGCAATCAAAAATCACTAGATTTTGATTGAAAACTTTACAACTGTAGCATATATAGTGGTTCTGAAATAAAAAATGCTACTAAGTATTTGAATACATGGTATTTTTCTAAGTGGCAAGTGAGTAAAACTAATACCTGAAATACTGTGTATCATTAAAATTCTGAAATATTCCTGAAAAATAGAGCTACTTCTACTTGTTAGGAACATTTCTCTCAAAAGTCCAAGTTCAATGAGGTGCCTACACTTGGTTTCTGCTTAAGCACAGAAATCGATAAATACAACAGACTGATCACGTCTTTGAAGCTTATTGTATAGTTAAGCACTTCAGTAAAAGAGAACATCAGTTTAGAAACGTAAATGAGATTTCTTTAGACCTTTGCAGTAAAGCAATTCACTTGTACAAGAATTGAAGTTGACAGCAAGAGTTTCTATGGACAAATAAGCAAGCTGACAATAACCTGAAGCAGTGGCGTTGCTGACTTTAAGCCATATTGTCAGAGTGGAGGAAAAAAAAAAACCAAAAAACTATTAGTGCTTTTGAAGCATTAAAGTCTCTAACACTAGCAAAAGCAACTAGAAGCTTAGCATTGTCATCTCTTTATCATATCCCCCGTTAAAATAATTAATCAAATAAATCTATAAACCCAGAAGTTATCAAACAGGTTTTCTAAATGTTTCTTAATACCTTACATAGAAGACTATGTATACCTTAAGCATCCAAGTAAGAAAACTGCTAGTTTTTTCTTTACATCTAAAAATGTCTACATATTAAAGAATTTAGTGTTTCATCAATCTAATTTTAAAATGCATGAATTTACTGAAATAAAAAAATAGAGTAATGCAGGTTGAATTGAGTGAGCAGGCAACTGTACGTCATGGAAGACTTCCAAAGTTTTGATTTTTGTTTAAAAAAAAGAAGGTTCAGTATTTTTCATACTGAAAAGCACAGGAGGAAGAATGTGCATGAAAAGAAAGTCTTTAATCATCCAGTGGAAAAATAACAACTCTTTTTAAAGGATTTAAAGGACAGAGTGACCACCATCCAACATTAAAACAAATTTCACTGTACAAAGAGAAAAAAAGGGAAGAGCATGGCACCAAAGGGTATTTTTATCTTCATAAATACCATGACAACGTGACCTAGCAAACAAAGCAGAAGTCCAAGGCACTCTGGTAATAAAAGAGAGAGTCTGAGAATTTCTGAAGAGATGAATTAATCCTGAACAATCTAGATCATTCATATTTTTAAACTTTTCATTTTCAAAAACAATCTATGTATGTACTAGATGCTTCAAGATGAGAAATGTCGTAAAGCTCTGTCGATAAAAAGAATCAAAAGTCTGAAAATTGCATTAGCTTAAACATGGTGGAGTTAGTGATGTTTAGAAAGAGAAGTGAGGAAAAACAAATGTGAGAAACAGCCCTGTAGACACCAAGGTCAAAAGAAGGAAAGGGAAGATGTCTTCCAGGAGTAGAACCCCCTCCAGTCTGTGGGGGAAAAAAACCCACAGTCAAGCAGGTATTTCCCTGTAGCCAATGGAGAGAGCAGATGTCCAGGCTGCAGCGTGGACAACTTCCTTAGCGGTCTAAGTGGATATTGTATTGCTTGAGGAAATTGCAGCCTATGCAGACCCCATGCAGGAGCTGGTTTGTCCTGAAGGCCTGCAGCCTGGGGGACAGACTTGCACTGAAACAGGGAAGATGTGCGAAAAGGCAATAGCACCAGAGCAGAGCTGCTACAAACTGACCACATCCCCCATTTCCCATCACCTTGCACCATTAAGGGTTGCGGGAAGAATGTAGAGTAGTTAGGAGGGAAGGTGGTTTTAATTTTGCCTTTGTTTCTCGTAACTTCATTTGTTTTTTTCATTTGCAATAAATTACTTTCCCCTGAGCTGAGGTGATTTTTGACTGTGATGGTAGTGACTTCCCTGTCTATCTCAACCTACAAGCTTACCACATTATTTTCTGTCCTGTCCTGCTGAGGAGGGGCAGTGAGAGACGAGCTGTATGGATGCCCAGACCTTGTCAAGGGCAGACAACCATGCTGTTTTAAGATGATATCCTTTCAATAAATTAGTGCAATTGTGATGTTGTATGATTCTGTACATCTATGACATCAATAGCAAAATGAACTAACAAAAAAAAAAAAAAAAAAAAAAAAAAAAAAAAAAAAAAAAAAANAAAAGCAAAAACCACTAAATTGAAAACCTGCACACAGATGCACACTACAACCTCTATGTTCATTTCATAAATGGTTAAAAGAGTTTTAGGTCAAGATCTGAAAACAACAATGGCCTTTGAGTGGAGCTCCCATGGAACAACTCAACTTCTCAAACACCAATTATACTCAGATAGTTTTTCATTGGACAGAGAATCATAGAATCAACCAGGTTGGAAGAGGCCTCCAAGATCATCCAGTCCAACCTATCACCCAGCCCTAGCCAATCAACTACACCATGGCACTAAGTGCCCCATTCAGTCTTTTCTCAAACACTTCCAGGGACAGCAACTCCACCACCTCCCTGGGCAGCCCACTCCAATGCCAATCANCTCCCTGGACAACCCATTCCAATGCCAATTACTCTCTCTCTGAAGAGCTTCCTCCCTAGACCTTCCCTGGCACAATTTGAGACTCTGTCCCCTCATTCTGTTGCTGGTTGTCTGGGAGAAGAACCACCTGCTGTCACCTGGCTACAACCTCCTTTCAGGTAGTTGTAGACATCAATGAGGTCACCCCTGAGCCTCCTCTTCTCCAGGCTGAACAAGCCCAGCTCCCACAGCCTCTCCTCACAGGGTTGTTCTCCAGGCCCCTCACCAGCGTCATCACTCTTCTCTGGACACATTCCAGTACCTCAACATCTCTCTTGATTTGAGGGGCCCAGAACTGGGCACAGCACTCAAGATGTGGCCTGCCCAGTGCTGAGTACAGGGTAAGAATAACCTCCCTTTGTC
The DNA here is from genome assembly GCA_013396675.1 of Eubucco bourcierii. NCBI lineage: Eukaryota > Metazoa > Chordata > Aves > Piciformes > Ramphastidae > Eubucco > Eubucco bourcierii. The sequence continues at coordinate 64,521 of VWZE01020350.1, forward strand.
CTGCTGGCCACACAACTCCTGATACAGGCCAGGATGCCTGTATCACACTGCTGGCCTGTTCAGCCTACTATCTTCCAGCCAGTTGACCCATTTCAGAGTGAATCTGTCCAAGCCACGAGCTGCCAGCTTTGCCAGGAGTTTGCTCTGGCAGATGGTGTCAAAGGCTTTGCTGAAGTCCATGTAGACTACATCCAACAGCCTTCCTTGCATTCACCAGGCAAGTAACCGGATCATAAAAGGAGATCAGTTTGGTCAGGCAGGACTTGAAAGAGCAACCTTTGTCTTCCTGTAGAACAAAGTTTTTCAGTCTTGTGTTCCCCATTCATCCTCAATCAACAGGTCATTATCCAGGATACAAGACAGATTGATGTCCAATACACATATTCACTTGCAGTACAGTGCTTAGGTAGCTTATGCTTAATGCCATCTACTTGAAGCAAAGGCAAAAAGAGCCCACTGTGGTTAGCTCACAGAACTATGACAAGATCACAGTTGTGTGTGTAATGTTACAATTGAATGGGCACTGTCTCTATTTTAAAGCATATATGTTGTATGGTTAAATATGAAGGTAATTAGAAGAGTCTACACTGGCAAAAGATGTATTTCTTAACAGAGCATCAGTAGGGGTAGCGATGGAATGGGACATCAAACACAAAGAAGCTGCCTAACAGTGTAATTTACTAGAGAAGACAGCACATATTAATAAGCTGAACTATGTTTTCTATCCGTGAAATAGCTCATGCACAAATTGGTCAAGTTGTCTTTATTTAACATGTCTGAAAACTGGTGTCGTAGAATATTGTAAAACATACATCAGAACCACATGTAATTATACAACTTTAGTCAAATCAGGTTATGGATGCAAAGCAAGAGTATGAAGTCACTTCCCTGACACTGGAAACAAGTAAGACTGAAAATATTTGCAAAGACATTAGGTCCACAGAACAATCACACCTGTGACAAATTATCCATTGAGATCAGTAATAGAACAACTGCTGAGCAGACCAGACTCACACAAGTCATGGATATGTCTGATATTACTGTGTAAACACTGTAGTCTAAACCGCCCTTTAAAACACTCCTTGATGACAGCATAAGCCAAATGAGCTGCTTGAGCATTGAGTGCTATGCACTCAGGGTCTAGCTCAGTAGTCAACTAACCAGACTTTCAAGAGGGAAGTTAGAAACATAGGTTAGAATTTGAAGCGGAGAATCCTTTCATGTCACCAATCTCAGTAGATTGTATTTTATAACTGTATTCTCCCATCCACTGAAAAGAGCCTTTCTTATTTGTCATTTGAAAGCAAGCAGTTAACACACTGATACAGAGGACCTTGACAGCAATCTGCTAGTACAGAGATAAATCATGCATAGCTGCATTTTAAATATAAATGAGAAAGATAATTTTCGGAGAGGTATACCTCTTTCATTTGTTCTGGTATGAAAGTAGTTACTCAAAACAAATTGGAATAAACTCATAGGTGATAGTTAGTGAAAAAACTTAAAAGAATACATAACTCATTGATCTCCTAAAATCTGTTTCTCTGAATTTGCAGGAAAAGGATATGAATCACTAATGAACTCAAACTGGCAAACATAACTGGATAGCACTTATTGCAAATTTCCTGTCATCTTTATTAATTCAGCATTAATCTAATGATGACGTAGACAAGTATAGCAGACGCAGGCAAGTATAGCAAATTGCAGTGTAGGATGAAAAGCTATGTCTTAATACATTAGAATATCAACGTTAGCATGAATGTTGACAGAGACAAATGAGCTTACCTATTTTGCTCTAAATATAAATCTTTCCCTTTCAAAAAAGCAGCCATCAACACAACACAGGTATTAGTTCCCATGTAAACTTGGGGTATGAGAAGAATTTTAGAACTCTCTGATGAGATGTTTTTTAACACAGTGCTAACTTGACACAATTTGCCACAGCTTTCAGCTCATCAAATCCTGTCCTGACAGCTGTTCTATATTACTCATATTAGAATACATCAATGCATACTCTTAATTTTGCATTCTTCCTGTTTTAAAAACATTATGGTTTGAGTAAACAACCAGTTTCAAGCAAAAAGGTAGACCATTCAAGCGAAGAGTTTTTGTTGAGAGACCCAGAGATATTGTCACAGAGGATCAACCATATAGAGTTAAGCATAAATTTTTCCAGATGTAAAGGACTTTTTTTTTTCCTTTTAAATACATTAGAAATAATTGAACTTTGAACCTCTCAAGAGCTACCTTTTAACAGAGTAATCTCTAACATCTGTAAAGGTATTGTAGTCATCTTTTAGGTACTTTTTTTTTTTTTTTTTTTTTAACTATTTATCTCTCACTATGTTTTTTACTGTCTAGCTGAGGAGGAGTCATTAGTGGTAAACAATCTACACTTTTTCTAGTTACCAGACTGCTTATAATAACTTTCCAACTGGCACCTCATGGAGAATCACATGCCAGTTCAACTGTAGAGCATGGCAACATGCCCTCTGACATTATTAGAACTAAAATTAATTTTAGATGTCCAAACCTCAGAAAATCCATTGCTCCAATTGGCTTACTTTTCCTTCTCAAAATCTGCCATGTCTTCCTTCAAGTTCTTTGGAACTAATTAGACTGCTCCAATTCCTGTCCAAGCTGAAGAAGGAACATCAGTATAGCTAGATCTGCACTTACAAAGTCTCATCTCAGAGGTGGATATAGATACTAAGAAAGATATTTTGGCCCTCCAAGTCTAATTCTAGAGGAACTGTTTTGATCTATTGGAGTGAGCATTAATACGAATTGATAAACTGTGATTTGAGTTTGATTTTCCCTGTCACATTACTTTTACCATTTACCCTGCCTTGAAATAACTTTTATATATAAATATATATACATATATATATATATAAATAAATATATAAATATTTTTAAAAAGATGTTATCACATTGCCACCAATGAGACACAGTTTGAAACTCGTCCAGTGAAACTACTTCATGCGGTAGAGAGGTCAAATTTTAACCTTAATCTCTTCTTTCAAAATTATTATATTTTTAACTAGAGATTGACTGGAAAAATATTCTCCCAGTCAGCCATCCAGGACTGATTTTTTCATTTCATTACATTACTCATATCTCTTGTGCTTCTGTATTAGGCATAAGTTTCAAGAGCTGGCCTAAGAGACTAAGTCCTACTCGTGACATGTATACTGCAATGGCAATTCCTGAGGCTCTAAGTTTTAACAAATTCTGATAATTTTGCTGCCTCAAAAAGTCAAGCCAGCTGGGTTGTAATACAACTCAATAGTTTTTCACTGTTCAATGTCAGAAACTTCATGAGCCCTCATTACAGAGCAGGCAGAGATTTTATATCATTTGGTCACACATAGTCTTCACCATCTAATCTCTAGTGCTCTTAGGTTTTGTGTAGAGGACATGACAGCTGTTTGAGGTTTCAAAAAAATATAACAAAGTGTTCATGGGGAAATTCCTGACACTGTCCTCAAAAAAGGATCTGAGCTGCATGTTTAGAATAGCAAAACGAGTATATGAAGCTGCTTCTCAGTTTGGTATACCGTATGTTTCATACATGAAATGAAGTCCATAGCTTCAAGTAAAGAAAACCAGAAACATTTGCAAATAGTGCAAATATTCATTTGCTGAGTCATAGAGTTCAGATTTAAGCATTAAAATTTCGTACACACTGAGTTTTACTTTACTTAATAGTGCTATGTTTAAAAGCACTTCATGTAAAACACTTCTTTACTCTGCTCTCATGAGACCCCACCTGGAGTACTGTATGAAGTTCTGGAGCCCCCAGCACAGGAAGGACATTGAACTGTTGGAGTGAATCTAGAGGAGGGCCATGAAGATGACCAGAGGTCTGGAGCAGCTCTGCTACAAGGACAGGCTCAGAGAGTTGGCGCTCTGCAGCTTCAAGAAGAGAAGGCTTTGAGGAGACCTTGTAGTAGTCTTCCAGTATCTGAAGAGGGCCTACAGGAAGGCTGGGGAGGGGCTGTTTACAAGGTCTTGCAATGACAGGACAAGGGGTAACGGGTTTGAACTGGCAGAGGGGAGATTAAATAACTTCCTCCTAACATCCAGTTTCACAGTGAGGGTGGTGAAACACTGGAATGGTTTGCCCAGGGAGGTGGTGGCTGCTCCCTCCCTGGAGGTATTCGAGACTAGGTTGGATGAGGCCTTGAGTAACCTGTTCTGGTGGGAGGTGTCCCTGCCTATGGCAGGGGGTTGGAACTAGATGATCTTTGAGGTCCCTTCCAAACTAAACCATTCTACGATTCTATGATTCTTGTATAACACTCCAGCACTGAAGTATTTAACTCCTAACTTACAAGGCACACAAATGTATTTGTGGAGAGGTTAAAACTGTCAGAACAATCAAAAGATTTAAAAGGTCTGAGAACAAAATTGAGTTTTGATAGCTGTAGCCTGGCTCCAAATTCTTTCTTCCTCTCTATCATAAGCAGATAAAATTATCACCAGCCTGAAATATTAATACGGCACCAAGATTCCAATCAAGACCATTTGTTGGTTGGGAAAAAAAGGCTCCAAAAGTATCTTCTCACTGACAGGAAGGGATTTTTGTTTATTTATTTTTGTTGCTGTTTTAAAATCACCTTATAGTTCTCAGAATACAAATCTAAAATCTCAGCTTTGTATTCTGGAGATATGTAGGTGGCTTTGTGTGTGGGTGGCTGCCAACTAAAGTCATAATGTCTATTGTTTCATTATTAGAAAGCTGCCATTAAGCAGATCTGAGTACTATCATACTTTCTTCAGCACGAGTATAAAATTATATGCTGATTCCTAAACTTGGATGCTCATGTCAAGAAGGCATTACTAACGTATCACAAGCTTAAGTAAATGGAAATCAGAAAGTTTGATTTTTTTTTTTTTTTTTTCCCATACAGGAGAGCTAGCTACATACTGTGTCAGAAATAAGAATAGTTTAAATGGTACCACCTCCTCCTCCTTGTTACACTGAAGATTGCTTTGAAAAGCTCTCTGCAGACTTACAAAAGTAGCAAAATATTTTAACAGGCATTTATAAGCTACTTGTTTGTCTTTTGAAGTGTGAGCAGTGATTTACAAGGTCTGCTTTTTGACAGAAGTTTTGTGCTGAATATACAGCTTTCCTCACCTGTTCTTTCTGAACAACAGGCCACTCAGCAGCATTGTGATCTGACAAATATAGGCAAGGGGGGTCTACGTCAGTGCAAAGTCAGGTTTCAGAGTCAATAAATCTTACTGCAACCTTTAACTACCAAACTGAACACTAATGCTCTGGGAGGATGACAACTGCATCACTGATACTATGCTTTACCAAATTCCAGCCAAAGCATACAAAACTTTTGGATATGTAACTTCCTATTGTTAGCAATGCCCTGCCTGTAACAATCAACTCCAAGTTCAAGGTAGAGCAAGAGATGTCCTTTTCTAATATTATTTTGCCTTCTGTTATTATTCTGCAACTATGGCTTGAATTCAAACTTTCCCAGTAGAATTATTCTATTTTTATTAGTCAGATTTTTTTTTATTATATTCATGCTTCATGTAGCAGCACTTCAAAAACTAAACTACTGTTATATTAATGAGGGACAGTGATATTTGAAATGAATAATTAGCAGCTCTTAAAACAAGGTTGTTAGGACTGTCTAAAGATACACAAATGTGTTGTTGGTTGTTTCCTAAACACTAGCACCTGAAACTGCCTTTTCTTTCTAATCCTACATTTTTATCATCTATCAACAGCAGTTATGCTAATAGCATTGCCAAGTATAGGAGCAAGAGGCTTTCATCCAAATAAGGCAGTAAGTATTCTTGAAAAATCAAACAAGCCTGTGCTACAATTGCTCATGGGGAGGAGCTGTTTAAGATACCATTACTTACTACTAAACCTTTGTGATTTGAGAATCTGTCCAGTTACACAGGTTATTTAGTTCAATTAGTGACCCTCTGGAAAATTTGCATGTTTCTAACAAGGGCTGAGTAGACGACAGTTGAGTATTTTTAAATGCACTAAGGAAAGTTGCAAACAGTGCTAAGCGGTGGTGCTTTTCTCTTTTTACTAGCCTTCAAAGAACTGTGATTTTCAATGCGAACAAAACGGAAGGGAAGCATCTTCAAAGAGCAGAAGGATTAACCTCATTCTGACTAAATTACAGCTCTATGATTAAGTCCTGTCTGCTTAAGTCCACTTGGTGAAATAGAGGCACTGTTGTTTAAAATAGATGCGATCTATGTCCCATAAAGCTGGGAGTTCTGTTGCTGTGACTGAGCAGTTGTTTGTCCTGTCCAAAAGCTATGTATTTCACAGAGCAATTTCTGTATGTGTAAGTCACAGTGGAAGTGGAGATACTACAAAATGTGAAAGGTTAACTTTTATTACTCAAGTGGTCTTCAACAGGAAATAAATGCAGTTCCAATGTAAAAAGGACAACCACTGAGTTGGAATCAGGAATAGCTATGATGAAAAAAAGCATGTGCAGAGAAAACCCGATGCAGGTTTATCTGCAATGTATTGCATACTGGGATTGCCAGTGTTGCCTGGCAACTGGCAGGAAGGGTGGTGGCACCAAAAAAAGACCATTGCATGATCTTTCCACTGAACTGCTGTTTCAGCTACCGTAGGCCATAAATACACTCTTTTGGCTTACTTTCTGTTTTATAATGAAAACTAAGTAACAGAATTAGAGCAAGCGGATAGGATTACATTTTAAATATAGTTAAATGAGACTCTAATTCTCCAGGTTAAAATTGGTGTATTTTCCCATGTCTCATAGCAACGAAATCTGGAGTTTAATTTTTCTCATGAAAATTCATGAAGAAATAATTAAAAGCCCATTGGATCAGGAGACATTACTGGAAAAATCCTTTCTCTGGTATATTTCAGACAGATGTAATTTTAAACCATGCAAGTCTGAAGATTAAAAACCCCAGGCTTGCACAGAATTGTGAATTCAGACTCACCCTGATGTCACCATGCTACTCAATGCAAATCCATCTCAAATATTGACTGAAAAACCCAAAATTACTTACTTCCCCAAAGCATCTTAATTTCAGAAATTACTTTGAGTTATACATAGCCAGAAGCAGATTACAGGGGCTTCACTGAGATCTTGTTATATTTAAAGGGTTAAATGATGCAAATAAGTTTCAGTATTTATTTGGTTTTATATCTGGGACCCATTGTGAATGTCTTTTCAGGATAACAGAAGTTCCCCTTCTCAATGAAGTCTTCTCTTGACATCTGAACATTTTGAAAAGGGTTGAAATCGGACTCAAAGTTGGTAGCCTCCCTGAAAGGCATGAAAGCCATGCTCTTTCTATCAGGCTATAACCAAGATAATAGACAGACCTGTCTGACCCCTCTACACAGAAGAGCTCTCAAAAAAAACTTAGACTGCAAAGTCACTTTTGCAGAAGTGCAACTGAAGACAGATGTTGGAAAGCTTATGACAGCTTGGAAGCTCACTTGCTTCTCACGTTTGTAGCTTACAGTAGTACAAGAAGTGAGCTGCAAATAACTGAAAGCTACCGTAATAAATATGAAGAAAATTAATTTTTAAGTAGCAATGGAATCTCTTGCTGCTCAGTGTTCAGATTTCAAGATATCCAATCAAGAGAGATTCCTAAAAGTAACTTTCTTCTAACCATAATTACCTGGAAAATTAATTCTCTCTCTGAAATCCACCCAGAAGGAAAGGACTCTGAGGCTGTAGTTTAAAATGGGCAGCACCGGTGCCACTTACTGACTTCAGGTTATTAGTCTGAAGCATGTCCCTAGATCAAGATATTATTCCCTATTGTGGCTGTGTTCCCAAATTATCTTATTAAGTGTCATGTCAGACACTAATTTAAATTAAATACTGCATAGCATATATTGAGGCCAAGACTTGGTAATGGGTTTGATAAGTTGAGAGTTTTATTTTAATCCTTTTTCATCTAAAATAAAAATCTCTCAATGTTACAACTAGTGATGTAGAAAGATGTTAACTAGGGTTTCTGTGACATGTGATATTGAATTTTTAAGAAGTTTAGCCAATTTTTTTAAAAGCTATTTCAGCATTCTAAATATCAATACTTAGCATTCAAGTAATACTTTACATCTTCAAGTGTCCACCTCCTTTGTACTACATTTTTGTAAGTCTTAACTCATTTTCATGTCTAAATTAGATTTTAGTGCTTTGAAAGTTTAGACCTTGCCAAACACCAACATTTCTTTCACGTAAAGGACTATATCTCTAACACCAAAAGGATTTTTAATCAAATGTTGACTTTCTGCTTCATAACAAGGAAGTGCTGAGTCACCTTATTAAAACAATTAAATTAGATGTTTAACATATACAAATAATATGCTACTCTCTCTAATCTCGTTGTGGGAATAACTGAAGCATATTAAATAGCAATAATTAACTCTGAAACAGAAACACCTAGAAAGTGCATATAACCTGACAGTTTACAGGATGTTTCTAATTTTGTCCAGTGGTTTCTATTTATTCTGGATTGATGATAGTGTATTTGGTAGTTGCATTCAGAAGGTGAGGTTAGCTCAGGATTATCTGATTTTTAAAAAATGGAAGTATATATGACTAGTACCACAATTATTCTTACTTGAGGTTAAAAGTTTCAGTATTTACAAACACAGAATCAATATAATTTTTAACTGTAAAGTATTTATACAAAACATAAAGAAAATTTCAGATTAGGATGTAAAATTACTTTTGTCCTCATGATAAGTACCATGAAAATTAAATAGTCAATGACAGTAAAATAGTAAAGCTGATATAATATACTTGAACTTGCAGAGTCTGAGTATGAGAAAGTCCTACTAAAATAGCCCTCTTAAAGAGTTCAAGGAAAAGTTAACAGATTACTTTATGTATGTATCAAAATAATTCTGATGTATCAGATGTTTAAGGAACAAAGAAGGTAGCTATTTCAATAGGTCATTAGGCATCTTTTCTAATCAGGATTTGAATGAGCACTACTATAATCTCAGAGTATAAGTACAAATACTGCCAAACCAATGGTCAGTTTTGAATTGATAAGGATTTTGATCCCAAATCAAGAAACAAATATGTTGGATTTCAGAATAAAGACATGCTTTTATTGGTTTCCCTTGCAATACACAGCTTATTTACCCCTCAAAGCAATAGAAGGGCTTCACAAAGCACAACAGGCATACAACAAACAAAAAATAGTGATTGAAAGTACCATAATTTTTTTACCATTTTTTTAATGGGTAATTGGATAAACTGCTTATAAGGATCTAGTAATCAAACAATTAGAGATAATGTGTGTTTGACAGAAAACATTCTCCCATTTTGGAGCCAAGACATATGTGAAGAGAGAGGAAATACAATATCTCTAGCCCTGACATTCTCATTCTGTCTGCATTCACAATCTCAAATCATTATTTTCTGTGAAGCTGTTCAAAACAAATTGTATCGTCCAGGATAAATTAAAGGCTTAATATATAAATCTAAGCTACAGTATTTACATTTCTCACACACAAAACTGGAAAATATCTGTTGTACTTGGGGTAAAGAATTGCCAAAGTTTCACATAATTCCCTACTTCGTATATTTTTCAGTTTTAGACTTAAAATCTGACTCTCCTTCTCTGTTTCCTATGTAAAGATTTCCACCACCCCACCCCGAACTTTACAGTGTACTGAAGTGACCACTCATCATTTAGCAGCTAACGTGTGCTTATAAGTAATGAAAAGTTCGAGAGTAAAATCTGTTACACAAGCCTATATATTAATCCTGCATTTGCAACCAAGCACAGATCTATTAACGTATTGGTCCTTATAACTGATAGGGTGATAGACCTTTGGGGAGAAAGGCACCAAAGCACTTTAGTACTAATGCACACAAGCACTTGCATGAACTTTACAAAGAAATATAACAGAAAAAGATCTATTCTACCTTTGTCATTAACAGAACCTGGAGCATAGTCTAAGACTATCAACACCAGAAAGACTCCTGAGAACTATTTAGCATTTACTGAGCAATTTAGAAGAAGAACAACTTGTGACCTTTTCAGTACTATATCAGTGCCAGTATAGGACAGTTCTGCATGTCACTTAGGAGGTGCAGAACTAAATACTTTAAGATTCTACAACCACTTACACACCTAAAGACAGTACTAGGAAGTTCTGAGCATTTCTCAAGAATGGAACCAAAGATTTCACTCAATCATTTACTTACAGCAATATTGTTAGAATTAAGTACTGGAGTCTAAGTACAAGGCAGATGAGTATTATATTACTTGACTACTAGTGCTGCTTAGAAAACTCAATGTAAATTAATGATCAGAACCAGGAGGTCTTAATCATTATTATATATATATATATATATATATATATATATATATCACAAAAAGGCAGCCCTAAAGAGTGAGAAATTAAATAATTTCTGGTATGAGTGCAAAAATCTGCAGCTAGACTTGAACAAGCTACAGATGGAAATGGATGCAATACAGATGTCTTGGTATTGTAGCTCAATGCATTATCTGTACCAAGGAGTTCTGGGTTTCCTGGCCCACAGGGCTTATGAAACACTAAGTCTGCATTCCCATTTGGTGCCTCTGTATGGTACTACATTTCAGCAGATTGTTCTTTTGGTTTGTTTCTTACTCACCTTCTTACTAGGCTTAGGGTTCCCAATAGTATAAGCATGACCTCTGCTATTTACATTAGTCAGAGTGACATAAAACTGTAGATCAAATGTAAATATCCTCATAAATAAAAGAGCATCCTGTTTTTGTCAGCTATGCAATATTGGGGCAGTTTCAATTTGCCTTTTTGTTTTGTTTTGTTTTTTAATTTGCATTTGCTGTGCACATATTTAAGGGCCAGAGATTTAAAATCCGTTTACAGTTTAGACTCTATCAGCTTTTTAAGAACACGATCTAGCATGACTTATCACTGAACTGCACATTTACACATAACTGTAACTTGATGGCTGCTTTTCTCAGTCTGTTGTCAGTTAAAGCAGAAAAAAAATAGAAAAATATGAACTGCAAAACCCAATCTCATGAACTTTCTCTACTTTATCTGTCTGCTGTTGAGTTGTCAGATGTAAACTAGCCTATGCTTGATGACAAATGGGAATTTATAATATGGAAATCCAATTAACCACCACAAAATCCAAAATCCTTTTACAAGAATCTGACTTCAACTCATGAACAGCTGAAGATGCGGGTTCACGAGGAACAGTTTTGATGATAGTGTTTGATAAATCTGAATGAAAATTATTGAAGAAAATATTATTGCACTATCAATACATGAAGTTCTATTTTCAAAATAATGGTTTCTCCTTGCTGGTGAAATTTTAACCATGATCAATATATAATTCTTTTAATTGTAAAATATTCCTGGTATATTTTTGCCAAAACATAAGATGGTTCTAAACTATGTCATAAACACATAAATTGAAATAAATTTTGGTTTTGGTTTTGGTTTTTTTTGGGGGGGGGGGGTTTCTTTGTTGTTTGTTTATTTGTTTTTGAAAAAAGGAGGCTGGTGGCCTTGCAATTCTTCCAATATACACCTACAGTGAAATTTGAATCACGCACAGTATTTCATGTGGCACACACAATATACCCAGCTATCACCTACTTTTCCTACAACATTTCAATATTTGTACAGTGCAGGCTTTCTCATCATCTATCACACACTCTAGCCTGTCTTCCTTCAAATCCTCTACATATTGTGCTAACAAAACCTTCTTCCAACATTCTTCTGCCTTCCTCTGCAGGTTTTCTATACTGGCCATTTCCCACAAACAGACCATCCCTACTTGGTTCGGACGTCTTTCTTATACAGCTCAATAGCCCTTATTTATTTGCAATACTAACTCTGCATAATTCCTCTTTTCTTATTTAAGCAACTTACAAAGGATCAATTTAAAACAAAGTTTTGCTTACACTGGTTATACTTACTAACACAAGTTATACTTGAAAATCTGTTAACAAATAAATAGGGTTACTTGAATACATAAGTGCTACCTTCATTTTTATTTATAGACACTCTGCAAATATTAAATAGTGTATTTTCATCTATATGAGTAGGTAGAACTTATTTTTTCTCTCCCTTAGAGAATGAGAAATTAATTGTATGATCATTCAGAGAGGTGAGATGCAGAGCTCTGACTCTCCTGGTATGCACTGACCTCAGGACTGTCACCTCTTCATATGCACAAAAGTGAGCTGTTTAACAGAGGTGTGACTATGACATATTTTGTGTGCACATAAACGTTCTTCATCTTCTGAAAGGAGTATTTATGACTATGCTCCAGGAAATTGTTCTGCAATTTCACAATGTAAAATTCTTTCAGCAAATTTACATTTTGTTAATTGGTAATATATGTTGAAATTTTGTCTTCATAACCATTAAAATGCTTGACAAAAAGCATTTTGCCTCTGTAACCACAGCTTCACAACAACAGTTTTTACTATCTTGAAAGCACCTCTATTTTCTCTGAAAATTTATTTTACATCAGCCCTGATACATGCTACAGGCTATTTGCCTTCAACTTTAATTTCATTTGGCACCACTTCTAGAACAACTACAAATCAATTTAGGACTGTGGAAGTGTTTTCATGTTAGCACACTGGGACTGAGTCACATAGTTTATACTGATATTAGTATGCCGTAAATTCTTTAAATCCTGTGAGCATTTTTAACTCTGGTACCACATACAGAACATGTAACTTCTGAACTGCCAGGTTCATTCATAAAGTCAAGTTATTAATCTATGTCTGGGCTAAAAAAGGTAGTTGAATACCTTCTGTGGGAATATAGGGCTACATAATGCACTGATTTCTTTAGATATATAATAGAAATATTTATCACTAAGCCTTTAAACATTATACTCACAAAACCAAGTTTTATGTACAGATGCCCTGAAGCAGAAAACATTTGTGGTAATTACAAGAAGTATTAGACATCTTCATCCAAAAAGATGCTTTCCTGAAACTGTAGCCTGTTATCCCAGGGCAAAGCTGTCATTGACTGTAAAGAGTGCAGCATGGCTTGCTCGAGAGTCATGTTCATACGTGTGGTAGAACATCTCTTGAGATGGCATGCCTTGAGTGACCTGTACTAGTGGGAGATGTCCCTGCCTATGACAGGGGGTTGGAACTGGGTGATCCTTGAGGTCCCTTCCAACCTTACCATTCTATGATTCTATGATGTGCCTGTTTTACAAACAACAGCAATATTTCAGCACTTTCCATGTCAATGTTAGATGTGAAGTACTTCAATGCTATGGAAGAGTGGAAAAGCTTGAAATACTGTGGCAAACTATTTTACTCCAGCAAAATACATTCATCAGCCTGTGATGCCAGTGACATACAGTCAGTGTATTGCCAGTGCAATAGATAATAAAATAGAGCACTACTCTCGCAGCCAGAAAGCGCAGCAAATCCTTACCAGTTCATACATTTGGCAAATCGGATCAATGTGGAAGTATATAGTGCTAATGAAATAAGGGAGGCTCCATTCCACTCCACCTATACACCTAAACAGGCTAGTTCTAACTTGCAATAATAGAGTTTAGATCAATACGCTTTTATAGCTAGTGAAGAGAGTTTAAATCTTTTACAGCTTGATGTTTCATCATATCAGCCAGTTAACAGACTTTTTCAGACAGCCTAGAGCTAGAGAAGTGAGATTCTTTTTCTTCCATTTCGACTCATTCACTTGTTATACGCAGATGCTTACTCACAATTGCTGTCCACAGCAGACTCAACCATAATATAAGCTGATACTCTACCACTCCTCCTTATTCACCAAGGAGTCTCCATAATTAAAAAAAACCAAAACAACTGACATTTTCCTGACTTACTTTACTAAATAATATGCTCTTATATAAATAAAGTGGCATCATTTGTCTTTTTATTTTTTTGCGTCTATGTTGAAGACAGTGCATTATGTTTGTTGTGAAGCAAGAAATGCATCATGAGAATATCCAAGAAGGCTCAGAAACTCTCCAATATGCCAAACAAACAGCAGCAGCAGCACCACAAAAAAAAAAACCAAACCACAACCCAGACAAACACACAAAAAGATAACAACTAAAATACTGTGCAACTCCTTATTTACTACAGTGCATTCCCAAGAATCATCTATTGCTAAAAACTGTCCTGCCTTTGAAGGCATCTCACCCATTACAGAAACGTGAGAAAATCTTCTATCTTATATTAAAGTGGACTATGCACATCCTATAAGAATTTCTAAGTAATAAGGGGTTTTAAAATTGAACCCATAATGGAACCTAGAATTTTGTTGAAGACATTTAGCTTCCACATTCTCACATGGAAAGATCAGACAAAGGATGGTTTATTATGTGGCCCCGAAACTGCAACTCATTATAAGCACAAGTATGACAGGAAAACATGATGTCCTGGGCTTCTGCCAGATGCCTGCATGCTGTTCTGAATTCTAAGTGACTACAGAAATTAATGGAACCATAAAATCTAGAGAAGAAGAAAAGTAGAAGAGTCAGATTTACAGGAGGAAAGCCAGGAGATGCTGATGATCTATACCTATTGCAGATCGATCAATCATGGATCAACCAAACAAGACCAGGAGCAGTCACTGGGCAATTGATTCACAAATGCTGTATGTGCACTGTAAAAGATTCCCAAGTAAGCAGAGAAGAAAAAGAGGATGATTAATAATTTATTAAGCACAATCTGAATTTCAATCACACAAAAGACCTGTAGGCTAACACAGTGATTGTTAAAAACAAAACTTAAGAGAGAAAATTCTCACTTTATAGAACGATGATCTCTCTTCAGTGATGTAAACACAAACATAATGAGCCATTTGAGTTATACTACCGTTTCAAAATCACTTAACAGATATGGCAGAGGAAAAAAAAAATATAAAAGGAAATCTGTGCCTTTCATGAACAGAATATGAAGGCCAAGTGAAATACCCTGCAGTATTTCAAATATTAGTGGATGCTTATATTTATATAACTGAATCAGGGTTGGAATGTCTCCATTAGCTTCAGTGAAGCCAAGATTTCAAGGAAGCAATAATGAGAGCCTAACAGCCAGCAGACCAAGCAAAAGAGGCTAGGATTTACTTATGAACTACAGTGACTAAAAGTTAACCTGAGAGGATCAACTGAATTTGTCCCTATCCCCTAGTCATAGGGGAAAAAAAATGTAATAAGAATTGGTTAGGAACACTGAACCAGAAAATAAAGCCAGGCACTGAGAAACACCAGAAAATGCTTTATCTACTGGGCACTTCAGCTGTTCAGTTCCCTCAGACAACATAACAAAAGCAGAAATGATAGTCCTTTTGTAAATGTAACAAGGAATGAGGGAAAACAATTGTATCATCTGCCTCCTGCGTTATTCTTACAGTCATACCAAACAGAGATCTTATATTTAGGCAAAGGACATTTCAGAATGAAGATCTCCAATGCCATCAACTAGTGTCTTACCTGTAAAGATCATGTACTTGGAGTGAGAACCAGGAATCTTAAAAGGATAGGGCCATAAAGCAAGCAGGCAAGAAAACAAGTTGCCTGCAAAGGCCAGAATTCCAGATCTTTTGTTCCTTCAGGGCTGCCCAGCCTCTGCAGTTAAGCATTAGAGCTACTGCACGTCTTTCGGGCAGGAGACAGGCTCTTATCTCTCGGAGGAGGGTGCTTCTGTGCACGCACAGATGTCTACTTTGTGTAAGTAAGTAACTGGGAAGTTGCACTTAACATATTACATACTTCTGGGAAGCAGGCAATCAGCAGGTTGTCTGGGTCAGACATGGAGGTTACATCTCTATTGTTACAATAAAAATGAAACATTCCTAAGCACTGAGGCTAACTGATATGGAACAACAGCATCTACACTAGGAAAGGTTCAGCCTCAAAAGTAGGGTGAACATAAACAAATTGCCTGTTGGATGTTTTGGTTTCCAAAACATGCTCTGGAATTTCTTGGGAAAGAACTCATTAGTAAAAGCCAGAAGTTAACCATGAACCATTTTAAAGACTAGTGAAAACCAATAGGCAAGAAAATTCCTGGACGTTACCAAATTTGGTAAAAGTGTAGCATAAAAATCGTTGCAAGCATAATTTTGATGGATACAACAGGACTGATCTAAATACTTTCTGGTGAGTGTTCATGTGTATGACACTAATCTGTCTTAACATACCTAAACAGTGATAAAATGGGTCATGAAATCACAAACAGGAGAGAGAGGCACACAGAGGAAAGTCAACTATATTCTGTGTACCTGTTTACCCACTAACATCACAATGGGATTTGTCCCATGAGCATAACCCAGAAAAACAACATTATTCCACATCTAGTTTCATTCAAGAATTGAGATTTTTGATTGCATTTCTGTGTTCAAAGCAACGTATACCAGTGTAATATTAGTTGTTTAACTCCTGGTATGCAGTATTGTCACATGCAGTTATTTCAGAAAGATGAAAACCTGACTGCACACGGATATGTGCATTTGCAGGAGAGCATGAGAAAAAAATATCCACAAAATGTTAACCAATTGAAAAGATAATTTGAACAAAAAGACACTATAGGAAAACATGATGTTATCTTCATCAAAATTTCTGGAATATAAACGAGTTCCCTGAAGGGCATCTCTTCTGCATATATTCTGTTTCAAGAGCAAAGAATTTTTTGTTCTGAGTTTCTGAGTTACAACTATTCATGGGATAAAAAGAAATGTATGGTTGAAAGAACATTGGATTCTGCCTAACAACATAGTTAATTCTTTCATAATTCAATTACAACAGAATGAGCTGGTTTGGAAATAATTTGAATTTTTTTTTTTTTTGGTGAAAATGAAATACAGTGATGACCTTGTTTATTAAAAAAAAATTAAACAAAAGCATCAAAATAGATTTCTGATCATTCCTGCACATTACAGCTCTTACCCTCCAGTTCATGGGATAGGAGATGCCTGTACATTTATGAAGAATCCTTGCTCTGCTGCAACATTATTTGATGCTTAAAACATGACTGCTGCCTCTGGAAGTAGGAACATTGATAAAATGTTAAAAAAAAACCCAAATATTAAATAATCCTTGGACAGGCCTACTTTTGGTATTGACTTCAACACAAGAGAGTTCACGGAGCAGTTCCCAGGCAGTTGATGGCATACAAACCTCTTTCACAAATGTTTTTCCTTTCTGTAGTCTCACATAGTAACTTTCATCAAGCCCCTCCTGAAACTATTTTTTGAGGAACTGTAAAATAACTCTGAAGAAAGGGGTATCTTAGTGGCATCAGGAAGCACTACATTAAAATCTTTAATTAAAAATTATCATATTTAAAACTATGAGAAGGTTGCTGCTGTAAACACACTTCCGCACCAATTCCACACCATGTAATTATCTCTCACAATGCAGTCACTAACAGCAGGAATTAAAAACTGGCATTACAAATAGAATGTCTGCTATTGGAAACGAAAACAAAGATCAGGAATATATTCCAGATAATACATTATGTCTTGCCACAGAATAACAATGCTATGAAATACATTCCACTTTTAAAGATCTAGAAGTTTGGGGATTTTTTGTTTGTTTTGTTTTGTTTGGGGTTGTGATGGTTTGGGAGTTCCCCACCCCCCACACCTTATAAAATGACCCAGACTAGAACTCAGCCAGATGGAAGTTAAGGAATGAAGCTCTATGTACAGCTCAGCACAACGTACAAGCAGAGATATACACTATATACAGGAATAGTTACAGAAATGTACAAGTTAAAGGTAATACAGTAACACAACACCCCTCCCACAAATCAGATACCCCAGGAGGGGCTCCCAACCACCCTTCCACCTTCTTCCCACCCCTATACCTTACCCCAAGGTTTGCCCCACACGCAAGGCGAGCTTGGAGGATCAGCCAGGGGGGTTAGAAGAAAAGTGGTTAGTGAAGATTAATCAAAGAGGAGCCAGAAGCTAGACCGCATGAGACACTGTGCCCCCAAAGAGAGACAGACTGAGTCTGCCTTATCTAATGTTTTGATTTTTTTTTTCCCAAACACCTCAGCAAGCCTATGAGTGGAATAGACATGACCATGTTTTCCTTTCACAGCCTATAGTGTAATTTTCTCTATTAAAATATTCCAATTAGCCTCAAACCAGCACAGGGGGTGGGGTTTTTTTGTTATGATCTTCTTCCAAAGCAGAATTTCCAATGAAGGGTTTGAGACAAGTTTACGTAACAGTGGTATGTTCAAGACACTTACGAGACTTCAATCTCATCAGTCCAGGAAACATTTTGTATACTCCCTGTCAAAGATGTTTCTTCCTGACAAAGCTCAAGTTAACAACATCATCAACAACAAAAAAAAAACTAACATAGGAGGTTCATTAAGACATTTTGAAAAATCCAATGTTTTAAAACTTGATTTCAGAAAGTTCATGAAGTAACAAAAGAAGTAGATAAGACATCTATGAGATACAATATATTAAGTGTAGTTATGCAAATAACCACATATTTAATACTGAGTTACACATTTGGAGAGACAGCGGCATCGGGACAGCTCC
>VWZE01020356.1:48130-66344 GCA_013396675.1 Eubucco bourcierii
AGGGCATTCAACAAGGCCAAGTGTAAGGTCCTGCCCCTGGGTAGGCACAATGCCAAGCACAGCTCCAGGCTGGGTGGGGAATGGCTGAGAGTAGCCCTGAGGAACAGGCCCTGGGGGTCTGGGCTGATGAAAAGCTCAACCTGAGGCTGCAGTGGCTACCTTAGAGTAGCCTTCCAGGGTCTGAAGGGGGCTACAGGAAGGCTGGGGAGGGACTATTGACAAGGTGTGGGAATGCCAGGACAAGGGGCAATGGGTTTGAAGTGGCAGAGGGGAGATTGAAACTGGATGTTAGGAGGAAGTCTTTTGCAGTGAGGGTGGTGAGAGACTGGCACAGGTTGCCCAGGGAGGTTGTGGCTGCTCCCTCCCTGGAGGTGTTCAAGGCCAGGTTGGAGGAGGCCTTGAGTGCCCTGTGCTAGTGGGAGGTGTCCCTGCCTATGGCAGGGGGTTGGAACTGGCTGATCCTTGAGGTCCCTTCCAGCCTTCCCATTCTATGATTCTAGGTATGAATTAAACCAGTGACCAGCCAGCAAACACTGGGGACAGCATGGCTGAGGAGCTGGGATTCAGGTACCATGGGGGGGAAAGACTTGGAGAGGTGCAAATATTAATTTCAGCCCTAATTTCTAACACCAACATGTACACTTTCAGCCCTAGAGCCCAGAGCTCTCTGGCAGCGATGGAAACAACTCTTGGCTCTGCATTTCTACAGCTGCTGTGACACAGACCCAGACCTTCCCTGCAGCAGGGGTAAAGAGAGACCTGAAGTCAAGCAGAGCCAGCACATGTGAGAACAAACAGGAAGGGTTGTTTGTGTCCCCATCTCACCTGCTCTGGGGTTGTCTGGGTTCTTATCTGGGTGACATGTCAGTGCCTTCTGCCGGTATGCCTTCTTCACCTGCAAGAGCCACAACCAGCAGTTACTGGGAGGTGTTGCTGAGCTCTGTGTTGGCAAAAGCAACTTGAGGGAAAAAATAAATTAACTCCAAAACACTGCACAAGCAAACAAACAAACAAAACAGTAACAACAAATCACTATTCGGAGGGTTTCTTCTGTTGTAGGTTTGGCTGCAGTGAGTAGAAGGCTGAGGCTGAAGCAGAATCCATTGGCATCAGAGGTCCCCCAGGACTGGCAGCAAATAAAGAGCATGTCTGGAGTTCCAACAGCCTACCAGTAAGGTCTCCAGAGGACAGCCCTTGTGGCCAAGAAGGCCAAGGGTATCCTAGGGTACACTCAGAAGAGTGTGGGCAGTAGGTGAAGGGAAGTTCTCCTTCCCCTCTGCTCTGCCCCAGCAAGACCATATCTGGATGACTGCATCCAGGTACAAGCTCTCCAGTTCAAGAGGGACAGGGAACTACTACAGATTCCAAGGCAGACTATGAGGATATTGAAAAGACTGGAACATCTGTCTGATGAGAAAAGGCTGAGACACCTGGGGCTGTTTAGCCTGGAGAAGACAAAGAAGGGACCTTATTAATGCTTACAAATATCTGAGGGGTGGGGAGCAAGAAGGGCCCAGACTCTGTTTGGTGGTGCACAGTGATAGGACAAGGGGAAACAAAATGGAACTCAAGAAGTTTCACCTCAACATGAGGAGAAACTTATTTCCCATGGAGGTGCTGGAGTCCTGGAGCAGGTTGCCCAAAGAGGTTGTGGAGCCTCCTTCTCTAGAGACATTCAAGACCCACCTGGATGCCTTCCTGTGTGACTTGCCACAGACAACTCTGCTTTGGGAGAGGAGTTGGACTGGACAATTTCTAGAGGTCATTTCCAACCCCTACCATTAAGTCTATGACTCTACCTGGCCTAAATAGCACAAGACCTCTTAAAAGCCCAGAGGAGTGACCTGTCCTTTGTAATCTCACTGTCCTGCAAGGACAAACACTTGGGCCCAGGACACTTGGCTGGCAGGCAGCCATAGTTTGAATGGCTCAAAGCTTTTTGAAGTCACAGGTTTTACTTTGAGATGCTCAGTCTTACAGCAGTCAAACCTGCTGGGGACCTGTGGGTCTGGGGTGATGAGAAGCTCAAGCTGAGGCTGCAGTGTGAGTGCAGCCCAGACAGCAACTGTGTGCTGGGCTGCAGCAAGAGCAGTGTGGGCAGCAGGGCAAGGGAGGGGATTGTGCCCCTTGGCTCTGCTCTCCTCAGACCCCACCTGCAGTCCTGGGTGCAGTTCTGGAGCCCCCAGCACAGGAAGGACATGGAAGTGTTGGAGCCAGTCCGGAGGAGGCCACCAAGATGCTGAGAGGGCTGCAGCAGCTCTGCTGTGAGGACAGGCTGAGAGAGTTGGAGCTCTGCAGCCTGGAGAAGAGAAGGCTTCCAGGAGACCTTGGAGTAGCCTTCCAGGATCTGCAGGGAGCCTACAGGAAGGCTGGGGAGGGACTACTGAGGAGGTCTGGGAATGCCAGGCCAAGGGGAATGGGTTTGAAGTGGCAGAGGAGAGACTGAAACTGGATGTCAGGAGAAAGTTGTTTGCAGTGAGGATGGTGAGACACTGGCACAGGTTGCCCAGGGAGGTTGTGGAGCACAGAATCACCCA
Organism: Eubucco bourcierii; assembly: GCA_013396675.1. Lineage (NCBI taxonomy): Eukaryota > Metazoa > Chordata > Aves > Piciformes > Ramphastidae > Eubucco > Eubucco bourcierii. Next base: position 50,668 of record VWZE01020356.1, read on the forward strand.
ACGTGATCAAAGATCACGTTGGGTGATTCTGTGCTCCACAACCTCCCTGCAGGTCTTCTGTGCTCCACAACCTCCCTGGAGGTGTTCAAGGCCAGGCTGGACAGGCCCTTGAGTGCCCTGTGCTAGTGGGAGGTGTCTCTGCCTATGGTTGGTGCCTTCCAACCTTACCATTCTATGACTTATGGGCACCTCCAGGTGCAAGAGCAACCTCTAACCATTGGATTCCTGATAGGCACAAGGAGGTCTCCTTCTGAAGGCACATACACAAACCAAACGAGAGAAGCATTGCCTGACACAAACTTTGCTGTTCTCTCCACGTGGTTTAATGTTCCTCCGAAGGCAGGTCTTGCCCCACAGGCTTCAGAGGAGTCAGGAGAAGGCTAACAGCAGAAGTGATGCTTTTCCCTCCGGAACATCTCCGGCCGACGATGCAGCAGTGCCCAGGGCAGTAAACCATACTGAAATAGCGACTTAAGCAACCGCCCAACTAAACACCGGAAAGCAGCAAACACCGCCCCACGCTCGAGCCACCTCCTGCCTTCGGCCACAGCCTCCGGTGCCGCGGGCAGGGCGGCAGCGGTGGGGAGGGAGAAGGCCTCGCTCCGAGCCTCTCCCCGGTCCCGTCAGGGCTCCCGGCCCACGGTCCTGACCTCCTTCTCCGACGCCTTCTCGCCGATCCCCAGCAGGCCGTAGAGGTCCAGCTGCAGCACGTCCTTCCCGACCGCCATCCCGAGCCGGTTCGCGTCCACTGCCCCGCCGCCGTCCGCCGGGAAATGAAGTCCCCGCGTGCGCCCGGCCCTCTGCGCAGGCCCATGCCTGCAGGTCCCAGGGTGCACCGCGCCGGCGTCGGAGCGCGGTGCCTGCCGGGAAATGTAGTCATGTGATGGCGGCGGCTGGCGAGGCTGCTGCCCAGCAGTGGCAGCCGGGCGTGGTCCTGGCCTTGCCTTTATCCTGCTCGTCGCAGCAGTTAACTATTCCCTGCTGTGATGAGACTTGCGAACTCTGCGTTGAGTTACAAAGAAACTGAGGTTATTCATTTTTAAGTGAATAAAACCAAGCAAACGGCGCTGGGTTCATAGGGGAGTCTCCGCCCACCAACGACGCCCACCACTACATTTCTCCTTTCAGTTTATATTCCCTCTGCCGAGATGGGCGTAGCCTTCTATGTGCATGCTCTCTAGTCCTGCTGGGGTCTTCTCTGTGGTCGCAGTGGATGAAGGTCGTGGTCTTCCTCAGCTGTCCTCTGGATGAACCAGACTCTGCTCATGCGCGTTGAATGTTTTCAATGCTTGTAGCTAGCAACAGACCAGCACTTTACAAAGAAAACTCGATTTGTGCCAAAGACACATTTCTTTGTCCTGAGATTGCTTTGCGTTGACACGAGTCAAGTGTACATATCTCACACCTGCCACAGCCAACTTTTCCTGGCACTCGAGGGCAAGCTGGGAGCAGTAAGTGCAGTGCCAGGGATCTGAACTGCTGGATGTGCCTACCTGAACACCAGCACCCAACCTCTTCGCTGGGGCCATTTTGCATGGCAGGTGTCTCTGGCAAAGCTGGAATTCTGCTAGTTTTGACTAACAGCTACCAACCAAAGCCTTCAGTAACTACAGCATCCTTGTGGCCCCAAGCTGTCTTCTCTAGTACACATCTCTCTGCAATCTCTCTGCAACTGGGCAGCCCAGCAGTGGTCACAGCACGCTTTCCAAATAGGGCTTTTTGTTCCCCCTGAGACCGGAGCTTGTGTCTTCTGCGTGTGGCGCCTGAAAGCTTAGGTTTCTGCCATGGGAAGCTGCTTCTAGGAGACCTAAAATTCACCCTGTTTTCCGATCATCCCCAGCGCTGGGCTCCTAAAAGTCTCTTCCGATCAAGCTGATTCTATGTCAGTGCAAAAAAACCTGAAGGAGAAGGGAACTTGTCTTCACAAAGACAGCTCCGAGAGGATCACGATCCCAGACACGGCATGCGATGGTCGCAAGACACGGGATGCTCGCAGGGAGAGGCGACGGCTGGACCAATTGCGACCGGCTGAGAGCGCTTGCGCGGCGGCGACGCATTCTCACCCACCAATGGCAGCCGGGCCCCACGAGGCGGCGCCTCGCTCTCACTCACCAATGGCAGCCGGGCCCCACGAGGCGGCGCCTCGCTCTCACTCACCAATGGCAGCCGGGCCCCACGAGGCGGCGCCTCGCTCTCACTCACCAATGGCAGCCGGGCCCCACGAGGCGGCGCCTCGCTCTCACTCACCAATGGCAGCCGGGCCCCACGAGGCGGCGCCTCGCTCTCACTCACCAATGGCAGCCGGGCCCCACGAGGCGGCGCCTCGCTCTCACTCACCAATGGCAGCCGGGCCCCACGAGGCGGCGCCTCGCTCTCACTCACCAATGGCAGCCGGGCCCCACGAGGCGGCGCCTCGCTCTCACTCACCAATGGCAGCCGGGCCCCACGAGGCGGCGCCTCGCTCTCACTCACCAATGGCAGCCGGGCCCCACGAGGCGGCGCCTCGCTCTCACTCACCAATGGCAGCCGGGCCCCACGAGGCGGCGCCTCGCTCTCACTCACCAATGGCAGCCGGGCCCCACGAGGCGGCGCCTCGCTCTCACTCACCAATGGCAGCCGGGCCCCACGAGGCGGCGCCTCGCTCTCACTCACCAATGGCAGCCGGGCCCCACGAGGCGGCGCCTCGCTCTCACTCACCAATGGCAGCCGGGCCCCACGAGGCGGCGCCTCGCTCTCACTCACCAATGGCAGCCGGGCCCCACGAGGCGGCGCCTCGCTCTCACTCACCAATGGCAGCCGGGCCCCACGAGGCGGCGCCTCGCTCTCACTCACCAATGGCAGCCGGGCCCCACGAGGCGGCGCCTCGCTCTCACTCACCAATGGCAGCCGGGCCCCACGAGGCGGCGCCTCGCTCTCACTCACCAATGGCAGCCGGGCCCCACGAGGCGGCGCCTCGCTCTCACTCACCAATGGCAGCCGGGCCCCACGAGGCGGCGCCTCGCTCTCACTCACCAATGGCAGCCGGGCCCCACGAGGCGGCGCCTCGCTCTCACTCACCAATGGCAGCCGGGCCCCACGAGGCGGCGCCTCGCTCTCACTCACCAANCCTTGAATCCCCCCCGCCACTCGATCGTGCGTGTGGAGCTGTTGAGGGAGTGGGCTCTGGAAGGAGAGGAAAAGAGTATCATGCTTAGGGGCGGCTCACAGAACTCCTGCTCCTCCACCAGAGGTAGCGGTGCTAACGGAGAGCAACGGTGGTTGTGTCTGGAGACGGAGGCCTCGTTATTGTGGTGCTGCTAATTATCTCCTGGCAATTAGCAGTGAGCGGGCTTTGGGCAGCGGCACCTCCCTTCTCCATCCGATCGGACCTCCACCGGCGAGCAGCACGGTGAGCGTTTCGGAGGTGCCGTCTGTGCTGCGATGGAACCGCGCAGCTCCGGGCTGCTGGTAGGATGCAGTCAGCCAGGGCAGCCGAGCTGAGCTGCCTACAGGTGTGTCTCAGATCGTCGACACCACGCTCGGTATCAAGGGGATACTTTACTGAGGATGGGGACCGCCGGCTTGGGTACTTTGTTCTGCTCCCAAGGACTGCTTTGCTCGGTAGTGTCGCCCTGCGTTCACGGAGGGGTTGAGTATATAAATGTATATAATTTGTACTGATGTTGATTTCAGCTTTGTTGTTTCTTTAAAGCGTTCTTATTTCAGTCCGTGAGTCTCTTCTCCTTTTCCCAGTTCCCCTTCCCTGCTGCTTAGGGGTTATGAGGTTGCTATAGCTTAGCTCCAGGTTATGGGCACGGTGTAGAGCTCCAGGAGCTCACTGCCTGTGGGCAAAATGCCGTGCCTGTTTATCAATATTGCTGATATAAACTACTCCCCCATCTTCCCCCTCCCTCAGGCTTGGGTAAGACCTCTTCTGTCCATGTTCTTTCCTGTAATCCCAACAGAAAGATGAAGCTGTCACACTGAAGTTCTGGTCAGGGATTTGCAGTGGTTTCACAGCGTGCTCTGTGCAGAACCCAGGTCTGTCTGAGGCTGCTGAGGCAGGAAGAGATAGGATTGTAGCTAGGAAAAAGCATTTCTAAATCCTGCCTTTGCTGGAGCTGTTCGGGAAATCCCCTTCAGCACGTGTGTGTGCATGTCCATAGCTTTACTTTGTGTGTCCTCCTTGGCTAGAAGACACCAGTCCCTGGTCTGGAAGACGAGCTGAGGACGCGGTGATTTGGCTTGGGTTTGACATTAAAGAGCAGAAGGGGAGGGCACTTGGCACTTGCTCTGCCTCTCTGGGCAGCAGCAGAGCAGAGGCTGTTGATCTAGACAAAGCTGCTGATTCTAGGTGCCGTTTCTGCCCGTGCAAGCTGCAAAGAGACACTTAGGTGCTGCTGGATCTCAGGGTGGTCTCTGCAGAAGCCTGACCTATGCAAGTGTAACTGAGGGACAGCATCAGCAGGAGGACGTTTCTGGGAGAACCTGTTAGTGTTGCCTGATGTAGGCTGGTTGAATAACTGGATCCTGCTGAAGTCTGAGGAGCAGTGCCTTCTTATAAATGGAAAATGGGTAAAGCTCTCCTTTCCTTACTGTCTGGTTAAGGTGGCTCTTGGCAGCTGTTCTGTAGTGCTTTACAAACACCTGTTGCTGGTTTTGTTGTATAACCTCACCTTCTTGTGCCTTTCTCCTGTTGTGGGGCCAGTGTGCAGTCTGCCACCCATCATCCTAAAATAAAAGCTTTACATGCAGCTAATTTGTCTAGGTGAATTGTTCCTCTGGCAGTCCCAACGTGTCACTGGTCTTTCAGGAGCTTTCCATCTCAGCTAAGCCCCTTCCAGGAGGGCATTGGGGACAAGTGTGCTGTCAGCTTGTGCCTTATCTATTTATTTTATTTTCCCTTGTGCCTTATCTATTTATTTTATTTTCCCTTGTGCCTTATCTATTTATTTTATTTTCCCTAGCCATGTGGGTCACTTATGCTGGCAGCCAGGAGTTTTAAGTGCTTGTGGAAGTCTCAAGGTTTGTCCTGTGCTTCCTTTGGACCCGCTCGTGGCAGCATGGAGTGTGTTGACCACATCCTCTGGCAGTGCTGAGGATCAAAGTTACAGAGGGAAAGGATTTCCTTCCCCTTACTCTTGTACCCTTCTGGTGCTGTCTGCTGCAGAGGTGGTCGCAGAAAACAGAGATGTAAGAGAGTAGGTGGCCATGTGGGAAAGTATGGGAAGAAGCTTTTCTCTCTGAAGCTCAGAAGCTGGGGTAAGGTTACTCACACCTCCAGCTCACTTGGGAAGAATTCAGCCATCTGGGACTTGTAGACGTGGCCAGAAGTCGTTCCAGACCTAGCTCAGTTTTCAAAGGTAATTTTCCTGCTGCAAATGTGACCCTTGGGCAAGGTGGTACCTTCAAGCTGTCTGCCTGCTCTTTTTAATTCTTGAGCTCTGAAATAAAACCCAGCCCCACGTGCTGTGCTGTAGAGTAGTTCTGTTCTTTGGTCTCCATAACGTGAAACCCAACAAGACTGCTTTTAATGACCTCTTGGGAACCTGCTCAGTCAGTCCCTCGACAGTTCTTTCTGTCATGGGGAAATTGTCAAGGCAAGGAAGCAGGCAGGAGCTTTATGAAACAACTTGGAGGGCTCTGCCTTTTATCCCTGAGCTCATTTCCCAACACCCATTCCTGCCGGCAGGGAGCTGGAGCTGCTCCAGCCTGCCTGGCAAGCTGCTCTGGCAGCCAAAGGTGGTCACTCGTGTTCCCAGCACCTTTGGTTGTTTCTTGTCCCTCTGCTTGCAGGATCAGCTGTCTGAATGCAAACAAAGGGTCCCTTTGTGGCTCAGGTTTTGACTTTTGTTTTTGGAAGGGTGTGAAGCACAGAAGATTTGGTACTTTTACTGAGCTAGCAGGGGGAAAAAAACCCCACCACTTTGTTTCATTTGTTTGTTGCAATATCCCCACGCAGAGCTTTCCACAGCACCTCTGGGCTCTGCTCCTGTAACCAGCAGAAGACTCAGTGCCTCTGTGTCTTCAGGCTTCTGTTACTGGGACTTATTTCTGTGTGGGGAAAGGTGATACCAGTAGAAACTGGGACTTAGCTGCCTTTGAGCAGTGGCCATGAAAGATGCCTAAAGATACTGAAGCTGGACAAAGAGGAGCTGGGTGACTTTCTGGGGTGGGGGGGGAGCAAAACAGCTGAGTGAAGTAGAAGAATGCTCTCTGCCCTGTGATAAAGAGAGGTATGCAGAGCTTTATTGGAGAGGAAAACTTCCCCTTCCCAGCAGCCAGTGAAAGGCAGCAGAAGCTGCTGTGGTATTGAGTGCTTCCATGGCAGCCCGTCCTGACCTTGAATTACCAGTTTGGGATCATCCCATTACAGACCTGATAGTAGCCTTCCAGGATCTGAAGGGGACCTACAGGAAGGCTGGGGAGGGACTATTGACAAGGCCTTGCAACGACAGGACAAGGGGCAGTGGTTTTAAACTGGCAGAGGGGAGATTTAGACTGGATGTTAGGAGGAAGTTCTTTACANCTTCCAACCTTCCCATTCTATGATTCTATACTGGATTTTTTTTCCCCCCCATCCTAATATTTCTCTTAGCCCAGATTCCTGTCTACATTTCCCAGCTTGTATTTACCCATCATCATATTTCCCTCCCTGGAGCTGTTCAAGGCCAGGTTGGTTGAGGCCTTGAGTGCCCTGTACTAGTGGGAGGTGTCCCTGCCTATGGCAGGGGGTTGGAACTGGCTGATCCTTGGGGTCCCTTCCAGCCTTATCATTCTAAGATTCTATATCTGCCAGGAAGGCTTCCAGTCATGATTTGGGAGGTACCAGATAACCCCTTTGTGACTGTATGGGTTAATTGCTTTTACTAAGCCTTGCTTTGACTTGAATATAATTAACTTTAATGGCCTCTGTGGGTGATTGATGTGTTGTTGGTTGGGTTTGGTTTTTTTTTTTTTCCATGTCTCACACTCTAAACAATTCTTTATTGCCATCATGTGGATGTGATGTTTGTTACTAAGGTCATAGTGTGGCAGCAGATACCTGGTTGGAGCTCAGGGAGTTTAAATGTGGAAAAGAAGAAAGAAGAGGGAAGTGGTTGGTGGAAGAAGGGAGATTGAAAGTGGATGTTAGGAGGAAGTTGTTTGCAGTGAGGGTGGTGAGAGACTGGCACAGGTTGAGGGTGGTGAGAGACTGGCACAGGTTGAGGGTGGGGAGAGACTGGCACAGGTTTCCCAGGGAGGTTGTGGAGCACAGAAGCACCCAACGTGATCAAAGATCACGTTGGGTGCTTCTGTGCTCCACAACCTCCCTGCAGGCCTTCTGTGCTCCACAACCTCCCTGCAGGTCTTCAGTGCTCCACAACCTCCCTGCAGGTCTTCAGTGCTCCACAACCTCCCTGCAGGTCTTCAGTGCTCCACAACCTCCCTGCAGGTGTTCAAGGCCAGCTTGGATGAGGCCCTGAGTGACCTGCACTAGTGGGAGGTGTCCCTGCCTATGGCAGGGGTTTGGAACTGGCTGATCCTTGAGGTCCTTTCCAACCTTCCCATTCTATGATTCTAAGTACACAGAATTCCTGCACTGCAGCATGGTGGGGGTTGGAAGGCACCTCTGGAGAACATCCAGCCCAGCCCCCTGCCAAGGCAGGGTCACCCACAGCAAGTTGTCCAGGGTGAGAGTATTTAAGTATCTCAGAGAAGGAGACTCCACAACCTCTCTGGGCAGCCTGCTCCAGGGCTCCAGCACCCTCACACCAACCAACTTTCTCCTCATGGTTGGCTGAAACCTCCTGGCTTCCAGTTTGTGCTCATTGTCCTTTATCCTGTCACTGGGCACCACTGACATGAGTCTGGCCCAGTCTTCTTGTCCCCAACCCTTTATCTCCTGGTGAGCATTGATCAGATCCTCTCTTGGGTTGCTCAATAGGCCCAGGGCTCTCAGCCTTTCCTCCTCACAGAGATGCTCCAGTCCCTGCAGCATCTTCCCAGCCCTACTGGCTGCTCTCTGGAATTTTGTGTCACTTGGAGAACTGATAAAAAGGTGAAACAGTGCATCCTCTGCATGTTGTCCCCAATTGTTTGCTTTAATGCAGCTGTTGCATCATTTAGAACAAACAAGAGCAATAAAGGTGTGGTCCTGCTCACCTCACCTGATTTCAGTTTGTGCTGGAGATGGAATGAGGTCATTAATGCCCACCCTGTGGGGTGTTCCTCCTTCTATCCTGGGAGCTGCTCTGGCCTAGTTGCTCCAAAAGTTCCCTTAGGTTATTTTTGGTCATATACTTCATTTGCAAAATAAAAACTCTGGTAGTAATTTGCTTTTAAGTCTTGCAGTTTCTAAAAGTGACAGAAGAAAAATGGAGCTGGACTCAAAGTTGATGCTGGGAAAATCCCACAGCTTGGAAGCTGCAGTGCAGGAGTGGTGTGGGGTCTGGTGCTGCCTGAACTGCCCTCCCTGGGTGTTTAACTGAGTTACAGGCCAAGTGTGTTTCTTAAGAGCAAAACTGGAGTGATTTCACTGGAATGGGGAAGGAGACAGACCTGAGGTGTAGGAAGTCAGGCAAATGTGTCCAGAGAAAGAATCTACTTCACCTGGCAGCTTGGCAGTAGTTTGGGAGCTGCTGCAAATTCTCCTTGACCTTCCTGCTGTACCTGGTCTGCTCCTGGACACTGCTTTCCCAGGCTTGGACCCAAACCCTCCTTTCCCCCCTTGCTGCTGGTGGAGTGCCCAGGCTCCTGTGTAATTCCATGGACTCTGCTGAGCTGTTTGCAGTCTCCCCAGCTCCAGGCCAGGAGCACATAAGCCTTCCTGCATAATTCCCCTGCTGCTTACCTTGCTGCCATGCTCTTAGCTCTGCTGGCTTCCTCTTGCTGTGTTCTCTGGGTGTGTGGAGCCTGAAATAATTCCTCTTTATGGGCTGTAGTTCATCCTGGCTGAACTTCCTTCACTTTTCTCTGTGTTGTAAATGCTTCATGGTTGTTTTTTTTTGTTTTTTTTTTTAGCCTTTGTGGATTCCTGTTTTGTTTTTTCAAACTCTCAGGCTGTGGACAGTTAATCTGTTTGCATGCTTCATTTTTTTGGCTGTGACAGGTAGGTTTGTGGGATGCTCTGCTACCTCTAGCAGCTGCCATCACTTGTGTCACTGCTTTTCTGGTCAGAGCTGCCAAATGGCTCTTTCCAGAAGGCAAACCAAGCCTGTAAATCTTTCATCCTGGCTTCTTGAATTCCATGCTAGACTGAAAATTCACTTTCATGACTAACCACCTTGAAAGCTTGGTGTGAGAGGATCTGGCTTTGGTTGGAAATGAAAACTGAGCTAAAAGGGGAACGATGGAGTACTGTGTGCAGTTCTGGAACCCTCAGCACAGGAAGGACATGGAAGGGTTGGAGCAGGTCCAGAGGAGGGCCACGAGGATGCTGAGAGGGCTGCAGCAGCTCTGCTGTGAGGACAGGCTGAGAGAGTTGGAGCTCTGCAGCCTGGAGAAGAGAAGGCTNCCCTGCAGGTCTTCAGTGCTCCACAACCTCCCTGCAGGTCTTCAGTGCTCCACAACCTCCCTGCAGGTCTTCAGTGCTCCACAACCTCCCTGCAGGTCTTCAGTGCTCCACAACCTCCCTGCAGGTCTTCAGTGCTCCACAACCTCCCTGCAGGTCTTCAGTGCTCCACAACCTCCCTGCAGGTCTTCAGTGCTCCACAACCTCCCTGCAGGTCTTCAGTGCTCCACAACCTCCCTGCAGGTCTTCAGTGCTCCACAACCTCCCTGCAGGTCTTCAGTGCTCCACAACCTCCCTGCAGGTCTTCAGTGCTCCACAACCTCCCTGCAGGTCTTCAGTGCTCCACAACCTCCCTGCAGGTCTTCAGTGCTCCACAACCTCCCTGCAGGTCTTCAGTGCTCCACAACCTCCCTGCAGGTCTTCAGTGCTCCACAACCTCCCTGCAGGTCTTCAGTGCTCCACAACCTCCCTGCAGGTCTTCAGTGCTCCACAACCTCCCTGCAGGTGTTCAAGGCCAACTTGGATGATAAAGTATAGAGCTGCTTATTTCCCATTAGTTAGGAGCCTGCAGGCTTTCCATCTGATGCTTGTGTCACCAAAACTGAACCAAAAGCAGAGTGTGAGGCTCTCAAACACTGACTGTTCACTTTGCTACGAGCTCCCCACAGGGCTGGAGGAAACTGGAACATTTGTTTCTCAGGCAGGGGACTTTCTCCAAAAGAGGACATGCCAATAACTGAGTTGTTGCCAATTTTGAACAACACTCAATGTGCTGGGAGGGGAAAAAAAAAACCCAATTAAAATCAATCCAGGTGTTCAGAGGGTGCAAAGGTGGCAGGCAGCTTTTCTGGAGTTATTTTAGTAGCCTCTTGGATATTAGCTGCAAACAAGTAAATGATAAGGCATAAAATCAAATGCACAACCCTGCAGCTGATGTCACCTTGTCCTGTGATCAAAAGGTGGGGGTTTGGCTATTAATTCTGTGCATATTTAAATGCAGTGAAGAGGGCCATGGCCTGACTTCAGGGATTCAGAGGCTTTATTGCTGCACCCCACCTTTGACAGGGCTGTATTTTTACTTCTCTTTTAAACTCCTGTAGGTTGCAAAATCAACCCTACACCACGTGGCTGTGAAGTGGGGCTGAGGTGTGGGCTGTGAATCACCTGGGGTTGGCATCCTGGGAGGAGAGCAAAGGGAAGATGCCTCTGGAGCTGGAGGCTGGCTGCTGCCAAGCCTTGGTGTGGGGCTTTGGCATGCTGATTCCTTCCTGATCTGTCAAATCCTCCCTGCTCCTCCTCGTTGGGGCTGCCCTGGAGTGGGTCAGTCTGTGTGCCCTGGGCTGGAGGAAGGACAGTGGTAAACCCAGAGGGCCTTGCAAGCAGGGGCAGAAGAGGATTGCATCTGCTTATGAGGTATTGCCTGTGTTTGCCAGTGGGATTAGCAGGATGCTGTGAGAAGTTGCTGGGGTTTGGATTAGGGTGAAGTTGTGGTTCAGAGTAACTCCTACCTTAACTTTGAGAGGAGGTTTGGGTAGTTGAATGGATTTGATATTCACAGGCAGGTCAGTGGACTTCTTAGAAATTCCTGATCTCTGGTTCATCATGACCTGTGCAGCTTGGATGTACACAGACTTTGGTCTTTTGGCATAAAAAGGAAGTGTGATGTTAGTGTCTGTTAGGCTGTAACAGGAAAAGAGCCAGCATGTACAAATCCTTGTCACACAGACTCCTTTCCATCCACAGCTTTCCTGGGCTCTAAGGTTGATTCTCTGTACCTGGGTTATTCGAACTGGCTGCCTTCAGAGGTGTGATGTAGTCCTGAAGCAGAATTCCTGGCTTGGTGATTTTGCCCTTGCTTGCAAGCTGAAGTCAGATGAGCTTTACACTGAAAACAACCAGTGGCTTCTCATTAGGGAAGGAATTTTCACCTTTAAATGATCCAAAATGCAGACAGAGCAGTGCAGGAACATTCTGTCTTAATTGCCTGGGGGATGTGTGGGTCCTGCCTGTGTGTGCTGGGCTTTGCTCTCCCATGCAAGTGCTTCACCAGAGCCAGTGAAACCATCAGGACCCCTGGCTGGGGAGCTGAGAACTTGTGGCTCCATGGGCACTGCTGGTGTCCTGCCTGTACCAGTGTGTCACTGGTGCTGCACTGTGGGGCTTTGCTGGCATGGGGTTGTGCCAGGAGAAGCCTCTTGGCCGCAGGGGTGGCTGTGTCCAGCCCTGCAGGCACAGACATCATTCCCTACCTTCTCTGCAGATCTAGGATAGAGTGAAACCAGGAGAACTGCTGGAAATGAGGCACCTAGAGGCAGCATCCTAATTCCTGCAATGACAGCTGCTCTTGTTCAGAGATGTTTTTCATTTGAGTGCCTTTTTTTCCCCTGTAATGTCTGATTCCCACGTCTGGGGATGTGGTTTTGGTAGTGAGCTTCGAAACCAAGCTCTGAAGCAGCACCCTTCAGAATACACCTGACAAACTGGGAGAGGAATCTGGATGTTTTCAGAGGCAAGTGTTAGCACAGAGCTTATTCTTTTCAGGTTGATGCTGTTGACTTGGCAGGTGTTTGTCCAAGCCTTCCCTTGACTCAGAAGCAGTGTGGGGAGGAGTAAGCAAGGCCCATCCCGGTGGTGGGCAATGGCCTGATCCCTGAATTTAGCAGCTCTGGAAATTCCCTTTTCTCTGCTGAGCTTCCCTGGGATTGCTGCCCCAGCTGTGTGTATCAGACTTGCTGAGGCTTCAGTGACAGGTGAAGATGTGAAGTGTGCAGCTGTCTGATGCCCATTTTCTGTTGTGAATTTCAGGAGAGCTCACACCTTAACAGTCTTGTTCATCCTCACCTGTGCGCTGGGCTACGTCACCTTGCTGGAAGAGACCCCCCAGGACACAGCCTACAACACAAAGAGGTAAAGAAAGGTGTGAGAAAGGGTCTCTGGAGGGTGTGTGTTAGAAAAGGGGGGCTAAGGCATTTGACTCTGTGCCACATGGCATCCTGGGCACCAAACTGGAAAAACATGGACTGGATGTGTGGAGCACTGCTGGGTAAGGAATTGGCTGGATGGAGGCACCCAGAGAGTGGTGAGCAAGGGCACAATGTCCACCTGGAGACCAGTGCCAAGTGGTGTCCCTCAGGGGTCAGTGCTGGCACCAGTGCTGTTTGACATCTTTGTCAGTGCCATGGACAGAGGAATCAGTGCAGCCTCAGCAAGTGTGCAGCTGGCACCAAGCTGTGTGGCACAGTCACTTGCTAGAGGGCAGGGATCCATCCAGAGGGAGCTGCACAGGCTGCAGAGCTGTGCCCAGGCCAACCTCATGGCATTCAACAAGGCCAAGTGTAAGGTCCTGCACCTGGGTAGGCACAATCCCAGGCACAGCTCCAGGCTGGGTGGGGAATGGCTGAGAGCAGCCCTGAGGAAAAGGCCCTGGGGGTGTGGGGTGATGAAAAGCTCAAGCTGAGGCTGCAGTGTGAGTGCAGCCCAGACAGCAACTGTGTGCTGGGCTGCAGCAAGAGCAGTGTGGGCAGCAGGGCAAGGGAGGGGATTGTGCCCCTTGGCTCTGCTCTCCTCAGACCCCACCTGCAGTCCTGGGTGCAGTTCTGGAGCCCCCAGCACAGGAAGGACATGGAAGTGTTGGAGCCAGTGCAGAGGAGGCCACCAAGATGCTGAGAGGGCTGCAGCAGCTCTGCTGTGAGGACAGGCTGAGAGAGTTGGGGCTGTGCAGCCTGGAGAGGAGAAGGCTTCCAGGAGACCTTAGAGTAGCCTTCCAGGATCTGAAGGGGGCTCCAGGAAGGCTGGGGAGGGACTATTGACAAGGTGTGGGAATGGCAGGAGAAGGGGAATGGGTTTGAAGTGGCAGAGGGGAGATTGAAACTGAATGTTAGGATGTTAGAAGTTCTTTACTGTGAGGGTGGTGAGACACTGGCACAGGTTGCCCAGGGAGGTTGTGGCTGCTCCCTCCCTGGAGGTGTTCAAGGCCAGGCTGGAGGAGGCCTTGAGTGCCCTGTGCTAGTGGGAGGTGTCCCTGCCTATGTCAGAGGGTTGGAACTAGCTGATCTTTGAGGTCCCTTCCAACTTTCCCATTCTATGATTCTATGAGCAAGTGACCTCATGGTTAAGGCACCTCAAATCACCTCTGCATTGAAGTGCCTGAACCCTTAGAAAGTGACAAAACCAAACCTAAGTCTCTAAGCTCCTTTGGTGCTGGTCGTTGAGTTGAATTTCTAATCAGTTTAGTGTCACTCCCTGTCATGCTGTGGCTGCTGTCTGTGTGATTTACAACAAAATACAAACCTCCCTGAAGCCTCCAAGTTCTGGCTGTGTTTCTTTGGCAGTGATCCTGCCTCTTTCTTAACCTGACTTGCTAAATTTCTTAATCTGTGACTGTGTTTTGGTGACCCGAGTGCTCTTTGTAGAATCCTGTTAAGGGTTTCAGCACAGATCATTATTTGCTCTTGAGAATGGGAAGGTTGGAAGGGACCTCAAGGATCAACCAGTCCCCATAAGCAGGGACACCTCCCACTAGTACAGGTCACTCAGGACCTCATCCAACCTGGCCTTGAACACTTGCAGGGAGGTTGTGGAGCACAGAATCACCCAACGTGATCAAAGATCACGTTGGGTGATTCTGTGCTCCACAACCTCCCTGGGCAACCTGTGCCAGTGTCTCACCACCCTCACTGCAAACAACTTCCTCCTAACATCCAGTTTCAATCTCCCCTCTGCCACTTTAAACCCATTGCCCCTTAGTTCTGTCTGCAACCTGAAGAGAGGCTCTTGGAAAACAAGAATGAGATGATGCTTTCTGTGCGGGTCCATTTCTGTCACGATTTGAAGTGATTAAATGTAGCAGAATTTCTCCTCTTTTAAAAGAAATACAGTGAGGAACAAAAAAAAAAAGGGGGAGGAGAAAAGTGATCTTTTACTGTTTTAAATGTAGTCTCATTTCTCCTCCACAGGATATATCTGGTTGGAAGAGACCTCCCAGGTCATCCAATCCAACCCTCAACCCAACACTAAACCATGTCCTTAAACACCAAGTCCATAGGCTGCTTAAATACCTCCAGGGAAGGTGACTCCACCACTACCCTGGGCAAGCCATTTCTTCTGAAATAAATAGAGTAGGGAATAAAAAAGGGGAAGAAAAGTGGCCTTAAAAAAAACCCTGAATGTGTTTTAAGAGTTAAGGAGGTGCTTGGAGACTGCAGAGTGTCCTTACTGCCTGCACAGGAATCAGTTTGGCTTCTGCCAGTTTGATTTCTTAAATATCAAGCTGTGTTTTTCCTTCTGCTCTTACAGGGTTTCTTCCTACTTTTTCTTCCCCCCCCTCACCCTCCATATTTTTTCCTTTTCTTTTAAGTGCCTCAGGATATAGCATTCATTGTGGTGGAAGTGCAGGAATTGGGATATTTCCTGAGATAATCTTGGTGGTTCCTCTCTGTTACACAATAGCTCGTGGAACATGGAAGTGTTGAAGTGTTGGAGCGGGTCCAGAGGAGGGCCACAAAGATGCTCAGAGGGCTGGAGCAGCTCTCCTATGAGGACAGGCTGAGAGAGTTGGGGCTCTGCAGCCTGGAGAAGAGAAGGCTTCCAGGAGTCCTGAGAGTAGCCTTGCAGGATCTGAAGGGGGCTGCAGGAAGGCTGGGGAAGGATTATTTACAAGGTCCTGCAATGACAGGACAAGGGGCAATGGGCTTAAACTTGCAGAGGGGAGACTGAAACTGGATGTTAGGAGGAAGTTCTTTACAGTGAGGGTGGTGAGGCACTGGAACAGGTTGCCCAGGGAGGCTGTGGCTGCTCCCTCCCTGGATGTGTTCAAGGCCAGATTGGATGAGGCCTTGAGTAACCTGTACTAGTGGGAGGTGTCCCTGCCTATGGCAGGGGGTTGGAACTGGATGATCCTTGAGGTCCCTTCCAACCTTCCCATTCTATGATTCTGTGATAATTCACACTCACACAGCAGGGTTGTGTTTGCATGTGTGGGGGTGAGATGGAACAAACTGGAACACAGTGCCCTGGCTGGAGCTGGGAAACTTTCCATCAGGCTTTGGGGTGAATGAAAATGCCATTTTGTTGCCAGTTCTAATGAGTCAAGAGCAGTGTGGGCAGCAGGGCAAGGGAGGGGATTGTGCCCCTTGGCTCTGCTCTCCTCAGACCCCAGCTGCAGTCCTGGGTGCAGTTCTGGAGCCCCCAGCACAGGAAGGACATG
>VWZE01020358.1:0-10913 GCA_013396675.1 Eubucco bourcierii
CTGTGATACTGTGATACTGTGATACTGTGATACCCCTTGTGAAAAGGACAAAAAGTAAATAATGATAATAATCATAGAATCATAGAAACATAGAATGGTAAGGTTGGAAGGGACCTCAAGGATCATCTAGTTCCAACCCCCTGCCATAGGCAGGGACACCTCCCACTAGTACAGGTTACTCAAGGCCTCATCCAATCTGGCCTTGAACACCTCCAGGGAGGTTGTGGAGCACAGAATCACCCAATGTGATCGAAGACATTTGATCTGTGCTCCACAACCTCCCTGGGCAACCTGTGCCAGTGTCTCACCACCCTCACTGTAAAGAACTTCCTCCTAACATCCAGTCTAAATCTCCCCTCTGCCAGTTCAAACCCATTGCCCCTTGTCCTGTCATTGCAGGACCTTGTAAATAATCCTTCCCCAGCCTTCCTGTAGGCCCCCTTCAGATACTGGAAGGCTACTATCAGGTCCCCTCGAAGCCTTCTCTTCTCCAGGCTGAAGAGCCCCAACTCCCTCAGCCTGTCCTCATAGGAGAGCTGCTCCAGCCCTCTGATCATCTTTGTGGCCCTCCTCTGGACCCGCTCCAACACTTCCATGTCCTTCCTGTGCTGAGGGTTCCAGAACTGCACACAGTACTCCAGGTGGGGTCTGACGAGAGCAGAGTAAAGTGGCAGAATCACCTCCCTTGCTCTGCTGGCCACGCTTCTCTTGATGCAGCCTAGGACTCGGTTGGCTGTCTGGGCTGCATGTGCACACTACAGACTCATGTTGAACTTTTCATCAACCCAGACTCCAAGGTCCTTTTCCTCAGGGCTGCTCTCCAGCCATTCACCACCCAGCCTGTATTTGTGCTTGGGATTGTGCCTACCCAGGTGCAGGACCTTACACTTGGCCTTATTGAATTTCATCAGGTTGGCCTGGGCCCACCTCTCCAGCCTGTCCAGGTCCCTCTGGATGGCATCCCTGCCCTCTAGCAAGTCGACTGTGCCACACAGCTTGGTGTCATCTGCAAACTTGCTGAGTTACTGTGTAACAAAGCTATGACTGTTGGAGCAAACAAGTAATTGACCAAAACCTGCAACCCTAATGTAGTGTTTTAGTCTATGACTGGACAAATACTTCAATTCAGCTTGCAGTAATACTGCCACTTGTAGAAGCAGTTTTAAGTTCTTAGTCATTTTCTCAGCACTTTTCCATCTTTTGTTTTACCAAAAGCATTTCTGCAGCTTCACAAGGAATCACATCAGAAAATGGTATGGTAGAGATTTAGTCTTTTATCCATTACCAGCTAGAGCAGCTTCCCTGTTCAGATTCCCACCACACAAATTTTTGCTGGTCTAGTGGTAATGGTGGGAGGAGCAACACTTTTCAGTGTCAGTGCCAGTTTGTATTAACTTAGAGCATTTGTTAAGCTGCAGTTTAAAGGTACACTTCAAGGGCTGAGTTAACGTTATAATTTACCTTGACAGTAGCCAAGTCCTGATGTGGTATCTTTGTGCCTAAATTAGGGAAATAGAGTCTAACTAGGTGGATTACAAGGTGAAGGAAAAGCTGAATGTGTTATTTGGGCTCTAAGGGGGAAGAAGGACAGCTACGCATCAGCAGAGGTAACACTGGGGGCAAGACTGCCTTTCATGCCACATACATGGATTTAAGTCTGGCTATACTCACAACCTGTAAGCAAGAAACTGGGTCTATAACAGAGCACCTAGGGAAGTGAAGGCTAGACTAACAATGCATATGATGAGAATTCACTACACTGAGTTGCCTTAGCTCATGGGATGAATGGACACCTCTCCGAACTCCTAGTTGGCAACATCTAAGAGCTGTTTAGATCAAAGCCAACACTCTGTAGAGCATGTGGAATCGAGGAAGTTGATGCAGTTGTCAAATAACTGGTGTCCCTTTTGTTCCCTCTGTCCTTTTGGTAGTAACCTCTAAGAAACAAGTCACAAGATTACTTGGATGACCATTTCTTAAATTCCACCCAGTGAGGTCAAGCAAATGGGTCTTCATAGGCAGATGACTAAAACAAAATACATTTTCTAAGGATAGTTTAAACTTTAAGTGATACCAGGGGATAAAAACAAAAGATTTCTCTCCTTACTCTCAACTGGAGACAGACAGGAAAAAAACCCTTGCCACCAGAGACCTATCATTCAATAAACCAGGAAAAGATTTGACTTCATCCATAACAAGTAGGGTATTACAAACAAAATTGTTCCATGCTGATGACTGCCTTGAGAACTGGCAGACACTGATAGTGGTAAATAACAGGAGTTCATAATATTTCTTGTGAGATAAAACACTGACTGCTTAACAAAATTAGAAGGACTGTTCCAAAAACCCTTTTCAGAGCTCAGGATCTGACCACACCCTGAATGCTGGGACCACACATGAACGTGTAACTCTGCTGTCTCAAAGCAACAAGACAAAATTGTGTTGGAATCACCACTAGACTAACATATCTTATAGTCAGCCAAGTTTCCTTGGTGTTTTAAAGTTTTGGGGTTTTTTGTTTGTTTGTTCGTTGTTTGTTTTTTGTTTCTTTGATTTACTCCTAGCATGCCTTTTTGGGTAACTGCATTAAGTGGGCAATCTTACTTTTGTCATTAAAAAAAGGCATGTTTGTTCTCCCATGTGACTGTGAACAATGGGCATATGCGGAAGCTTGGGAAAGGAGGGAAAGATATTGTTCTTGTCACACAGTTCATTTATCATCAAAGACTTGATCCTGTTTGTTCCCTGTAGTATGTGTATATATCCACTGGCATGAAATCTCTCAGAAAATAGAAACATTGTCAGGGTCTTTGTCATTGCATATTATCTTTGATAAACCACACTCAGTATTTTAGAATTTGGCATGGGAGAGTTTGCCTATTCAATAAATTCTCCGTAAGTCCAACTGCATCTCGTGTTTACTGAGCAAACCAGTTTTAATAATGGAAATCTAAATGGAACTGGAATAAACTGTATTGGTGCAAACCACAGCTCAGAGCAGCTTTGGTTGGCTCTTCTAGAGGCTGGCAGTGATACAGCTGTTCTGGTGGACATCAAGCAAAGGCTGAAATCACAGGAAATCCACAGTCCTTGCCTGAGTCACACTGTAAATGACAGGAATTTTGCAAAAAACTGATCCAGCGGACAGAGAAGACAGCTATGCAGCTGTAATGTGGTTTTCTTTGATTTATTTTTCACATGGATTTTTCACAAGACAGAAAAGAATCTCCAAATTAACACTTTTTTTGGTAAGGTCTGTTTGCTTTAAGAAAACCTTTCTGGAGAGGATTCTCTGCCCTTCCTCTGTAAGGAAAAAAAAAATTACTTGAGATGAAAGGGAAATACTTTGTGTCTCAGAGTAAACATTCCCTGCTGGGCTCCTGGCAGACACTGAGCCCACCATTTCAGAAAGAAATGAGATCCTGAAGTAAACTAGGTAAAAGAAGAAAAGAAGAAAAAAAAAAAAAAAAAAAAGGTGAGGGGGTAGGGAGAAAAAAGCAGCTGTTAAAACAGTTTGGCTTTTCCTCCAGCCTAGTGTTACAGATGTGATCATCTGAGTTGTTTGGCTCATATACCCTCTGCAAGAGGGTGTTAAAGAGAATAACATAGAACGTTCCCATCTTGTTCTTCCTCACTCCATCCTCTTCATCACTGCCTACCTCTCCACATTCTTGGAGGACAATTAGAAGATTTATTGCATAATTTCTTTGGCAACTGTTAACTGAGTGTGCAGTTACATCTTGGTTAAATTAAGAAATCAGAGTGATTCTTTCATGTAGGTCACAGCAGTTTTTGATTCTGAATCTCATGAGTTCTAACCTTTCTGAAAAGTCATCAACATATGTACGGATTTT
The DNA here is from genome assembly GCA_013396675.1 of Eubucco bourcierii. Classification (NCBI taxonomy): domain Eukaryota; kingdom Metazoa; phylum Chordata; class Aves; order Piciformes; family Ramphastidae; genus Eubucco; species Eubucco bourcierii. Next base: position 3,855 of record VWZE01020358.1, read on the forward strand.
AAAAAATTGCTTTTCTAAATGCTTCTGAGTATTGTTTATGTCTGTAAATGCCATTGCCCCTTTACTAGATAAATTGTGAGAGACCTTTGTTTGAATGTTTGAATGTGTGTTGAAAAATGCATGGAAATCAAATTCACAGCCCACTGGAGAAAAAGGGATATGCCGACTCAGACATGGGGAATTTTTAAAATTAACTAAATTACTGACTTTACTAAAAGAGAGGAGTTTAATGTCTATAATGTAATGCATTTATATATTTTTAATTGGCAACCAGACAGCACACGAGTTTGTGGATGTTGTCTACTGCTTTTGGAGCATCACATCTATATGACTATAACAAACATGACTGCTCCCTTGTTAGAGTGTTGACCTGCAGCTTGAAGCCAAGTTTAGTCACTCTGCCTCTCCTTACTGCTGAAGAAAGAACTGTCATCCCCACATGATATTTTAAATCAATTTGTATTCATTTTAGGAAGCTTTCCAATCTTTCTCTGACTCGGTATGAATGAAGTTAACTCAAGTTTTGAACCCTTAGATCACGTTTTTAGACAATAAATGAAAAGACCAGTTGTTCCTAATGAGTATAGCATTTTAGGTTTGATCCTCAAGGTTCTTGATATTCTCAAAGACATGTTATTTAAATTATTTTATAACCCACTGATCATCTTCAATATCATCTTTATGGCTCAAGGAAAATGAGCAAGGTACAATATTTTTATTTCTCAAGGACGTGAGATCTCTCTACCAAATGATAATGCTCAATTATGCAAGAACTGTAGCTTTTTCAGGATTGACACAAATCTCTGAATTGAACTCCTGCAGGGACTAGGGTCCATCACAGTCTGCATTACCTTTTGTTTTTCAAAGCCTAAATCTTTGAGTCCTCTAACTTGTAAAATCACATCACCAGTAAAATCACACCGCCATCACTTTATATGTAAACAAAACTATAAAAATCCTGAATAACCTCAGACACAAACACAAAAAAAACTCTTCTGAAACAAAGCCTTTGCTGAGATCTGATTTTCTTCTTTGAGACCAAAGGAAGGATAAAGGATGTGGGAAAAATATAGTTGCACACATTACCTATGTTAAGAAATAACCCCATGACTGATATGCCAAGTTAGACATGTTGTCTCTCCCCTCCTATCTCCTACTGCCTTTTGGAAAACATTCTTACCTGTATGATCTCTTGAACAATGCCTGTGACTGCAGTAGTGCTTAGAAGTTAAAAATGAGTGAGGGAGCATGCCAATGCTTATACAGTATGGATAGTCACAGGCCAAAGCTCCAGCTCTATGCAGGCTTCTTATGTAGACAGAATCACAGTGTAGAGTAATAGCCAATATTGTCTCACAGAAAGTAAGATACAACAGAAACAAGAAAGAGGAGGACAGACTCAGATGAAAACAGAGTAACAAGTTCACCATTATTTACAGCATATGACTGAGGCAGGAATTCAGATCTAGGTCTTTACTATCACACTGCAGGCTATATAGCACTATCTGTATCATCTGGAGGTAGGTGACAACATAACAAAGCACTATTTATTAAATCTTTTTAGAAGACTTGCAAGAAATGCTACATCTGCCCAGGGAAATGTTTCAAAAAAAGAGTTACAGACCATCTGGTGAGTCCTACTTTTCTTCCTAACTTAATGGAGAATTGTGCTTTTCTTCACCTTGGATGCTATTTGCCTGCTCCTCACACCCCAGGAACCTTTCCCACATATGCCTGGTTTCTTGGGCTGGCCCTGGCAGCAAACACCTGTGAGACCAGGACTACAGCAAACAGGGGTTTTTATTTCAAAGGCAAATGTCTCAAAACTGGATTAGAACATCACGTGGGATTGGCCATTTATCAGATATAGGATTCACAATGATGCCTGGCAGTATTTTCTCAGGATCAGCCAGAACTTGTTTATACGGAGCAATTATTGTAAAGCTGAAAAGTGGCAGTAGAATCCATATTAAATATTCATAAAGCAGCATTGCTTCCTATGCTGATGCAAAAATCATGCCCTAACATAATTTTTAGAGGGTTCTGGATGGCCCACCACCATGAAATAAGACATCTGTCCTTAACTGAAGCTCCAGTAGCTCCTTCATTGAAGCAGTCCTTCATGCTCTGATAGCCAAATTCCAGCTTCAAAAAATTACATTCACCAAATTTTCCCTATCAATGCACTTCTTCCATAGTGTTTCCATGCCTGTAGCATTTCTTCTAATTACAGATATTAATTTATTGAGCAAGATAACAAAACTTATATATTTTTCTTCTTTTTTTTTTTTTTTTCCCCTACACCTATGACACAGGTATAGACATCTTCCAATCGCATGGCTGTGTTGCTGTTAAGCATCTATGCAGTTCCTTCCCTCCCACATTGTGATGCGGTTTGTCCCTATTCCTCAGGCTGCAACTGCCTTTTGCAGAGGCAGCCACAAAGCTGCTTGTCAATCGCAAACAATGTTTAGTACCTCTGTTTCCTTGATTGAACTTCTAGGTGAGTTGAGACATGTGATTTCATTATCCTGCAAAGAAATTTGTAAATCTGTGCTTACAGGTGATGACAGTAAAATAACCTCACAATTTCTTCTGGAGTCAGTGAAACTAAAGAAGTTTTGACTGGAACTTTTATTTCATGTTATTTACTTAATGTCTGGTTGCAAGACAGTCGGTTTATAATTTTAGTCCAAATATTTCTTTCTCTTCCCTCACATTTTCGCTAATCTGTATTTTCTGACAGCAGTAGTGAAGCTTTTCCCTGGAGAAATCGCATAAACACTTGCAAAAAGGGTTTTCACAGCCATATATTAGTAAGTCAGAACCTGGGTAACTTCATGTAGCACTAGGAAAGGGTTTCAGACAGGCTGTCTAGTGGACTGTGCACTAGGCTGCGATCCAGGAATGCTAGGATTCCTAGTACTGGCTCTTTCAACCAGCTTACTGTGTGGTCTTAGGCCTGGGCGAGTCAGAGCCTCTGTCTCACAAGTTGCCCATGTATAAAATGAAGGTAATAATATTTGCCTGCTTCACAGGAGTAAATACTCCTGTGTTAATGTTTTTGCAGGGCTCTGAACAGCTAAAAAGCTGCCAAAGTGTTAAAGTTTTGTACCAAGCAAGGCATTTACTGTCACATTTATATCGCTGTAGTGAGCAAAAATATTTATACCACCTGCAACGTTTTACAGACACAGTTGGATAGCCAGTTATATTTTTGATTTATATGAGTCAAATTAAACAGGGTTCTTAAAAAGAAGAACAAAGGAGTGGTTTTGCACTTTCTATGCACTTTGGCTTGATTTCTCCCTTGTCTTGTGCTCTGTATTTTATATTGTACACTAGCCAACTCCTGGATTCCTGGATAAACTACCAAATTTACACAAGTACAATCTATTGAACTTACATGGTCCTTTGTCTTGCTTGCACATGTGACATTCATGCAGCAAGTCTTTTTAGTAAAGTTAAACTAGCTACCATTATGAAGTATGCAAGGCAAGGACAATAATCTATCCCTTTGAACTATGGAAGCACAAGGCCTTCAAGAGGCAGAGAGTGTCTGCTACTGTACTGGGAATCCTGCATTTAACTAGTCACAGCCATGAAGGTGCTCTTCTAGAGAAATTCTTTGCACAGACTGTGTAAGATATATAGTTTGAAACTCTGGGAGAAGAGGAGAGCAAAAATTATTTAATTATTTTTAGCCCCAAAATACAGCTTAAGGGGCAGATGAAACCATATGTGAGCTGAAGTTAAATTTCAAGAGCCATTTTGGCCAGCATGTCAAATGTTTTGGAAACCATGGGGCAGTAGATGTTTCTGTTGTGCCATTTTAAAGCACCACTAGTCATTCAAACATCTAAAACCAGGAACTAGTGTCGAGAAGTCAATGACCAACAACTTTCAGGTAAAAGTAGCACCTGTCTCTGTGAGTTCTTTTGCTGCTTCCCTCAACAGAAACCTTTGATGTTCCTAAAACTCTTCTCTAATGTAATTCAACTTGGTAATGAAAAAGAAAAGTGATTTTTCACAAATTAAGCTTGGTCAGACTGCGAATTCAATAATTTTACAACATAGTCTGGTGAATACTTTGCACTGGCTCTGACAAGCCTTGGGAGAACCCTCTGAGACTATAAGAGAAATGAATGCCTGGAAAATAAGATAAAGTTAATTATTTCCTATTGTAGGGATCAGTAATCTTGTACTTTAGCTCATATAGGTATCTAAGAACCTTAATAGGGCTGTGGTCAGCAATATAGGCATTTTCTAAGCTGAAGTCTGAGAAGCAAGCAGGTCATAACTCTTGTAAGATCAACTTAAGAAATAAAGGTACAGCTTCATGTTATGTTTCATGCAATCATCAAATATTGCCTTCACTCCAGACACACATTTTTGCCTGTTTCTTTGGTCTGGTCTGGAGATGAATGCAGCTGCATGATGAACTAGTGAACTGGGAGATCCTGTAAAAAAATAATACGGTATTTTTTTGAGAGCAGCTAGCTGAGCCAGCCACTCTTGCAGCTGCACAAATATTGAGTCCAATGTGAAGGAGGGGCAGAACCACATTGACCTAGGTTAGATTAAAAAGGAAAACCTCATTTCTTTTATCACAGACAGCAGTTAGATCTTATTCAGCATAATCTGAAATCATACCCTAAGAAACACCTCAGTGAGGAAGAGTAAAAATTAATGGGAAGAAGAAGTCCTGAATTTGAGGAAATCCCAGAGAGGCTTATGATATACAACCCACCCACCCCCCAAAAAAAAAACAACAAACAAACAAACAGAAAAAACCCAACCAAAAACCAAAAAAACCAAAACACTTGTGTTTCACATGAGAATGTGAGGCTCTTGTGACAATGAGGATCCTCAGTTAAGGGTTATACTCCAGTCTGAGATCTGAGCCAAAGAATTTAAAGAAAACTTTAAACCTAATATAAATGCTAATTGAAATAGATTCATTTGTTTCCTTTTGAGACACCTGTGTCTTTAGATGCTTTGTTTGTTCTTTAATTTATTTCAGCTTAGCAAATACATGCTTTTACCTTTATAGTAGTTGAGTTCAGAATGGTTTCAGTGTAACTGCATAGTTAGGGTCTCCTATCTCTTGTAAAGAGATGGTCCCAAAACTTGAGTATGTTTAAGAATGCCTTTCTCCCTAAAAGTATTCCACCACTGATATATTATCTTTTCTTTATATATATATACATAGAGAGATTTGGTGATTGTTTGCTCCTTTATCGTGACAACAACTGCTCTTTTAGAAGCACGCTGTGCTATTTCTTATTGATCTGACTCCTCACCATGTCAAAAGCCCATCCTAACAACATTTCATGTGGATATGTAGCAGATTTGTGTTGCAAGGTTTTGGTAATATAAGGCATACAGGGGTAACTTCTGTGTGAAAATAACAGAAGCATCCCCCATGCCTGATAGAGCCAAGACGGTCTTATGCTGACCAAATACAAGCACAACAGTGGGGGTAGCAGTGACTCTGTAAGTGCATTCAAGAAGGGGTTAAAACCCTGCTGTGTAACTGCAGCAAAAGAAAGGAGCAAGAATATGTGAAAGAATTAACTCTGCAGACACCAAGGTTTGTAAAGAAGGAGTAGGAGACAACACAGACACTGTAATAAAGATTCCCCTGCAGCCTATGGTACAGACCATGGTGAGACAGGATGTTGCCCTGCAGTCCATGGAGGCAAAGATGGAACAGATATCCACCTGCTGTCCATGGAGGACTCCATGCTGAAGCAGATTAATGTGTCCAAAGGAGTTTGTGATCTTGTGGGAAGCTCCTGCTGGACAGGAGCTGTGGACTGTGCAGAAAGGACTTCAAACTGGAGCAAGTTTACTATCGCAACATATGACCCCATGAGGGATCCATGCTGGAACACTCTGTTCCCAAAGGACTGCACCCTATGGAAGGGACCCCTTCTGAAGCAACTCGTGAAGGACTGCAGCCCACAGGAAGGACTCATGTTGAAGTTTGTGGAGAGTTGTCTCCCATGCGAGGAACTGCATTCAGGAATAGAGGTAGCTGTTTATGTTATCTACCTGAACTTTAGAAAGGCATTCCAAAAGTTTTCCAAAGTGTCTTCATGGAGAAGACTTAGCAGTAGTGGTGGGATTGTGAACTCTTGGTTAGTGGTTGGACTTAGTCTCAAAGGTCTCTTCCAACTTCAACTGTTCTATGATTCTCAGAGTCATCGTCCCGAGGAGGAAGGAGCGGTATAGGCAACATGTGATGAATGGATGGCAACCCCTATTCCCTGACCCCTGACTGAGAGGGGGAGAAGGCAGAGAAAATTTGGAGTGAAACTGAGTCCATGAAGAAAGGAGTGGTGGAGGAAAGGTATTTCAAGATTTGGTTTTATTTCTTTTTATCTTGTTCTGATTTGATTGGTTCTAAATTAACTTAATTTCCCCAAGTTGAGTCTGTTTTGCCTGTGATGGTAGCTGGTGAGTGATTTCTTCTTCTTCTTTTATTGACCCATGAGCTTTTCATTATATGTCCTCTTCCCTGCCCAGTTGAAGAAAGGAGCAATAGAGTGACTTTCATGGTCACCTGGCCTAGGTTCAACCCAGCACAGAATAAAAGAGATCATTAAATCAGAAGGAAAACAACAAATTCCCTTCCTTGTGATCTCTACTTCTGTGGAGTTATCTTCATGATTTGAGTACTGCATAATGGGTAGACCTAAATAGGAACACTGAATTCTTTATATTCTGCTATTATTGGTGAATTAACTATAGCTAGTTATAGGACTCTGGGGGAAAAAAAAAAAAAAACAAAAAAAAGTTCTTTCTTGTTACTTTTGTCCCTAGAAGCTTTCAACAACATTCATACAAAACCAAAATTACCTTTTGTTATAGCAACTAGTGTTAGATGTGAACAATTTGTAGAAGAATTTTTGATCACAAAATTTTGACTTTTTCTGACCAAAGACAAGGCTGAACAAGAACACAGAGAGTAGACAAGATAGTCTCATTAATGTTTAAATATACACCTTCTTCAGAGAAAGGATGTTTTTAATGAAGAATCTTTTTTTTTTTTTT